>VXAL01006048.1:4892-31394 GCA_013399475.1 Chauna torquata
TAAAAACACTATAAATCTCCAATGCATTGTAAATTTTAAAATCTTTTCTTCACACAACCTTTGAAACCACCCAATAAAATTCTGCATACCTCTGCATAAGAAACATTTCAGAAAATAGTATGAGAAATTTTAATTTCTATCTTTCCTCTGCTAATCTAATTGTATTATCTTAAATGTGCCACCAGTGTGGCACCAATTGACATTCTTAGTGTAATTCTCTAGTAAGTGTCTATTTTAAGAAACAGCATGTTAAATAGTTTGGACAAAAGTGGACATGAATAGTTTAATATCTATGCCATCAGTTCAAGTTTAGTTCTAGCATAACATTTACTGTGATTTTTGTCATTTTATGGGAGGATTACATCTTCTAAATCAACAGTTTTGATCTACTGTCCTAAGGTATAGCATGACCATTTTGCAAGAGACTTTAGTTAGAACAATGGTGAGCATGCTGGAAATTACAGTTAAAATAAAAATGAAAAAACAGCTATGGTTATCAAATGATCTCACTTCTCTGGGCCATCTCTAATAGAGGTGAGGCTCCTTAGAACAGAAGAGTCAAGGAACTGACACTGCTGCCACATCACATGTGCTTCTAGTGCTATTAATCTAACAATGTAGTAAGCAATGACTTCACTATATTTCTCAAAAGGGAGACAATTCAAAATTCAAGTATTAAATCTAAATACTTCAATGCATACAAAAATCAATTAACCCACAAACACATAATATTACGTTGCTAGTTTACCCCTTTCCTTATTAACTGCAGCAAAATAATCCTCTGTAATTCATACCAAGTGAAAGAACAATTGTATCATTTTGACACTATTAAGATTGTAATGTAGCTGTACATTTAAAATATAGAAATCACACTTTCATGCTATATTTACGCCTGTACTGCCCACTGCTGTAGCACAGCAAAAAAAAAAAAAAAAAAAAAAAAAAAAAAAAAAAAAAAAAAAAAAAAAANNNGACAAAATTAACAAAATAAATATAACTGCTGTTTTTGAAATGTTCTGCATGTTTAAGAAATAATCCTTCCTCTAAAAATGGGGGGGAAAAAAAATAAAAGTCAATAGAACTAAAACCTTCTAATTTAATTAAATAATAACATAAATAATGTTAGCATACATCTATCTTCTCTATTCTATCATACACCAAATCTTATCTTAATTGGAATCAGGACCAAATATCTCCCATTATCTCCAGTGAAAATTGTGTAAGGACCAGAATAGCATTGCATCTTATGCCCACATCTAAATTAGGAACGAAAGTATCTAATTTATGTTAATTTCTTGGACTAGTCTATATACTTGCATCAATAAATAGGTTCAGAATTTGTTTTATTAGTTATTCTTTGGGCTTCCTTAACATAGCATTTATTTTATAGTATTTTTTGCAAAGCAATAATATCGTTATGCTGTTATGATGCTCTACTGTGACACAATACAAAGATTTTAGGATTGTTATTATGAGATTATAATTTACTTCTACCCCCATCTTTCCAACACATTGCTTCTACGAACAACATGTTACTTCATTTTTCTCAAAAGAAAGGGAATTTGTTAAGGACATACAGAACGCTTGCCAGGAAGAAAGTAAGTCATGGAAGGGAATCTATGAATGAAGGGGCGTAGAAAAATAGCACCCAGTTAGTCACAAAGTCTAGGGGAAATAAGTGGTGGAGCGCATTTGTAAATTCGATGTACTTGTCTGATGAAAAGTCATACAATTTTCTTATTTCTTTATTTTTTCATTTTCATATCCGTAGTGTTCTGTCACTGGGGTTGATTCTGCATTTTATGAAGTGGCTTTAACTCTAAAAAACTTAATAATTTTCCTCTTTAATTTCTCTTTTTCTTAATATCTTAGTTATCTCAGATGCTGAACATGCAAGCAATAAACAAAATTCCATTTACTTTGTCTTGGAGTAAGTAAGAAATGTTATAAATGTTGATCCTTCCATAAATGTTCCATTTTTTTTTTTCCTTGAAGCCACCACCACCCCAAACAAGGTAGATGTCATGTGCCCTCATATGTAAAATTTGATTATTTTGATTGTTTAATAGTAGCTAAAGAAACCACAGTTCATGTAACAATATAGATAAATCAGTTGTGCAAGTTCCAGTGTTGTTGGTGTGAAAGGGGAATCACCACAGACATTATATTATATGACATCATAAAAATCTGTGAATTTAAAGTAGCTATTGACTGAATGTCAGGCAGAAAGAATGATTGCCAAAATACATGCAAATTACATTCCCCCCCCCCCATCATAAATTGTGCTTTTGCCTATAAATTAACTAATATAGTGCAACAAAACCACTTTCAGATTACATGCTTTCAGTATTATGCTTACATGCTTTATCTGCAAATATACCTGAAGTGCCAAGTGTTAACTGAATATGGAACAATGTCAGTTTCTTCATTATCTACTTTTTTGCCTAATATACAAACACCACATATTATGCAATGCAAAATTATATTTTCTATAATACTGTCCTCTGGTATCTGTTCTTTTTCTTCCAAATTTTCTCTTTGAAAAAATAAACACAAACTTTGTAAATAACATGAACTTATTTTATAAGACTTTGATTTTCATCAATAATAATAGAAAAAGTAAGAGAAAAAAAAAAAGAAGAAAAATATTATAGGCTCTTGGAAGATGAACATAGCATTAAAGGACAGACACAGTGATTTTAGACAATTTAAATTATGACCATTCCTGCTTCCTAGAAACAATGCTGCATCAGTTTGATGCAGAGGATCAATCATTCTTTTGAGAGTCTTTATAGCATAGCAGCTTTCTTCAGAAACAGTTCTAAAACAGATCAATTCCTGATCGTATTAATTTATTCTGCAATCTCTCTTTTGCTATTCAAAACTCCCAAATCTAAATTTTATCAAATATTTTTCTTAGTGTATACTCAATTCATGCAGATAAGCATATCTAAATAATAATAATAATAATAATAAAAGAATAATAAGGAATGCAGCATGAAAACTTCATTCAATTCAGTTTCCTATTCTGACATAGTGCAGTCTAGTAAATATGATTTCTGGCAATACTAGCAAAAGGCTACTGCCTTTTTATTGGTCTGAACTGACTTTAGTTTGTTATTGCTGTGGTAGGAATTGCTTAGCAGACAAGTAACTATTACATACAATTGTTTTAGTTAAAATTTAGTTTGTAGTAATAAAAAGAAAAATGTGCATATTGAACTGTTGGTGACTCTCAAATAAAAATTGGTGTATGAGTGCAGACAGAGGATAATACCTGAGGTCCAGGAATGCAAACTTGTGAATCAGGCAGAACTGGATTTAGACGTAATTGCAAGGTTAGCATGAAATTTATTAGACCCAGAAGTATCAACAGGGATGGTAATGATAAAATAGCTCAGTGATAAAAGTGTTCATTATATTAGCTCCTCCAGCCCCCCTCCCCGGATCTGAGTTGGGAAAAAAGAGAATCCAGAGAAATTTACGTCTCAAAGTAATACATTTCTGTTATAGTTTTAAGATAAAAAGATTGAATTCAAAAGTGTAATCACCCAATAAAGTAGGAATAAACCAGTGTCAATATAAGAAAAAGAAAATGTATGTACTATGTTAATATGGAATTTAAAAACATGAGAGAAAATAAATGAAGAAAACTCTCCAGTGTGTAAATTAAAATTTTTAGTTCAAAGGATAGTACTAGGTAGTCAGTCTTTAGAAATAAAATTGCAATTAAACAGAGACACAGTGTTTAAAACAATAATGATGGAAACCCTGAGATGAACACAAATTCAATGCTAAAGGAACTCTACTGCAATTTTTTTTTTATTATTTATTATTTCATCACAAATACAAGAGGACTGTAGGACTGTAATCTATCTAATATCTGACACTATTTTTACTAAGTTATCTTGAAATGTGTAAGGTATGTATATATATATGCTACAAGTAAAAACTTAAACATAAGCTAACAAATATATTGGCTATTCTCCAAACATACTACTTTTCTAACATTTCTGTCTCAGAGGAACCTGGGGTATTTCTTTATTTCCAAACCATTTGCAATTCCTATGTTTGATGGTTATCCTAGTTCATCTCAGAAACACTAAAGCTAAGTGCGGTACGTATTTGTGATTCTGAATTGTTAACATTTTGGTAATCTTTTACTGATGTTATTTTATCTCATGTTCATTTTGCACCATTTCTTATGCTAAGTAATAGATTTAGACATAGTGAAAGATTTAAAATCATGTTAGGCCTCCAATTAACAAAAGATTTTGCCCAATAATATTGCAGAGTTCACTAGCCTCAGACTTCAGAAAACAGAAACAATCTCTCTCAAATTGAAACTACTTCAATGAAGGAAATATAGCAGACAGCAAGAGCTGGTTTTCATTGCCCTCTTTATGAAGATATTGATTATATTGCAAAGACATTATTGTTTTCCTCACAGTCTTTTATTTTCTGATCTAAATAAACCTGATTGTTCCTCAGAGGTCATGATTTCTCATCTGATTACCATTTGTGATGTCCATGAATGATTTGTTATGGCAGAAGACCCAACTGGCATTTTTTTGCAGATCAGGAATGTGCTCACACCACTGGCATAACCAGGGATTCTAGTTACATTGTATTAAGCATCACTACGCATGACATAAAAACATTTTCATTAGTACTTGGAATGACAGATAAATTAAACTATCCTTTCTCCTGTATCTAATTACTTACCATACCAGAATCTGGTGGGAGCCATTATATTATAAAAACATGTTGAGATAAATATATTATAAAATCTGTTTGGCTCTAGGATGCAACCTGCACTCCTGAAGCCTTAGTTTTCCTCACTTCAGAGATTTGGGATCTTTGGCCACATTTCTCTTCTTATTCTTTGGTTGTTAGTGCAGTTTTTCTCTCCCTGGGGAGAAAAAGAAGGATAAGCCAGCACAAGGCAACTTGCCAAATCTCTGCAGATCACAGCTGAGAATTGCAGTTATTGGTGCATCAGCCTGCAGTTATTCTAAAAGTCTAATGCTGAGCAAGCAACTGTCACAGTACTTGATGCATAAATTAGATCTGACACCTCCTTGTCCTATATTTCCTTGGGAGTTTCTGCTTTTGTTCTTGTGTTGTTGAGACTCTAATCCTCATAGTTCCAAAGGAAGCCTAACCAAAGTCACTAGCATCTCTGGAGCAAAAACAAAATATAAGTCCTAAGTTGTGAATTATTTTAGACTGTGATACCTGACTGTGGTTTTTGATTGTCGCAATCCTGCAAGTACCAGCATAAATGAGTAGAATATAATCCTGAGTTGGAGTGGTGTGAATAATACCATAACAATCACAGCCACTCAACTGCTTTTTGTATCAGGCCCCCAGAACAAGCTCCATGGTGTCTTTTTTATGTTCATCACAAGCTTCTTACTACACTCTCTGAAAGACCATTGTTACCTACTGTCATGGTTTTGGCTGGGATAGAGTTAAATTCTTTTTGTAGAGGTTCACACAATGCTGTGTTTTGGATTTTTTGATGAAGATAATGGTGATGTTTTCAGTTGCTGCAGAGCAGTGTTTGTACAGAGCCAAGGACTTTCCAGCTCCTCGTATTGCCCTGCGAGCGAGGAGGCTGGGGGTGCACAAGAAGCTGGGAGGGGACAGGACCAGGACAGCTGACCCAGACTGACCAAAGGCATATTCCATACCATATGACGTCATGCTGAACAATAAAACTGGGGGGGCTGGCCGGGGAAAAGGGGGGCCGCTGCTCGGGAACAGGCTGGGCATCGGTCAGCGGGTGGTGAGCAATTGCATCGTGCGTTGCACTGTGTACACTTGCTTTGTATATTCTTTTACTAGTGTCATTATTATTATTATCATTATTTTTCCTTTCTTTTCTGTCCTATTAAACTGTCTTTATCTCAACCCACGAGTTTTTTTCCTTTTTCGCGATTCTCTCCCCCATCCCACTGGGTTGGGGGGGGAGAGTGAGCGAACGGCTGTGTGGTGTGTAGCTGCCTGCCGGGTTAAACCACAACACCTACACAAACTGTGACTTAGCAATCAAATTATATTTTGTCTGCTGTTTCAATACTAACTAAAGAATTTGTGGTGGGCATATCTAGGGAAGTGCTCATTGCCACTCCTGGTTCTTGGGATAGGTTTTATCTGCCTTATATTCATTCATTGATATGTTTAATTCCATAATTGAAAATGTGAATAAAACAATTGATTAGCAGTGTTTGGATAGATATATGAATAATGGTACATGCTTTAAATGTGTTTTTTGTAATCTTTCTAATAAATACAAGCTTCACGCATGGAGGTATGTCTTTAAAATATGACTAATTCCCTTAATTACTATTACTGTTTTGAAGAAAGGCTGTCTCAGAACTGTACTTAAATGGTTACACTTTAATCCTCTCTTGTGTTTCAAATACATGTAACTTTTTCTTCAGTCAACATTATTTTGTCTGTGGCTTTCTGGGTCTTTACAGAATAATAAAAATAAAGATCAGTGGCCTAAGGAAGTCCTCATTCAAAAAAAATCACACAAGTTTTTATTCCAACAGTTTATTGTATAAGCTTAAACAGATGCAATTATGCCCTGAAGAATATTTGTTCAAATTTATTTTTCCAACATTTTCTTTCAAGATTCCTTCATATTTATTTAAATTGTAAATTAATCTTTAACCTCATGATTTATTCATTTTCTCACATACAAGTCCTACTGCCACTGAAGTATTATTCCTACAAAAATTACTTTTTGACACAATCTGTTGAACATAAGTAAATACACATTTACAGTAGTCATATTATGTTAACTGATTAACAATATACAACTGTATTCTAAAGATGTTCTTTTAATGAGGAAGAGGACTATTTTACTATGTTTCATTTGTCTACTGCAATATGCAATTGTTCTTAAGCAGTGGTAATGGAGAGGGAGGTGTTGCTCTCTTCTCCCTGGTAACCCATGATAGGACGCATGGCACAAAGGATGGGTGGCACAAAGCTGTGCCAAGGTAGTTTCAGACCAGACGTTAGGAAAAATTTCTTTACCGTGAGGGTAGTCAAACACTGGAACAGGCTTCCTAGTGAGGTGGTTGATGCCCCATGCCTGTTAGCGTTAAAGAGGCATTTGGATAATGCCCTCATTAATATGCTTTAACTTTTGTTAGCCCTGAAGAGGTCAGGTAGTTGGACTAGATGGTCTTTAAAGGTCCCCTCCAACTGAACCATTCTATTCTATTCTATTCTATTCTATTCTATTCTATTCTATTCTATTCTATTCTATTCTATTCCATTCCATTCCATTCCATTCCATTCCATTCTATTCTATTCCTTTATAAGATTATTGAAAGCTTGCCTGAAACAATCTTTAACGTTTTTGTTGCTCCTTTAAATAAATGATTAACATTGCAAAAATTCTTGGGTGTTTACTGGCAATGAGATACAAAAATATTTGTTATAATAAGAATTTTTCCACATAAGAATTATGTGGAAAAATAAAATTTAATACCAAATGAAACTTCAACTCTGCTTTGACAGCTGACTGCTTCTGTTTTATTTTTTTACTTCATTAGAGTGAATATAATCTTAATTTCGTATTAAATTTATTTTATCATATAATTTTTATTAAATTTATATTTATGGTAAAATTAATTTAATTAATTAAAAAATAAATTACCAGTCATTAGACTAATCTGGTATTTGTCTTCAGTATTGCTGTCATCTTCATACTTCAGGAACCATCTCTCCGAAGCTATTAATAATTACACTCTTTACCTTTTCTCCTCAGAGAGCCAATCTATGGAGGAGACAAGGGGGGGACACTCCTCTGCTCCTTCACCTTCCCTTTCTCCTTCCCCTTCCCCTTCTCCTCCTCCAGGCTTGTTACAATAGGTTTTGTTTAAGGTTCAACAACTATTTAAGAGTACCACCCAGAGATCTGCCCTGAGGCTGGATAGTTATAAGTGTCAGGGTGTGTAGGATAGTATGGATAGGTACCTAGGATGGTGGGCACCTCCAGTGCTTTGGAACTTCAGCCCCGAGCAAGTGCAGAATCCTGAAAAACTAGTAAAATATTTGGAAAAAGTATGCTGTCACTCTGACAATTTCCAGTTGACACAAATCACTGCAACATGCTGGGGCCTGGCCCATGCCTACTGAGCCTAATTCAACATAATGCAATACCCTCAACGGGAAAAGAAGGTCTCCAGATCTGATGACAAAATGACACGCACTGCTGCCACTCCAACCCCTGAAGCAAACGGTGTGGCTACTCCAACAGCTGTGACAGGCCCTGCAGCTACTGCAACCCCTGCAAGAGGTTGTAGCTGAACCAGAGAACTAACCCATGCCGGTACCAGTTGCCCCTATACAAAAGACAAAACAATGGATGTGAAAATCAGCTCATTTAGTAAGGGAAGAAAATCCTACTAAGAAGGGGATGGAGGAAGAAGTGAATGAGGCAAGTTTCAAAACTTAGATCTCATAGGCTGATAAAATTAAAGTTGTTTTCCAAAGATTAAAAAAAAAAAGTAATAACTAATTAAACTTTTGTGTATGGTTATGTATGGTATTTTTTCAACTTCACTTTCCCTAAATGATGTAACTAATTTCAGAAACTAGTGCTATCTCTGAACATTTAAAATATCACTATTGCTTTCCCTATCAGCTATAAGTATTGCCATCTAAAATAAGTAATCTCTGCAAGAAATAAAAGTACATGATTACCTAAAAGTTGTGATCTCTTGTCTTTTTCAAAAATTGTTCCTATGGAAAATACAAACATACTTTACTTATTTCAAATTTTCATCTCTTAGAACCTGCTTGCCTTAAATAACTGGGTGAACAATAGAACTTTTTTCCAGACTTTGATCCTGTAAGAATTTAGTACAGTAATCTCAGTTCCATATCAAGTTGCACACCAACTTGAGCATAGAATTCCCTTATTCACTTATTCATGGCTGCACAGGGCATTGAAGCCCGTGCAAATGTTGAATTAAATTCCTAGTAGTCTGAGAATCTTCTAATAACTTTCTGCAAGGAGTTAGAACTTATAAGAACTTCCTCTTATAATCATAAGAGAAAGAATTAAAGAACTCTAATAAAAATAATTACGTTAGATCCTTCACATTTCCTGATATTCTATTCTCCTGACTTTAACTGTCACCTTGATAGCTATCTGAAAAGTATTGCTACTAATGTCACTCACAGACCTGTGAGTGCTAGGTAATAAAAACAATCATGGATGGTTTTCTTTTGTGTTTGTAAACGAGTAAGAGAATCAGCATAGAGCACAATATTTATTTACAAAAAAAATAAAGGGACAGGAAGACCAAACTGAAGAGCCTTCAAAAGTGCTCAGCAACCTCATCTCAAACATTTGTATGTTCACCCGAGAAAGAAAACTATATAATCTTTAATATATCATGACAATTTCTTTAGACATTAATATTTTCATTTCACTTTCAAGTACTACATCAATTAATGAAAAAGAAAATTTCCCTAAGCAAAAATGTACAAGAAAATCCTATGCAGAAATACATGTTCAAGTAGATCCAGATATTGTATGTTTTTCTGCTCTGTAACAATATATGTTAGCTTATATTTACATTATATATTACAGAGAGATGAATTCAAATGCTGTTCTAAAATAACATTATAACTATCAAGAGACTGCAGAGCACTATGTTCAAGTCATTTTCAATAGAGAAAGTAGTGAAACTTTTTGGGAAAGACTAATAAACTTTTTTGATTGAGTTTTCACATTCAGTATATAATTAAAATGTGTGTCAAATTTTTAATTAAAACTAAATACACAGCTACTTTTTTTTTTTTTTTTTCCTAAACCATTTAAGTTGGGATTCATTTAATCTATCTAAGGCACCTTTCTAAAGTCTAGCTTATTAGACCTAACTGTCAGGTCTCCATCCAAGTCAAGGTAAAAAATGTAAGTGGGCTGACTTGTCTTTGAGAAACATCTGTTTCTTCCCATAAAGGATGCAGAGAACAGATGAAGTAAACCATTTAGGTTTTCCTCAGCTAAATTTAGATGAGATAAATCCACTTCCAGTGACCTTAGTAACATACATTGACATATGAATTTAAAAATTATCTCAGTATACGGCTGTAAAGTATAAAGTAATGGTGGTAAATGAGGAAAGGAAGAAAAGTTAAACTGTTTTTGCTAATCAATACCAGCAATGAAGGTAGGGCTAATCTCAACTACTGACAAACTATAAGCCATAAGGATATTTTGATGAATATAAAATATGACCCAGAGCACACTCTTGTACAATGTTGATCAAGTTAAAAAAATGAACAAAATTATCATTAAGTTGATGGAATTCTTGTATGATTAAGAACAGAAGAGTGAAGACAAACTTTTAGGTAGTTTTTTGTAGGTCTGCATCAAGATTAAAATCACCATGACAACACTTCTCATACTAAAGAAGAAGTAAAATAGATTTTGAGTAGTTTATCATCTCCATCTTCCTTTTCACAGGAAAAAAGTTACAGTTTTGATTCATTAATGCTTACAACATCATATTTTTGCCTTTATTAATAATTCTTAAACTAAATTACGTATTTTACATAAATACATAGGATCTTAGAGATAAAAAATCTTACAAAAGCTGTGACTGAAGTGTACTGCCAAACAATAGAAATAAACAAAGTCCTAACTGCTTCCTCTGTTATGTAAACACTCCCATTCCTTAAAATTCCACCTGTGAACACTTTTTTTGCCAAAAGCTAATATTATATATTTACAGGGAAGTCATCCCTAATATATTCTAGCCACATCTACCATATTCTAACTACCTTACTGATGTGGAGTAGTGCTTTCTTCCATGAGGCATTGTGTTAACTTCAGTGGAGATCACTTACATATTCTTGCAAGCAAGGATATCTGAATATTGGTGTTTATGATTGGTGTTATCAGTTCATGTTTAATTACCATTAAAGTGGAATCCTCATTATACCCTCATAACTGAATGGTTTAGTCTGGAATTTTTTGTCTTTCATGAATGAGTAAAACATTGGTTTGACTTTTATTTTTTTATTTTTATTTTTATTTTTTGTCTTTCCCTTTACTCTCCCATTTAAAATGAGTAAATAAGTATTTTCAAGGGTACTGATTTCTTTCTTACATTTTTCTTGTGTCAGCATTCCTTTACCAGAAATAAAGACCTCATACACTTCTAATATATGCAAAAAACTGCAGATTTTCTTCCAGGTTGCATTCCTTTTGCAGGCAATATTCTTTAATCCCTTTCTTACCAATACATTTTTAACCCCAAAATCAAGATTTTTCCCATACTGACAGAATTTAAAAATAAAATAAAATAAAATAAAAATTATGGAATACATGTTAAGTTTACCTAGAAAAGAAGATGTGCGTATCTTATTTTATGGGTTTGTTTATTTTTAGATCTAATAACTATATTTGGAACCTAATAAATTTTGGAAAATATTTTATGTTACACCATTTTTGTAATTGATCTGACAATGAATTACTCTAAATAAGAAACGACCCCACAAACTAGAATTAAGAAGTTTTTCATGTAAGGGTCCTCCATGGCATCAAAGTAAAAACTATTGCATCTACAAAACACTGTTCTTCATGAAAGTGAAAGCAATTCATTAATAATTAATAAAATTGTACCTTATTGTTTACTTTTTCATTATTGTTCTTACCCAACGCTTTCTTCCCTGCTGATCCTCTTGCTTGCATTTTCCATGACTTTTTAAAGTAGGTCATAACAACACAACAAAAAATTACTGCTGTGGGAGCACTAATTAAGAACAAATCAGTCTAGTAACTGGATCTTGGATTATGTTACTTCCAGCTGGTTACTGTTTATATGAAGACAGCGTCCACATAGTTACGACAGGTCTTTAATTCCATGTAACACAATTCATTTGTTCACTGATGACTGCATTCGCATTTCATTTTTTTAAGCACTTTTTCTGTTATTTCTTCTCACAAATGACAGAGACGTTCTCACTTAAAAATAGAGATCAAAGCAATACATTCCTTTTAAAATCCATTTTATTCATTAGCAGCTTTAAATAAAAATCTTGAATATGCTACAGATTTCATGTGTATTATAGGCTTTGTCACTCTTTAGAATTACAGTACACCATAACCTGCACCTCATTGTTTTCTAGCATTAACTAATTTTCATAGAATCACAGAATCACAGAATGGGCAGGGTTGGAAGGGACCTCTGAAGATCATCTAGTCCAACCCCCATGCCGAGCAGGATCTCCTAGAGCACATTGCACAGGATGGCATCCAGGCGGGCTTTGAATATCTCCAGAGAAGGAAACTCCACAACCTCTCTGGGTAACCTGTTCCAGTGTTCTGTCACCCTCACAGGAAAGAAGTGTCCCCTCATGTTGAGTCGGAACCTCCTGTGTTTCAGTTTGTGCCCATTGCCTTTCATCCTGTTGCTGGGCACAACCGAGAAGAGACCGGCTCCATCCTCTCATGACCCTCCCCTCAGATGCTTATATACATTAATGAGGTCTCCCCTCAGACAGGCCCAGCTCTTTCAGCCTGTCCTCGTATGACAGGTGGTCCAGCCCTCTAACCATCTTAGTAGCCCTCCTCTGAACTCGCTCCAGTAGTTTGATGTCCCTCTTGTACTGGGGAGCCCAGAACTGGACACAATACTCCAGGTGTGGCCTCACCAGGGCTGAATAGAGGGGGAGGATCACCTCCCTTGACCTGCTGGCAACACTCTTCCGAATGCACCCCAGGATACCGTTGGCCTTCTTGGTCACAAGGGCACATTGCTGACTCATGGTCAGCCTGCTGTCCACCAAGACTCCCAGGTCCCTCTCTGCAATTTTCCTTTAATTTGCATCTAAACTATGCAACAGACCTTTGCCAAAATCCACTTGAAACATGGGCATTATCATGGTTCTACAGTGAGTTCATATATGAGTCAGCGTCTCTCTTACTCACATATTAGAATAGCTGACATAGTTCTTATTTACCTGTCATCTAGAATTTTAAATGGAAATTAAAATGGTCAGGGCCAGTCCTTCAAGTACAATGTTTGTCAGAGTGTGATAAAATGATCCTTTTGTCAACGTACATTTTCACAGCCAAAACAGTTCATTTCCTTTACCATCAATATTTACAGCCAGCTTACTGATAATGTAACAATTCCTAATTACAAGCTTCTTTTATTTTTATAACCCCTTTGACTTCTGAGTATTCACTGTCATAGCAAATGTGAAACATTCTAATACAGCTTACTTTTTATAAGGAAAATTCACAACATTATTTTCATCTCAAATTTCATTGTAAATAGTGGTTGAGTTTTCTTTAGACACATGTACAAATGTTTCTTTAATATCTGCTTTAAAAGCGTATTTACGTTTTTCTTAACATAACTCGTGTGATTTAAAAAATGATCTATACTGTTATATTCTTTTAATCATTTTTAAATGTAAAAATTTTGTACTGGTTTGTTAATCTTCCTGGATCCATATTACTGTATTATCTTGTACTATCTAGTGGCATTTGTTGGCTATTACAGCTAAGGATGGGAGTCAAGAACACACGGGAATCCTTTCCTGTATTACTTTCTGGTATTACTATAGGCACACATAGAGAGCCGCATCCTTATTGTAATCGGTACTGTAAAGGACTCAAGGTAAAGATAAGGTCTAAGAAATAATTAACAATCAAAGAAGACAGATGAAGATAAAAAAAAAAAAGTGTGGAAGGTAAAGAAAGAGATATAGATAGGTATAGATTCCAATGACTAGAACCAGAAATAGAAGCGATGTCCCTTCAGCTGTTGATAAATTGAAGATTTCCTCTTTTGAAGGAAGAGTGGAATAATAGCCATCACTGTTTTGGGATCTGAGGAGAGGAAGGAAATCTAAAATTGTTTAATTGCATGTATTTTATCCAAAATTAACTGATAATTTGCTTGGAGGACACATGTCAAAGACGAATGATCACTTAAGTAAAGGTAAAAAGAATATAAATTTACTAGTTTGTATGTCTAAAACAACAATACTAACTATATTGAGAATTAATAAAAAACCATTTCCTAAATGATATCTGAAGGATTAACTTTCCATTTCAGCAACCTTTTTTTTTTTTTCTTTAAGTTGTAAATTGTATTCAGCGAAAACCTAACCAGCTGAATGAGAGCTTGATCCCTTAAGATCTGCTGTTTCTGTCTGTTACTTTCAGTAGCAAACTAAAGATTTTTTTTAGTATATATTAATAAACCATACTGGAAATATATGCCTACTAGTCTGTCTGTGATTGTTGCATTGCAAGAATCCTCTTTGCTTACCAGCTAACCTATGCACATGACATTTTTGGAGTGTGCTTCTGACACTGTTTTCAGTGTTTGATACAAGACAGGTCACTGGTCTTGTATTAGCAAGGGAATGAGTATAGATGAATTCTGAGGTATTAACATAAGACAAATATGGTGTCCCAGGCCATTAACTGACTGTGTCATTTTGTGCCAGATGGACTTATATGTTATCAAAATTATTTCTGCCATAAATATGAATGAATACTAAACAACTAAACACAACACAAGATGATTCACCAGAGAGTGAATGTATTGATTACTTGTTCTGGTTAATGCCAGATTCAGTTTTTGTGTTTTTTCCAATGAGGGGTTGGGCCAGGGCTGACTGGAGAAGAATGATTGATATATCTATCTATCCAAGGAACACATTAATTTGAAAACTAGCTTTTTTATGCAACATTGAAGAAATTATTATTCAGAATAGGAATCTCCCACAATAAGATAATTTTCACTATTTTAGAAAGGATGTGAAACTCATACTCACTGATTATTTTAATGTTGTTCTCTTGAAGAATGGTGTCCGTTTTCCATTTAAAGCGTTTTGTTTCATCAGTATTGATATTTTTATCTTACATTATGCTTCTAAATTTCAAAACTTCGGTTGATTTCTATTTTTATATATAGTGTTAGATTTCAAATGGATGTTAAATCAGTGTGGTGGTCACAATCACCTGCAACTCAGTTTTGTTGTGATATTTGATAACTTTGATATTTCTGTGCATTCATGTGTGTAGAGTTGAAATACATTTAAAATGAAAGTCTAATAAAGTTTGCATTGCTCCATGAAAGCTCCGTTCTTATTACAACAGTGCTAGAGAAAATACAAAGTAAATGTCTGTTTCTGCTGCTGAGAAAACAAAACATAGATGAACAACCATACAAAATTCAATACATCAAATAAAATTGTTATTAACATAGGACATTTGGAACTCTTTGGAAACAGTAAAATATACTTCATGGTCTTTTGTAAGCTGTGACAAATCATATGTAGGAAACAGCAGAAGTGGTTGTAGTAGTGAAGCAGTCACAGTAGTCCTTCATAACAAAGAAAAAAAAGTTATTTCTGTTACATGAGAACCAGTAACACCGAGGTAATAGAAGCAATGGTTGGTAAAAACACTTAAATACATTAATAATTAAAAAAAGCCCTTAATTAAAATGTGAAAAAGTACTTTAAATTTTTAAACAGATGGTGGAAAAGGAGAAGGAAGTTAGAAGAAATAAAAATGAAGAGATAAGTAAGGCTGAAGAAAAAAAAAAAACAGAAGAAATATTCAATGGGCCTTGCGTTCTTTTTAGCTTTCATTTTATAAAGGTGACTGCCTTTTTTAAACCATCGCAAATTCACAGGCAAACGGGGCACAAATGTGTAGACAGTGGGTTAAAAATAACTCACTTCTCCATACAATTTATCCATACTTATACAGTAGGAAAGTTAACAGACAGATGTCTTAAAGTAAGAAAGGAAGTGGGTGGTGAGAAAATAGAAAAGGAAAAGCAAGCCTGGGACGCATGATTCTTGGGAAAATGGATATCAGTGGGAAAGAGTGAAGTTTTCTTATGGTAGATTTTAACAGCTTCTTGAACAGCTAAAGAAAATTGGCAGATCAGCACAACTGAAAACTTATATGGAGTTATACAGCCTGAGATGCTTTAAGTATTCTAATATTCATACAAATATTTTTATTGTGTATATTGCTGCCTCAAATATTTTGTGTTGAAATATTTCCAGCTTATTTGTCAGAACTGTGTAATCATTTTGGCAAATAATAGAACTCAGTCTCTAATGATGACAGCAATCTGTCTTCATTAGGATTCCACAGTGTGGAAGAATATACTTTACAATCTGCTTTTTTCAGTCACTTCATGTTCTTTATTTTACTCCACAGAACTTTATTTGGCACCATCCATTCACTGTTAAAAACTGCATGCAAAATAATTGTTCCTGTTAAAAGTTAATTACAGAACCTAGAAAGCAGAAAGTGAAAAAAAAAAAAAAAAAGTTCATTCACATTCTTTCAGACTTGGAATTAGTAGTTTAAAAGAGCAGATTTGTTTTATTGTTTGTGCTTTATTGAAAATACAGGCCTATTATTAGAGTGAAATGTTATTTGTTATGTGCATTAGCCAAACTGGGAGGTTATGATTGTAATTATAAAGAAAGCATTCAATTTTTCCTCCTAATCTGTTAGTTTCTGCTTGCTCAAAGTTTAAAATTAAATGTCAAAACTTTTGTGTTTAAACCTGATCTGAGTACTGCTATGTATTTGTAGATATGTTCTCCTTTTCTAGCTATAATTGTTTTCCAAGTAATGACAAAGGGAATTTAGCTGCTAAACCAGTATTTCTGGGTTCCCAGCAACCTGGTTAAGGCTGTGAATAAGTTGGCTTGAATTGGCTGGTACCTGAAACAGAACCTAAGCAAAGGATCATTTTATACATTTAGTATCAGCTGCACATCATGTACATGTGCCTTCCCCTGCTCTGTGTGTGAGGTCTGTCAGACCTAATGTGTCCATTGCAGATCAGCTGTAGAATTCATGACCAGAAAATCTCTTCTTTTTCATCCGATGAACTGCCTGCATATAAACTTTAGGCTTGCTCTGTTCAGTCATCATCTCTACAGTGCAGGAACAAACCTGCACTCTTGGGATTTTCCTTAACTCTTCATTTCATTGAGTGAAAAAACTGATTTTAATCTGAATTAGGAGGAATCTTTCTGGAAAGTTTTAACATGGATTTATAAATGCTACCTTATAGTTCTTCTAATACTAACTCATCATGCTTATTCACAAATTCAGCCAATGCTCAACAAAATGAAAGAGGATATTTTATTAAAAAAAAAAAAAAATCAATTTCTTAAAACTGGGTAAAGTTTGTTAAATCTTTACCTGCACCAACAAAATACAGATTTTTAAATAAACAACAATTTTGAAGTCATAAATAAATATGCATAGTGGTGGCTTCATGCACTATGACTAGTTTAATACTGTACAGTCTCATTTTCCAGTGCACATCCAGCTTCTGTCAAGCAGCTTTCAGCCTATTGACAATAGGTTCTTTGTTGTTGTTTATGAACCTATTAAGATATCCAAACTATAGCTGGAGCAGTCCCACTGACAATACTGTTACTCTTCTATATATGGATTCTCTCCTGGTCTGAGTTCCATCCATTATTTACAGGTTTTTACAGAGTTCCAAAAGCTAGAGGGGGAATGGATCACAGAAAATTCTTTAAAAGAGTATTGTGCTCATGGAGGAACTTAAAAAATCTTCTGCAACCTTTGTGAAAGAATAATAATTTAAAGTAGAGTTTTTAAAAAAAATAAAATTTAGTTTACTCTTCACAGCTGCAGTAGTTGCTGTCTATATTTCTATTTTTTACTGTTTTTCTTTACATCAAAATAGTTATGCCATGTCTGTTCTCATTGAATGCTATATATGAATGGGTGGGTGTTGGTTCTGAAGTATGAAGTGACATTGATCATGACAGTAAAGTATTCAGTCTTTTTTATTTTTTTCTTTTGTAATGCATTATACAAAATACTTGATACTTGAAATGAAGCTTCTGTAACTGGTAAGATGGATGTCTGCTTCTTTCAACTCTGTCATAACAGCTAGCAAGAACTGCGTTATCACACTGCTTGCAAGTAAGCATGGGGATAAACTAAACCAAAATGAAACACAATACTACTGTAGGCTTCTCAGATTTTTAACATTCCAAAAATCTTAGATGATAGAGTATTTTCCCATCAAAATGCTCACAAACAATAGGCAAGACCTGAATTGACCTTGAAAGCCTGGATATTTAAATAAGGAAGTGTTTATATTTGTGTACTTTTACAAAAATTATGGTTTCAGTCTTCTCAGAAGATGTTTTGGTATCAGATTTTACCTAACACTTTTGACTATCTTTCAGAGGCAGATTACAGACGTGGTAGAGAGTGACTTTTCCACAAGAATTATGCATATTCTTTAACATGATTAGGTTTCCTGCAAAATGAAATGTTTGGGCTAATCAGCTTGTTTTCATATAAAACAATTCCTCGATAAGAAGCAAATCTATGAACCCAGGTGAGTATTTCAACCACTGAATAGAAATCATTGACTTTGTGTTCCCTTTCTGTCTCTAAAAGAACATTTACAGTTGTTTAAAGTAGTATTGTGTTTACACGGCAACATTTTGGGGGTAGGAGAGGCTGCAGAGGTCATCTTTGTGAGAAGAGACCAGGAGCTGCCTCTCTATTGGAGAGAACCACTTTTAGCTGGCTCTAAAATGCACCCACTGCTGGCCTAAGCTGAGCCCATCACTGTCACTGGTGGCACCTCTCACATATCTAAGAAAGGGTAAGAAATGCTATACAGTAGCTGTGAGAGAAAGGAGTGAGAAACATGTGAAAGAACATTGCAGACACCAAGGTCAATGAAGGAAGAGGCACTTCAAGCATCAGAACAGAGGTTCCCCTGCAGCCCATGGAGAGGGCCATGGTGAAGCAGGCTTTCCCCCTCGCAGCCCATGGAGGACGACAATGGAGCAGATATCCATACTGCAGCCCATGGAGGAGCCACATGCTGCAAGTGGACATGCCCTGAAGGAAACTGCAACCCATGGAGAGCCCACGCAAGAGCAGGCTTGTGGTAGGAACTGCAGCTCATGGACAGCAGCCAATGGACTATAGGACTATATACTAGTGATTCTGTTACTCTGAGAAAGACATGTAGATTTTTATTTCATGCAACATGTTCTCATCTACCTTATTAACTAGTCATATGTACATTGTGGGTTCTGTTTCAAAGCTCCTAGAAACTTAATTCTCTAAACAACTAACATGTTTAATGTCTAGCCTTTAGGGATGTGTGACTAACTCTTCTTTCTAGATCAGAAAAAAAAAAAAAAAGAGGAATACAATTAACATTTTAAATAAATTGGTAAGATTAGATTTCTTAGGGCGTTTGATCATGTCAGTGTCTATTAATTACAGACTGATGTTATCTACAAAATTGGGACTTCTACTGGGTTTTGTTGATGGAATGCCTTCTTTCTGGGGAGATGAGATGCTGGAGTGCACAGCTCCCAAGCATAGTACTGGAAACAAGTGTACAGATTTAAAATCATATAGTCAAGTTCTTTCTAAGTTTAGGGATCTTCTAACTGAGAACTTCTCTTTGGACTGCAGTATCTCTTTTAATTGTCCAATTCTGTTAAAATCCAGGTACCAGCAATATCTGATAGTCCAGCAGCCCCATTCCAAAAGTGAACAACCTGGAAAGTGCCTAGAATTGTTGTCCAGAGAGACTGTAATGAAATAACTATCACCCATTCCTAATGCAAAATTATTTCATAAATATTTGTAGCTGCTTTATTTTACCGTTCGTGTAATACAAAACCAGGTATTATCCTGGAGTGCTTAGAAAATGGATTTAGGTGAGTGACAAATGCTCTCACAGTCCGATGGGGGCCAGGGAAGACTGACAGCATGAGTGAATAAGTTAGTAGCTACAGGTGGTTGCCACCGAGAATTAATTTCCTTCTTCGTTAAGCTCCTTATGCACAGAGCCAAGGGAACTGACTAAGATGTTATGATCCTCGATGAAGCAGGAAATTGAGTAATCGTAGTCAGTCTCCTAAATAAGCCTTTCTATTGGGAACTTGCCGCAAAAGTAGTGACTGGTTCATTTTCCTGTTGCCACGGACTTTTTCTACTTACTACCTTTGAGAGTATAGATCATTGTAAACAAGATGAAAATAAACAAATAATTAAAGAGAATTATGATAAAAGAGCATCAATAAAAGAGATATAAAAAGTGATCAGTTATATGTGTTCTGAGTAAGGTTACAGATCTTACTCTTTTAAGCAATATTTAAAGGCAGAATCAGAAAGACTTTTCAGCATTAACTTTATATAAGAGGACAGTTCTGTATCAGGGAAAGTATCACTCACAGAGGAGAGCTTTCTAGAAAGAGATGGGAGCTTTTTTGGGTACAGGCTTGGCCTGCTGCATATTACTCTATTGCTACATTACAGCATTCCTTTGTGTCTGGGAGTTTTGATATTGTTTAGCCTTTAACTGAAACTATTCTTTAAAGTGTATAAATGTTTTAAAAGAGAGAAGATATTTAGTTAATAACACAGCTGAAGGCTATCAAAATAACAGTTGCCCTTCAAAATAAGTCAAAACAAGCGACACTGGGTGCTAAGAAAATCTGCTAGATAGGAAGTACTTTAAAAGATTCAAAACTATGTTATTTTTAAAACATAGTTTTGAAATGGTCAGTTCCTTAATTGCCCTTGATTCACTAAATTCCCCAGGGAGATGAGGAAATCCCTCACACTGTGTAAAGAATCCTGAAACTTAGGTGCAAAAATTGCTTACTTGAACTCTGACAATCTTGCAGCACACAAAACTTCAGCTGACATTACTATTGATTTCATAGTGTCTCACAGACATGATGGTGACTATTGGAGCACTTGGGGATGGGTCAGCATAGATCTGCAATAAAACCCACTTAACCATCTGGCCTACCTTCTGGAAATCTCTTCCCTCGGTCTGCCATGGACTAAATTTCTTCATTTATAATAATTTCCATAATGACTTACAATGTTGACAGTGAATACTTATTATATTTCCCTCTATAAGACATTGCTAACTCAGCCCCCTAAGAGCATATAGAATTCAGCTTTTCTGTTTTATTTTTTGTCCTAAATAATCTCCCTGTAATTAACAGTAATCACATATGTTTTACATTATTTAATACTTCTAGAGTGACAAATCAAAAATGTTCCCGTTTGTCTCTCCACTGCTACAACTTCATCTGCAGCCCTAGGTAAAAATAGATTTTGCATTCTGTAATGTGCCCCCTCTCATCCAAAAGGTATAGTACAAGCAAACAAAAGCAACCAAGAATCCCTGTATATCTTCTACTGTATATATCATCATTAGGTAGTGAAAAAATCCAGAGTCTATCACTTTTGTTTCTTTGTTTGTTACAAGGCAGATGAAAAAAACTCCTCTTGGAATATATTAAGCTTACCTCTCCAGCTAAAGAAAATAGACTTAAAGGCTGCTCCAAAAACAGTTTCATAGATGGGGTTTCTAGACGCCAAAAGAAATTACATCTTACATTTTTTAACTTGTAGGATTTTAAAACGTTTTGATATAGTTCATATTTAAAAGACTAAAAACTGTTTACTATAGTTTGAATTCTCCTTTACCCTTTACTTTACTTCTACAGCAAATTGCATAACAAGGGAAATATATAAGGAGGCAATATTTAGTATGCATAGGGTACTAATAGGGAGTAATATAAGGAGTGGTAGTGTGAAATGTCATCCCAATGACTTCGTATCTCATAGGTGTTTGAAAGTCAGTCACATGCATTGTGTTCCTTAGCAAAGAAGAGATTGTGTGTCCTGACAGGAGGTAGATGTAGCAAACCCCTTACTTCATAATGAAGGTAACAGTATTATGATTTTTACCCAATAAAATAATCACCATTTGTTGCCCAGACATAAAATACAGAATAAATAATGGAATGGAAAATTAGAAATACCTCTGTTAGATATACAACATAATCAGTGGATTAATATCTACAAATTCCAATAATGATCTCTTATTATATTTGAATTTTTTATTTCCTATTAAAATCTTCCTATATAAAACTCCTCTAGGAAATTATTTTTCTTTGCTCCATTATGCGTTAATATGATGATATAATACAGAAAGCTAACTAAACATTTGCAGAAAAATAATAAATCCTGTAGGAAAGCCCCATCAGCAGTAACAGCTAAATCTAAATCTTTTTTTTTTTTTTTGAATTGCTAGTTCCAGCTGTAATAACATCTAGATGCACACACACGCACATCTACGTACATACATATATGCATGAACATGTTTGCTTTTATTTCTGCATTTTAAAAGGAAAGACAATAATAATTATTTTTCCATGAATGGAGCTTGGTTCCCTCTCTACTTTAATTAACGCATTACCATTGAAAAAAGTTCTTTGAGTTTTTCCTCTGTCCAAAATGAAAATAATTTTTATACTAATATAGCCATTTTAAGCACAACATAACAGTATTTACAGAAATAACATTTATATACCATTTAAATACCAATATTAAACCATGAAATCAATTACATTTTTGATTTGTTAAAAAAAATGACCAAGTAGAGGGAAAGCAGAAATGCAGCAGGAAACAGATATTTTGAAAAGATGGAAGAAAAGGGAGAAAAATCTTGACCAACTCACCATTAATCTCAAACTAAACTTCAGAAGTAAATCCAGTATACACAGTTTTTGTTTCATAGTGTTAAATATGCATAGAATTCATGGTAGCATTCCACAATCTAAAGTTTCAAAAAGACACTGTAGCTGTATTTGCTAGGCAGAAAATTTAGATTCAAAAAGTTTCTTTTAACTATGTCTCCACCCCAAATGCACAAAATTGGAGATAAGGAAGCTTTATGAGAAAATTCTGGTAGATTTTCTGATCTATGTCACTACACAATACCATATACTTCTTTAAACTTATGAACAAGTGTAGTTTTGCCATAGAATCACCACAACTCTTTGCCATGCCTTTCAGGTAATTGACTTCTGACTAATCTCACTGTTAAAGATCTCTCTTAATATCTCA
The DNA here is from genome assembly GCA_013399475.1 of Chauna torquata. Taxonomy (NCBI): domain Eukaryota; kingdom Metazoa; phylum Chordata; class Aves; order Anseriformes; family Anhimidae; genus Chauna; species Chauna torquata. The sequence goes on from VXAL01006048.1 coordinate 27,886, forward strand.
GATAAATATAACCTTTTCCTCTTTCTTCCCATTGTGCCTGGTTTTCCTCTAACATTTCTCATCATAATTTGTATTTTTTATATAACATTTTAATAGGATTTAGAAAAAAACTTGAGATAAAAGCCTGTAATTAAAAAACTATATGGGTAAGCAATCACTTTGAAAGTCACTATTTTCTGTATGTTTTATAACAGACATTGAAATTGTCATATTGCACCATGCAATCGTGGCATCAGCCAAATATTTATTTATGGTTGTACTTATGGTGTTATACTACTGTGCAATATAATGAAACATTATTGCAACTTTTACAGAAAGATTACCAAGTGATCAAACAACAACAACAAAACAACAAAAAAACCTTTCCTGTTCCGCATATAACTTTTGCAACAAAAAATAATGGAACTTTTTCTTCAAGAGGTGATACTTTGTAAGAAAACATGAGATAAATTTCAGAGTTCATTTTCTCTTCAAGTTCCTTATCTCTCACAAACCTGAATTAATATATATATATATTTGTATCAAATCAAATACCTTTATGACCTAAAAGCAGTGTTTTGAATATATTGTAAATAATTTGGCACACAGCATAAGCAATCAGAAAGGGGAAATACTGTGCACTTAAGCACATTAAAACATGGAGAAAAAGAACCTCTAGTTTTCAAAAGTGGCTACACTTTTGTTTTGTCTGTTTTCTGTTTTTGTTTTGTTTTGTTTTGTTTTTGCTATCTGATAGTGCCATTTTTTTTTCCTTTATCTACAGTAGTTATTGATATTAGGTTTCATGTATTTGCTGTCTAGGTAAGGTTTGTTTGAACACAGAAGCTTGGATGACTTCAATTTTGTAAGCAATACAGATATTTCTANAGAAAGATTACCAAGTGATCAAACAACAACAACAAAACAACAAAAAAACCTTTCCTGTTCCGCATATAACTTTTGCAACAAAAAATAATGGAACTTTTTCTTCAAGAGGTGATACTTTGTAAGAAAACATGAGATAAATTTCAGAGTTCATTTTCTCTTCAAGTTCCTTATCTCTCACAAACCTGAATTAATATATATATATATTTGTATCAAATCAAATACCTTTATGACCTAAAAGCAGTGTTTTGAATATATTGTAAATAATTTGGCACACAGCATAAGCAATCAGAAAGGGGAAATACTGTGCACTTAAGCACATTAAAACATGGAGAAAAAGAACCTCTAGTTTTCAAAAGTGGCTACACTTTTGTTTTGTCTGTTTTCTGTTTTTGTTTTGTTTTGTTTTGTTTTTGCTATCTGATAGTGCCATTTTTTTTTCCTTTATCTACAGTAGTTATTGATATTAGGTTTCATGTATTTGCTGTCTAGGTAAGGTTTGTTTGAACACAGAAGCTTGGATGACTTCAATTTTGTAAGCAATACAGATATTTCTAAACAGACGATTTATTTTAACTGTTTTGAAAGTAGCTCACATGACCTTTATTACTAGTCATTAAGGTAGGTAAGTATACAACTTCCTTTAATAATAAGTACTTTAGTTGGGAATCCAACAATAAAGATGCTGTGATCACTCATTTATATTATGCTTTATTCAGTTGTTCTAAATATGTTCACTAACAAAAATGATCTTTTGGATGTAAAGAATATTTAGATGATACCGAGAAAATATGTACATTACGCATTCTGATATCTATTTAATTCATACCGACTCAGTCTTGAATTAATTTAAGTCTTTCCAAAGATTACGATATCTTGTGATCACTAGCTAACTCATTTGGACAAGCCTAAATAAATAAATAAATAATGGTCTTGTTTGTTTTTTTGTTTTTTGAAGGTAATAACCAGTTTAAAACTGCATATCGAATGATATCTCCAAATGAAATATGCATTATTGGTTAGAGGATATGTGCTCACACTGACCTAGAAGGATACAGTTTCATATGATAACTTTAACCATGCAAAAGCTAAAATAAAGTCAGCTTTCCTTGGTTTTGGAATTAGTTCCTAATAGTCTGTATAACAAAGTAATCCAGTTTCAGACCATTACTCTCATATATTCCTCCAGTTCTTTCAGGCTGGTAGCAACCCACTTCTCAAATGTCTTATTAAATACGAAACTAATGTTCTTATTCAAGATCTTATTCATGGATTCTCTTCAAGAAATTTCCAGAGTAAAAATTTATGAAGCATAAGAATATCCCATTTTTACTCAAACTCACTGAAACCTGTGTGGGTTTGAGTAACAGCAAACTTGATTGAAGAGTTAAAGAAAGAAAGAACACATAAAAGAAAACTGCTGGTCATACTGACCTTCAAGAATTCAAATTTACTTACATAGCCAGAGTGGCATTTTCACAGTGTACTATGCAACAGTCAGTAGCAAACTAATCATATTTGTGTAGTTTAAAATATGGACAAACTGGCACATTCACAACTGAACTGACATGATTGATAGCCACATGGTCCAGAAGTTGGGTATGGCCCAAGTAATGCTTAATCTAATACCATCCCAAATTATCAGTTTTGAGGAACATAAACTTGTCTTTGTTTCGTTTAAGCAGAGAGAAATTCAACATAACCAAGACCTAGAGGATAAAACTAAAATGGTGAAAAAAGGCTAACATGTTACCACAGATCTAGACTAAGGAAACTTTGCTGAAATTAACCATAATAACATGAAGAAGGACAAAAGGATCAAGAAAATGTTTCAGTAAATTACAGGTAATTTGTTTCTAAACATATACTCATCTAGTTTAAAAAATAAATAAAAAATTGGACTTTGGCCTCTACTAGGCTGTTGAATACATTTCAGTTTCTCCAATTTAAAAGCCAAAAACCAACAAAACTTTTAAATTTTCAGTTGTATCTGATTTAAGAATGAAAATACTTAGAAAGTTTGTTTCAGTTCTGTGGGGAAGGGAAAATTGTTTCTGATCTACCACCATTCTCATTTTTGGTCGTTCATGTGGAACTGAAGGTAAACAGTTCCTTGTCAGTCTCAAATAGAAAATACTGTACAGTTACCCACTAAATGGTCATTTAAGTAGTGTACAGAAAACATCAAAAATGAGATTTGGAACTTTTTTTTTCTAACTTTCAGATCAAAGTTGTTAAGAAGTTCTGTACATTACTCTTTTGTTAAAGACCTAAATGCAAAATTTCAACATAATGTTAATTCTTTTAATTCTGCACATGCATATAACCCCATTACATCTGATCTTCACAGACAGTTTCTTAATCTTTATACTGTAGTCAGAATGTGCAGTGCGTATCAGCTAGACTCTTCAGGGTTTGAGAGGAATGTCAGGATGACCATTATTCTGACATACCTTTCAGATATGATGGGTAAATTAGTTGTCTAGAACCACAGTAGTGCTTTTATGTCGCTTATTTTTTGTAGTAATATCTTTTCAGAAAATCCAAGTAAATGATGTATGAAAATCACATCAGTTTTCTTCTTTTCTTTTTCCTTTTCTTTTCTTTTCCTTTTCTTTTTTCTTTTTCCTTTTCTTTTCTTTTCT
>VXAL01006049.1:0-14333 GCA_013399475.1 Chauna torquata
AGCTTCCTCACGACAGGAGCGGACAGGCAGGCGCTGATCTCTTCTTTTTGGTGAACAGCAATAGGACCCAAGGGAATGGCACGAAGCTGCAACAGGGGAGGTTCAGGCTGGGTGATAGGAAACGGTTCTTCACTGAGAGGGTGGTCAGGCACTGGCACAGGCTCCCCAGGGCAGTGGTCACGGCACCGAGCCTGCTGGAGTTCAAGAAGTGTTTGGACAATGCTTTCATATGGTCTGATTTTTGGGTGGTCTTGTGTGGAGCCCGGATTTGGATCCCTGTGGGTCCCTTCCAACTCAGGATATTCTGTGATTCTATGATTCTATGATCATATCAGCTCACTAGACCAACTTGCTGCATGATCATCAGTCCTGACAGACAGGTAAACTGCAATATTATATGCCTATGAGCTTGAGGGAGTGTGAAATTTCTTTTAGAAAATCCTTATTGGATTTAGTATCAAGGTGCAAAAATTTTGTCATCTTAAAAACAAACAAAAAAGCACCAAGTCCTCACATAGCAGTCTACATACAATATTCTGCAAAGCAGAAAGGATTCAGCCATTCTACAACAAATAAAACAAGTAAGTAAATGTCTACCTGCAATGTGATCAACTTTGGTGAAGTAAAACTCCACTTGAATTCAGAAAACTGATATCAGCTAAGTAGAAATAGGTATGAAATAAAAAATAATAATAATAATAAAAAGAAATTGTTTGCATATCATTTTCTGGTTTTCAGGGAAGGAACTGCTACATATATGACTTCACCGAAGCTGCAAAGCTACAACTGATTGCACATTCTGGAGATCATACTTGGTTCTGTTCAGCTAAAGCAGTGTCTTAGAGTCAGAAGGACTTTAAGAAAACCACCCATGAAAGTGTAATAAAAGCCTGGAAAATAAAGACATACCTCATTTATCTCATACAAATTTAATGAAAATAGCAATAATAAATAAAAGCAAAAGAGAAAGAAGCTTGGAGGAAAAGCTAGCAGAGATAAAAACACTATACATTTTAATTTTTAAAAAGAAAGAATAAAGTGAAGGTGGCATGTTATCTTGTTCAAAATTAGTTTCTGTTGACTTTTGGAAGGTAGATTGCAAACTGTTGATTGAGACTGGCTTACACTGAAGAATGAAAATGAAGGGTCTTGGAGAAAGTGCATCCAGACAATCAGGAAAAGTTCAATCACAGATATCTTATTTCACAGCTATCCCAAAGACAGGCAATATTTAGAGCCTGATCTGAATTCTATATTATTGTAGCTGTAGGATAGGTATGCCTTAGGACAGCCTTTCTGTGTACAGACCTGAGAATTTGAGAGCCCTGTATACTTGAAATTTGTTGTTGATGAAATTTAGATAATTCATCTTATCTCAAGTGGTCCACCCCACTGCGAGCAGTCAAACCAAAACAACAATTAAAATAGGATGTTTTCAAAAAAACAAAAACAAAAACAAATAAACAAACAAAAAAAAACTACAAAAAACTGTGTGGGTAACTATCAAAAGATTAATTATTTCTAATTATAATTTTTTTTTTTTGAACACACTGGAGATGCTATCATTCAGATAAAATAAATTTCTTGCCACATAGTTACTATAAAAACAAATATTTTGGGCAAAATCTTATTAGTCAATATACATAATTAATCGGTTAGTACTAAACTAAAATAAAATTTAAAAGCCTGCATATGCATTTTCAGGTAAGCTTTACTCGATCATCTCTTTCATAATTGTGTCTTAATTAGATTGTAAGCACCTCAGGGATCATGCTATTTTTTAATAACTTTGTAGAACCTGGCCCACATACTAAATAGTTCCTCAACATAGAACTGTAATGAGTATTAGCAAGTGACATCAATATTTACTTTTATAATAAATGGAAGCCTTTCTCCAATTATATTTAAGAATCTCACAAGCCTGAAGAAAATCAGACACATCAAGGTAGAATCATTGATTGTCATGGTTTTGGCTGGGATAGAGTTAATTTCTTCACAGAGGCTCATATGATTCTGTATTTTAGATTTTTGGTGAAAATAGTGGTGATTACACACCGATGTTTTTAGTTGCTACAGAGCAATGCATACACAGAGCCAAGGACTTTTCTGCCTGCTCCTGCTGCCCTGCCAGCAAGGAGGCTGGGGGTGCACAAGGACCTGGTAAGGGCAGGACCATGACAAGTGACCCAGAGTGGACAAAGAGATATCCCATACCATATGGCATCATGCTCAGCAATAAAAGCTGGGGTAAAGAAGGAGAAGGGAGGGACATTTGGAGTGATGGCATTTGTCTCCCAAGAAGCTGTTAAGTGTGATGAGCCCTGCTTTCCTGGCAGTGGCTGAACACCTGCCTGCCATGGGAAGTAGCAAATGAACTCCTTGTTTTGCCTGCATGCAGCTTTTGCTTTACCTAGTAAACTGTCTTTATCTCAATCCATGAGTTCTCACACTTTTAGCTCTCCAATTCTCTCCCTCATCCACCCGGGGAGAGTGAGTGAGTGGCTGTGTGGTGCTCAACTACGTGCTGGTGTTAAACCACAACAATGAAGTGGGAATGTGAACACTTTTGCTTCCACTGAAGTAAGCCTGTTTCTGCAGATAGGACCTTGTACTCCTTAGAAGTTACCATAATGTAATCATAGCCTAAGACAGCTCCCTTTTTCCTAGACATCCTCTTTGTCTGAATGCTTTGACAAAAAGGTTATTCTGACAGATCAGTATCACTGGTATTCCAATTCCATTGAGTATTTCCAATTCCCAGCTAAGTTGGTATTCAGAGAGCTTGTGATTCACAACGCCAGCACTGTTACCTTTACAGACACTAGAACTACCCAAGGGTAAGCGAGATCACAGTAAATTGAAGAGACTCTCCATCTTCCTCAGTGACATGGTCAACAAATAGGTTGTGCGGAGTGAACTGCAAGTTCTTTGGTGGCTTTATTATCTTGCAGCAGCCCTACCAACTGCAAGGGTGACATATACTACATGTTACCATCTTGGCTTCCTTGCAGCTGCGGTTCCATTTCTATACATAATTTGTACTTTGGCACTAGAAATAGTTTATAATAAATGAAGTGTTGCTTTCAAAGTTTCAGACACCAAGATCTTTTTTTTTTTTCTATTTTTTCATCCTGTTTGGCAAAGGTGGCTTTAATTTGACTTTCACAAGTGCAAAAACCTGTCCCCCCTCAGAAGTTGGTCAAACTATTAATTTTACAGCAAGGAAAACAGAGTACAGTAAAAGCTTTTCACAAAGCCAGACAGCTTAACCTAATTAAATGGCTGTTTTGACAGGTGGTTTAAAGTGGAATGAATGCTGTTGAAAATGGCTACAGAGTCATATATGATGAGTGTCTGTGTGTTTATATGTGCAGGTGAAAATGTGACTGTGTGGGGGGTGACAATAGATCTGTGTCCATAAAGCATTTTTTCCCCAAAAAGCTGCAGCTGTTCAACATTTCTAGATTTATTTCTATTAATTGTGTTAGATATATTGACTCAGGTGAACAACTACACCTGGACTATAGTAAAAGAAAGATGTTTATGAAGGTTTGTGATGTCATTCATCAGGGAAAATGAGATGTGCGTTTTACAAGGGCAAACGAGTCTTGTAGGAAATATATAAACATTGTCATAAGGGACTTGATTTCTGGTTCTGCTCAATATCAGAAGAGATCTTTGCCCTGGTAAAATGGTGCATTTGTAGTAGGAGGTAATGAGCATTCAGCTCTCCAAAAATATGCTGAAAGGACTCCAAATCTGTCAAGGAGTTTCATCAGTTTGGCACAGTGAATCAGAAGATTAACAAACTTCATCCTGAATACAGAAGCCTCCCCCTCGTCCACCTCCTGTCTGCAGTACAGATTCCCAGGCCCTCACTTCTGCAACTGCTACCTATGTATGTAAGTCTGACTTGCAGAGAGCTCAACAAATACAACTGCCAAAACAGTGAGGGGCTTCAGGTCTTGTGTTTAGTTCAGATAATATCTTTGTTATTTTAGCTTAATTTGTAAAAGCTTGTATTTTTAAGTATTCTGATACTGTCTTCGTTGTCCTCTAATGACAAGGAAGAATTTTGCTCTAGTGTAACCTGTGTACGCTTTCAAGGGATATTATCTGTTGGCATAAAGTGGTGACATTCAGTTTTAGTATCAGAACAAACACATAATAAACAAAGGTAACCTGCCACAACTGTGGTATGGTTTGGCTGAGTTCACCTTTCCTACTAAGACAGTAAACTTCCTTCTGAAAACGTAAAGCTGTTATACCAATTACCTTTGGCCTGTGAAGAAGATTTTGTTTGGTTTTGGGGTTTGGTGGGTTTTGTTTTTTTTGTTTTATACAGCCGGTGCTTGCAGTCCTGTAATTAAGCAGTGGATACAGTACAATATTTCTTTCTTTAAGCTCTATTTTTGAATATCAGACTAGAAAATTACTCATGATAATTAATGGTGAACAATAAATGGGCTGGTTTGAATTCACACTTAGTCTTCAGTACCCTGATTCTCACTTTGCTGATATTTCCAGGTTTCCATAGGTTGATCTCTATTAGGTGTGGCATCTGTTATGTCACTGAAACAGAAGAAACCCTTTATGACCTAAACATTGCTCTGATACATCTTCTGGTTATTTCTGTTTCCCTCTGTGAAGGTCAAGGGAAAGATCTGCAATGTGGCCTCATGGATTCAAAGCAAGGACACAATCTGCAGACGAGGCTGTCTCTGGGTTTGTGACTATCTGCCTGGGTGACCTTGGGTCCACCTTCAGTGTCCACTCTTCATATTTTGGTTAGGTGCTTCATCCTTTCTCCCAGCTCACTCTTCATATTTAGAAAGTATTCTTTATACAGATTCAAAAAATAACCCAAGCATACTCCCATTTATAGCTCACTTGAAACTACTTTGTACCGTGATGCCTACAAGAATCTTTCAAGCTTTGGCTGCCACTATCAGTGAAAACCACCCATCATGTTAATGATAGTCTCACCATTTCTTTATGCCCTTTAGTCTGGCTGAATCTATTAGTTGTCTATGTGGCTGTGTGTCTCTGTTGTGCTCTGAGATGTGCTTAGCACAACAGTGTGTCAATGAGCAGATCTCTGAGGCTTTCACGGGATGGAGACAGCAGTGAATTACCTTATATGTGAGTCAGTTTTACATATGCAAAAATAGGAATAATACAATATAATTTTGAAAACCATTCTGAAATGAGCTGAAAAAAAAGTCAGGTGTCATAGGGAAAATTTTTGATCTCAGCAACAGTAAAAATCCTGTTTCCAACCATCGGTCAAAATTCTTATGTACACAGACCCTACTTATGCAATATTTAATATTAGACAAATGTTTTGCTGAATGATTTCCAAAAGAACTAAGCATAAAGTATAAGGAAGTCTGTCAGGACGTTTTGCTTCTAGGAAGAGATGTAGTAAGAACAGTACCAGCTTATTTAAAATGTTAAGTTTCAGAAACTTTCCAAACCATGTTAAAGCATCATGGGAATCCAGGCTCCTGAGCCACTCAATCCTAGGTCTTTATCAGTTCTGTCAGCAAAAGTAAAAATTGCAGTGGTGGATATGTTTGTGAACTTTTGGCCATTCAAAATATCTGAGATCTATTCAATCATTTACAACAACTGCATCACATGTTAAATGACTTACCGTATTGTGATTTTGAATCAACTTGGTAATTAAAATGGAATAAAGTTCAAGCAGACTACACTAAAGTCTTGTAAAGTCCTTACTTTATGTTTTGTGCTTAACTAATACATACTGTATACAAACTGTTACAAATAAACCAATTTGAAATACAGACAAATCACTTTATTTGAAAGTAAACACTTTGCAAGTCTAACTGGAAATATAAGAGAAAGTGGCCAGCAAAATATTCCATATTGAATGAAATAATTCGTGTCCAGTCATGTTTATATGCTTCTCAGAGGATTAAAGACCAGTAGTGATAGCAACCATTACTGATATGCATGCATTTTTGGAATCCCAGTCCTCAAAATGTAATCAGATAGGAACCTTAAAAGCAGTAAAGAAATATTTTGTATAAATGATCAAAGGGAGTCAGAAAAACATAGACTCAGATTAGCAAAAAATCCATATGATAGAGGAAGAGGATTCTTCTTCTTAAGTATTCCTGCTTTACACGTACACATAAAGCTACCTTTTCTGTGTGACTATGTCTGAATATTTTGCTCTTGGTCTGACTATTAATCACTCTCCTTCACCTCACACTGCCATTTGGCTTTTCTCCAAGACATTTCAGATTTTTTTTCTGTGAGTCTCTTCTGTGAAGATAAAAATCATTTATATTAAGAGGCAAAGTTTCCACATTCTTTTCATGATAGTCAGCAGCATCTATTTTTCACTCAGTGCTGTGAGACCTCTAATAATAATATCAGAAGAAAATTCAAGTAGGATAATGGGATAAAAAATCTAAGTTTTACATCATCCTTTGCTGGTGAAGCAGACAAACACAAGCCACCAACACGTTAAACAGCCCAGGTACTCACTTTCATTATACCTGGATCCAGGAAACTATATTGTCCAGGGACTGGAGAAAGCTTTCCTTTCTGTCCAAACTTGGCTGATGTTCATGGGCAGTTAGTTGTCCCAGAAGAGTCCTTGCCAGAACAGAGAGTCTCTTAGTACATTCACAAGGTATAGGACTAACAGGTGATTGGGGGTAAGAAAAAGTTAAGACAGGAAGAGTGGATTAAAAAAGAGAGAGGGCAGAGCCAGGATGTTGTTCTCTTTCTAACAGGGGTACAAATCAAGGTTACCAACAGGAGCAACTGCTTCACTGCCAATGCTTGAGGAGTTGACTGAAATAATCAAGTATACACATACTGCCAAGAAGTGCTGAAGACTTTCAGTTCCTATAGGTTTCAGATACTAACAGGGAAATTTCAAAATGTCACAGACTTGGAACCTACTACATTTAGTGACAAATTAATTCATAAAAAAAAATATATATTTCTCCTTAAAGAGGCAAGCCATCTTCTGTTTTCTGCGGCTTTGAGTTCCAGTGGGAATGAAAACAAGAGTATTTCACTGCAGAGCGAGTGGCTGCAATCCATTGGAATCTTGGCATAAAAGTAAGGAAAAACAGATTTAAAATGGGGCAAGGCCAAGGCCCAAAGATGCAGGTAAGAGAAGGTCTGGAGAAAGGACTCAAAGTAGACAATACAAGTCATTGAACTCAGGCTACGTGCAACTTGCCCAGGAATTGAGCTGTAGTCAAACAGAAACCTCATCATTTGTCTGCAGTTAACTATAAAGGCCAGAGACACTACAGTTTGAAAGCAATTCACTGGGCCTCTCTGTCCAACAAGCATATCCTATCAGAGTAAATCTGAAAAAAGAAAAGACCTTAAAAATTTGCCTTCATAATGCATTTTCATTGTTCAAGAGAAATGAACACCCATCCTATAAAAGATACTTAACACACATTATTTCATGTTTTTCATTTTTCATTGTGAAACATCTATAGCTGCTCTACAGTTAAGACTGGTCGCAAGCTTGGTTTTCTGCCAGCCATATTTCAGTTGATCCCTCTTTCCTCCCCCTCCAAAACCATTCTCCCTGGTATTTAGCATGCCCCATCACAGCTTCTCAGAATACAAAAAGAAAAATCAAGGAAGGTATTTTTAATTGATTGCATTTCATAGAATGTATCTATCTTTTATTACATTTAAAAGAGAATAAAGTTAACTTTTCTTCTCCATTTTAACTCCAAAAGTTATTTGGCTTTAAATCCTAGATTTGTGCTACTGGCATTGATTAATATTTTTGGAAAGGATAGTGTGGGAGTTACAAAGATATAAAGAAATGCTTTTTTGTATATACAGTGCAACAGTTGAAAGGAAAAAAAAAAAAACACAAAACTTCAATATAATGGACCTGATTTTCATTTACATAGTTCTGGCAGCATAAAAAGTCTTAGAGTGGTCATAAATTATATTTAAATACACTATATTCTTTCTGCTGCCAGAACATGTAAAGGGGCCTTTATGTAAATAAGAATCAGGGCCAATGTATTTCGGGATTATGTTTCTTGGGAAATCTGTACTATACCTTAACTCCTTACATTTTGACTTCTTGGACTACTCATGGATTAAGTGTACGAGATTCCTACCCTGAATCAACAATGAATGAAGTCAGCCAAATACATCCAGCAGCTTATTTCCATCTTAAGTAGTAAAAGAAAGGGAGAAAGTTTGGATAGTTAGAACTTAAATTTTCAAGACACTGTGAAAATAAGGAGATTAATTTTAACAAAGATTTTGATTGGGAATAATTAGCAATTCTGAGTTCCTTCTTAATAGACAAGTTGTGTACTAATGATGTTTCTGCCATTTCTTGCGCTATTATCATACTAACGTCCTCTAGCAATGCTTTGGTGATGGCAAGGGGGAAAAAAGAGAAATAGAAAGAACTGAAAAGTTTCCCAAAACTCATAATTCTTTCTGGGAGTAAAAGAAGATTCAAAATAACCCATGGAAAAATGGGTTATTTTGATGAAATATTGAAGGATACTTGATGTGTAACTACAATGACTAAAATTTATGAAGCTACTTTTCTCTAACACCTCATAATTCAAACAGTGAGGTAACCATGATAAGTTCTGAAGGTTTTTCCTCTGTCACAGGGGTTGAGGAATCTGTTATGTCTTTCAGATAAAATGCATCGTACTTGCATTTTAGAATGTTAATTTTAAGACAATCTGAAAGTGTCACTGATTATTTTTTCTATGGGCTTAATAATCTACATGTTGATTTTTATTAATGGTGACCTTTAAAGTGTGCAATTAATTATATTTTTATAAAGTTTTCTTTTCCGGTCTTGTCTTGGTGATAAAAGGAGCGTGTTTTCTCTGTAAGAAAGGAAACTGTTTTCCTCTGCAAAAGGAAAGAAGGAAGGAAGGATGAACTGTAGCTCAGAATAATACCTGATAGAATTAAGGTCTTAATATATTAAAGAATTTGTTAGTGACTGGGTACCTGGGAGTACACAATGAAAATGGGAATATTTCATCTCTTAAGGCACACTTCTGAATCTCAGCCATGATTTTCAATGTCAGTGGTGCCAGCAGTGGTTGCAAAAGTATGATTCAAATGACCTATCTGAAATGGATCTTGTGGTCTTATCTGGGAGTGAATTCACCCCCCTATGGGAGTGAATATCTGTGTTCCTATAACATATTTATCTGCCTGCAAGCTACTCAATCAAGCATCCAGATGTTAAACACCTTCAACAGGATCCCAAATCCTGGATGGTGGACCCTGGTTTCTCTTGAAGTGCATGGACAGAGGCATGTATCACCAAGTCACAATGTAGTCTGTCCTCCTCATTCACCTTATTCCCTTACAAATACAAAGCAGGAGAAGGCTAAAGATACCCAATAAAAACTGCCAAGAATAGGGTACAACTAAACACGGTCCAGGAATTTGTGTTTTCATAACATCCAGAGCCCAAACTCTTTCTTCAGAATAGGCATTGACACCTGCCCCTTTGATGGGTCTGACTGTGGGCCTCAGTATATAAATGGAATTATCAGAGGAGAGAGGGCTGATACTATCATAATACACTGCATGACCTGGTGCCCAAGAACTGCAGACCTAAATTCTGTATGTTTAGCTCTAGGATTAGAGTTAGGGTTAGAATTAGGGTTACAGTTGAGAGCATAGAAAGCCTAGAGCTTCAGATGTATCAGAGCTGGAAAGGGAAAGCCAAAGGAAGGGATCAGCTACAAAATGCAATATCATTTGGGAACCCCTTTCAGGACCTGCTCCAGATAGAGCTCTTGGCTTTCTCTCTCTCAACACAAATCCTAATACAAAACCTAAACCTAATGGAAGGCTGAGCCTTAGGAGTCCTTCTCCTCACCTCCCCTTCCGCTGTTTCAAATCTTCTCAGAGAAAATGTTAGATTTGGATTAGGAGAAGGAAAGATCTGAGACCCACAGACAGAGTGAGGCTGAGAAAACGTTGTCCAAGTAAAGTGAGGGGTGCTATGGGAATTCCCCCACAAGCAGTCTGCAGCAGGAGCTGCCACCTGTCTTTCCCATGCCAGAAATCTCTGCCTGGAGTCTCAAATCCATATTGTCCTCTTGTAAAAGTATTTCAATAGTTAGACTTATCTCTTTGGAGGCCTTTTGCCACTCCATTGCAGAAAAGGCTTGATTCATGTGCTGAAAATTAGAGTATAAGCTGCATGCCAACTCTATAGCCTCTCAGCAGGTCTTATTAGTGTAGGCTTAGCAACACACATATGGCTTCTGGACTGACGCTGGCTTATGGCCGTTGGCTTAGAGATCACACAGTGGGCATATGATGGTATTTGCTGATCCTTTCACATCCTTTCGCATTTCCTCATATAGCAGAAGACTGCTCCAGCATTTCATAAAAATATGAAGAATAATCTCATTTTATTGTACAATTAATGCATTGTAGCTTTGGTAATGGAGTGTTTTACCTAGGGCAGGTCTGCTATAGTGGAAGTACTTTCCACCCTGATTGATATTCTACAGGAATCTGATGGACATGAAGGATGAAATGAAAGACTGTAAAAAGCTGAAGGTATACAGAATACAGAAATATACAGAATACCCTTCAGACAACCGTAAAACAGTGAACACTTTCTACCATCCAGGGCAATATAATTACCAATATCAAATAGATTTATCTGTAGTGACTTAAGCTTGTACCACACTCCACTCTTTCATCAAGATTAGTACCTTCCTGACTGAAGATGACAGGTCTGTTTTTGTACCTCCTACAATTTATGGCTGGAGAAAAAAAGAGTCACACTTTAACCTCAGGCAGAAGCGCAGGGAAGATAGTTTTGTAAAGCACAGGCACAAAACTCAACATGTCAACTCACACTTAGTTTTTCTTGTTTGCTAGTGCAAACATACCTGGTCTGGTGTATTTTACACATACTTTACATATATACACATGTAATATAGTATATTGTTTTGAAATGTGTAGATCTAAAGAAACACAGGGCTTCATTGTGGTTAGCCTTCTCTTTTTTTCTGAAATCTTGTGTCTGAGAACTGTTCTGGCGCAGAATAGTAGAGGTGCTTTCAAAGTGATATTGACTCATGATAGCACATAGCAAAGAATCACTAAACATCATATCAATATTAATTCCTTTTGATTCCTCAGGTCTCAGTTGGTAGGTAACTATACTTATTTGACAATAAACATGCACATATCGTGCATGTAGCATGCACAAAAGTACAGCTCAAATGAACATATGCACCTACTAATAGGATGACCAAGAATAAAATTCAAAAATAATTCTCCCTAAAATAGTTACTGAACTNATATTCTGTAAGTAATCTATAACCTGCAGTAGGTTACTTACCCAGACAAGAAATAGAGTTGTCATATTTTTTTAAGTTTTGTTTGCCCTGTACAAAGAGGCCTGGCTGATATTTTTGGTTCCTTTCCCATCACAAAAAGTTCCTCCTTCCTTTCCCCCATATTTTTATTTCTTCCCCTCAAACTTTATGAATAGGCAAATAACTGATCTCTGCTTGACGATATCTCTGGATCACCCATAACTGTAAGTTACAAGTTTTCACATAATTTTCACAAACAAACTTGCCAACTGTAACTAGCTGTTAGATGTAGACTTCTTTAAGTGAGTATGTGTATGGTACTTGCAACACATTGAAGTGAAAAATTATTTTAATCAAGCTACCTTATAGAAGCTGCAGGGCACTAATTATTGGGATTCATTGGCCACTCCAATGACCTATATTCATTTTCCTGTGATAACTTTTTAATATGTTAGTTGAAGATACATGATTGCTGCTACTTCTTTGTCTCCTAGGCAATTCTGGATTCTGAAACAATTTCTGCCAGCTAGGTTAAGAAAGGACTAAGTTATCTGTGGATGTAGCAGAGAAAGATTAGACTCTGACAATCTCAGGAATATGCATGTCCTGAAACAGATGCCTGACTAAATTTCTTCACAGAGTTTCATCTCTGAACAGGAACTACAGGCAGTGGTGTGGACCTGTGCTTCGTTCTGTTCACACTTAACAGATTTAAAAAATACATAATTAATGCTCAGCAAAATGCTGTCAGTGATGCAAGCATTATTAAACCTATTTCAAAAAGAGACATGCAATGTTTAAATTTCTAGTCAGAGGTTAAATTCAGTGACAAACCTGGAAGTAAAATCCAGTGCCCTGGATGCGAGCCCTTTGCTCCAACTGTTGAAAACATTTCTGCAATAATTTATATCCAATCCACTCCATATTGACATTGAAGGAAATGAAGACAAAAATATTTTCACTGAAAACAGGTCAAAAGGTGATTGTACATCTATTTCAGGAGACTCAGTTTTGTCATATCTGTCCAGAACAGGGCCAAGAGACTAGGAAGCCTCCCAGCGTTGTACTTGAAGTGATAAAAGAAGGAATGCAATTAACTTGTCAGAGATCAGAGAAACCCAAGGTTATTTCCCTTTGCTGATAGAGAGGAAAAGGAAAAGAGAGACTGCATTTTTCATCTCTTCAGTTCTTAAGCAAATACGCCATTCTGAGGAGCAAATGATATCCACTTTATATTGAAAATGTAACCACTAGAGGGTATCTCTGTTCAAAGTCACTACACATGATTTCCAGGGCTTTGAGCAATGCTAAATGATAACAGACAAATCTTGCATTCAGATACACCAGGTTAGATGAATAGGGTGAATAACAAAGTGACGCTGCCTTGAATGGTTATCCTCTGCTTATATTCTTCTGCAGATTCTTGGCTGTCTACCAAAAATGAAATTGTTCCTTTTAGAAGAAAAAATAAATGATTTCACTATAAAAATGCATTATAATGTATTGATATGTATTGATGCTTGTCTGCTCTATTTTTTAACATCACAGTGAAGAATTGATACTATTTACCGCATTTCTAAGTTAACCCTTTCTGTACCCACAGCTATAACCAATCAAGGCATATTAGTACTGACTTGAAGTTTAAACCGTTGAAATGGACAGAGTTATCACCAAGGTTAAATAAATACACAAGTAGAATTAATTTGTCTGATGCTTTCTGCTTCTTGCATACACTTTTGATTTATGATTTTGAGACCTTGCTTGGATTCACATGCACCAAACAGGGAGAGGCTGTAAATGATGGAAAAATGCTGTCTTCATGGCCATTTCAAACCAGTTTCCTCAGTTAAAAAATAGATGATAAGGTTACTTGACTAGTCTATGAGATGGTATTGTACAATGACATCTAATATACCTTCAGTCCTTTGAAAATACTGACTACAATGATGCATATGGTCAAAGTTCATCTGTTTGTGGAAAACCAAAAATATTCTCTGACCAACAGTACCCAAGGAAGTGATGTGGCATTCTTCATTTTCTGACCACTTTTGGCTTCCCAGCCCAGAAAACACAAAATATATTTATATAAGAGCAAACTGGACTCAGCTTGTAATGCAAGTGTAGATCAAGACTTAAACTCCAGCAAACAGAAATTCTTAGAAGACCAGGTGTTAAAATGGGAACTTAAGTCACCTGAGATGCAATAGAGCTTGATAAATACTGTGCCAAAATGTTATACAAAATGCTAGAATAGTTATCTTTCTCATTTTGAAAGTAAAAGTAAGAAGAAACTGGTGAATGGTGATAAATTACACTCAGTTTCTCTCCCCCAAATATAGTAGTTTGGAAAATCTGTCCTGAAAATTTTAGCCAAACATTATTCTGAAAAATCTGGATCTGTAAACACGTTTCTTGCTGTCATATTCCTCAGCTCAACCCTGTTTTGGGCTCTGTGCTCCAGAGAAGATTTGGCAGAACATAGCTCCCAAGTCCTTTGTCTCTGGGATCACAGTACGTTTTGATTCCAGCTTCAGAAAAGCAACTGACATTCCTTGTAACTACTTAGTGACATTTATGTCAAGAAATTGCTGTGCTTTGTTGCAGTCTAACATCACAGAGAATATCTGGCTTAGCTGAGGCTGAACTAGCTGAACCCAAGCTGTTTCATGACCCAAACTTGTCCAAGGATATTTAGTTTTTTGTTGTACTGTTACATAAAACCCCTTTGCTATGGCTTAAGGAACAACACCTGGAATAATGTATTGACAGATTAACACAAAGTTCACAGTGAGCAGCCACTGAAATTTAGCAGACTTTGAAGTGCTTTATTTCTTTTAACCTAAAAGCAACTGCCTGTTCTTCCTAAATAATAATTAGCCATAACTGATTTTTAAAAAGAAATGTTTTGCAAATAATCATGTGTATGAAATGAAATATACTAGGATCTGGATCTGGCCTTATCAAATTCCTTTATTTGAT
>VXAL01006049.1:23295-47095 GCA_013399475.1 Chauna torquata
ATTTTTTATTTTATAAATAGAATTTTGTGACACGGAGGTGTTTCTATTAAAAACTCTTTCATTTTCGTCACAGCAACATGAAACCGTTTCACAGAGTGCAATCAAATCTATCTGTTTCCTAAAAGTGCACAACTTTAACACAGTTTTCAGTGTTTTTGTCTGCTGTTTTTGCCTTAAAAATATATATAGCCGTTGTACACAAAATTTATAGAGATATTTTATAGCATTAAAAACACTAAAAACTAGATACAATTTGACTGAAAGACAACAAAATATTGAAAATGTAGCATACAAAGTTATCTCAATAAATTCTAGCTGTTATGAGAATTTAAATAATTAATTTTGTAAAATTGCAAGTAAAGTTTCTTATACACTGGAACTGTGAATCTGAATAATTTATTTAAATGTCTGATGACTTGAAAAAATTCACATTTGTGACAGCCTAGTGTTTTTTTAAACAATTCTTAGATAAGATTCTCTAAACAACATCTTATCAACTTTTCTAGCTTACATAGGGAAAAGGAATCAATAGCCAGAGAGAATGTCTGCATTTTAAGATACACAAATTATAATTTAGGACCCTTAAGGCTGCCTCGGCTTCTCCTACAGTTGCTGTTGTGGTGTTGTTGTCAGGAGATTGTACATCCTTGGATGTTTCTGGGTCATCCAAGCTCTCCAAAGACGTTCTTAGAGGCTCAATTCAGTTTTATCCATGAGATACTCCAGGGCAATGTTATCTGAGGAGTAAATTTCCTTATGTCAGCAAATTTAAAACCACTGCTGGTGAAGTTTAAGAGGAAAGTTTTCTCCCTTTTTCTGGAGTTCGCAAACTCAGAGGTGTAGACAGGCTATATAGTCCCATTTGTGGTCTGGCCCCACCATCAAGCCTGTAAGCCATTGTGGTAAGAACAGTTAGCTGGGATCCAGCAGTGTGATTCCCTTGCAGAAAAAGTCCGTAGGGCCAGTATCTGCAGCCGTTGATAGGAATATCACCTCACAATATTTACATGTGCATTCAGTGAGTCTGTGGGAGCTCTTGTAAGTCACATGGGAGACCAACTCTCTGGTCACACCATCACAACTGCTTTATTTTCTGCTGCTGGGCAAAGAATTGGAATAATGTCCTGAAAAATCGCTGTCATAAGTGGTTTTCATCTGGCAATCAACTTAATGAGAGGGTCAGAAGCAACTGTGACTGTAACATGCATTGAATGACTCTTTGATTACTCAGGAAAGGATGCATGGTAAGATACAGCCTCCAAAGTGGCAACTGAGCTAGCAACTAAGAACGTTCTCCCTTCTTGACAGAATCATAGTTACTCCCACATCTTGTCCTCCTACTTCCCCAAATACACAAGGAGGAAAACAGAGAGTGAGTAAAAAGCATAAATTTAATCTTCAGAACATGCCTTTAATGATTTTGGGGAAGGCAAGATTCTGCTGAAATGAATTGGAGATCTCAAGGATCTTCTATGATTTGGGGCAGGTAGATAGGAAGGATTAATTACGCTAAAGAGCAGTCTAATCGCCCAGCTTGATAATACATGAACAACAATCCTCTTCTCTTTACACAGAGCTGGAAAATGTCCAAATTAAATAACACTTTATGACATTATTAATGTTTTAGTTGGCATTTGATTTTACGTAATTTGTTTATTGTGAAAAGAATTTTCCATAATGTCAGTCTAGGGAACAGAACCACCGGTAAGGCTTTTTTTTTGGTAATGTGACATAATTTGCTGATATTTTATAAAAGGAAATAGAGTTGTTACTTTGATTATAGTGTTTATTATTAATTCTGATGGAGAAAAATATTGCCAATATTAAGGACTGAAAATACAAGGAACATGCCTTAAAGGGTCACGAGACACACTTAGAAATCACCACACTTTTAGATCATGGTATCCTTGGCTGTTTTTTATGCCTTTTGGTGCTTTGAACCTTCACAAATCCCAATTTTTAGTGTTTTTTTTCCTTTTCCCAAAGAACACAAAAAGAAAGGTGAAATATATCTTATTGCAGGATCCAAAAGTGAAAAGAAAAACATCAGGTTCATGTTAAGTTCTAAATAACAGGCAACACCACAATGATTCTGTGGCCAGGAATTTGCTTACCTCACCTATATTGCTAAGAAGACATTTTCGGGGTTGTCGATTATGCCATAGACGTGCTACTATGTGTAAATGTTATCTTTCAGTTTTCATTCTCTTAACCTCCATTTCTCAGTCACCAACAGAAGGTGAACCATGTCTTTACTGCTTGTGAAAAAGGATAACCCTTGGACCCTTTTCACAAATCTGTTCAAGCAAGTAAAATTAGTGGTAAATTGTTCTAAAATTAACATTATGAATCCTCAATTATTTTTGTGGAAGTAATTTTATAGAACACAAACACAAACAAGAAATTTTATCTTCCACTATACAAATAACTCTTTTTGCCTTAATTGGCCATAAAACTAACAACAACACCACCAACAACAAAACAAATAAAAACAATAATAATTATTACATTTTGAAATGGAAATAATTTACTCTTGCTCTTATCCCTTTGATTAATTCAGCTCATATCCCTCATTTAATTGGAATTGCTTTGTCTAAAAGTATCAAGGGTGTGAGCTGACCTCAGGCAGAAGCCAGCACGTTGCTGTTGGTCACAGCCTTCCCAGTATCAGTGGTATGCTGCCTCAGTCTCACGGCAGGATCAGCCCCTAGAGCAGTCTGATAGCATGGTGTTACGTGTACCTATAGAAGTGTTACTCTTACGATAAGACAACCAGAAGATAGGTTATTGCTTCTGAGTGGTCAAGAGTTAAAATATCATTCTGGAAAGAAAAAAGTCCATGTCTGGCCAACACCCTGCACAATTAAAGAAAAGGTTCTCCATATGGAAAGGTGTATCAGCAAATACCTCAGAGCAAACAACAGACAAACCAGTTTTCATTTCCAAACAGAAAATATCATGTTTAATCATTATTTAAATTATTAACATATTTTTGTTTTGTCTGCAACTATTTTTTATTTGCTAGACCCAGAGTAACATTAGATGCAGTAAAAAAATTACTAACTGTATTCCCTATACCTCCACCATGTGACTGGATGATACGTTCATTTATTTGATGCAACAATTTTTATAATACTTTTAAGTCTCTGTAAGTTTGAGAATAGTCAGCAAGCTCTCCAATGTGCAAGTAGTTATAAAATATAACAAGCTACCACAGTTATTTGTTTGTTTGTTTGTTTGTTTTAAACTGAGTCTTGATCATGTTATAGAGGTCTTCTGCACTCATGAGCCTATGCTGTTGCATGCAGTGAGGTTCAGGCTCACAGATATGGACACGTAGCTGTTTTGAGAGAGAAAAGGAGATGCAGGAGTGGTTTTAACTTTTTTTTTTTTTTTTACTTTCTTTTGATGAGGTAATGGCCATTTAAAGCTGAACAGTGGCATGTTTAGTAATAACTTAATAATGAATAACTTATTCTCTTCTTGTTTTGTACCACACACTTCTGAAACTTCTGTTCCATTACACATATGCACATGAAAGCCAAGTTTATTCCAAAATTCCAGCAATTTCTTCCTTTTTTTTTTTTTTTAAGTCCCCCCTGCTAAGAAGCATTACAGCCACCACTGGTTCAGAGAATCAAATATTTTATAAATATCGAAGTTTTTATCATGCTGCAAAGAAAATGGAAAAACTGACTAAATTGGTTGATCTAATTTATTCATTACATTTAGTTCAGCTCACTGCTTATATTAGTGTAAGATTTACAAATTTCTTCCATTAAGCATTTTTACAGGCAAGGGTGACTAGCAGGAAGGCTTCATGCTGAATTCAAGGCAGCTAATAAAATTCCTCTTATCTTGGCACTGACCAACCTCACATCCTCATCCTCTACCAAAACCATCAGGCTTCATCTTTTCCTAGTGTAGATGTTTCTATTTGATGATATATTTTGTTTTAGAGGCCTGAGCTGGTAAAGCAGTTACTCTTGCCACCACTGTGTGTGCCTTTGGGGTAACATAAGAAAAAGGTTAAATTTTGCATATTCACGATTCTTTTCACTGTGAATTACTATGCCATTCAAAGTTGAAAAAGCTTATTGCTGGGAGACTAGGGTAAAACCCTCTGCATCAGTATCATTTGTATTTAATCCTGTTAAACATTATATAAAACTTGTGCTTGCACTTTTCTTCTCTTGATTTTCTCTCTGGCAAAAGTATTGTGATGTCTCTCGAACTCCTTCAAAGCAAAAGAAAAGTAATTAAAAACAAAAACAAAAACAAACAAAAAACAAAAACAAAAAAACAAACTAGCAAAAAAAACCACCTTCTCATGGCTCTACCGTTCTGAGAACAACAGAAGCTTTCAGCTTTCACTCAAACAGTTGAAATGAAACATTCTTTCAACCTGGGGTCAGTACGCATCATACCAGTACAATTCCATGCAAACCTCAGTCCAAAAGAGCTTATTTCCATGATCTGATCTGACCAAATATTCCTTGGCAAAGAAAATTCATTACCAAGACCAGATCTATGCCAAATGTAAAGAGCCACACATCAGAGCACAATGCACATTTATAGCAAACCCTGAAAAAAAAAAAAAAAAAAAAAAAAAAAAAAAAGGAAAAAAAAAAACNAGAACGGCAAAACAAAAATCTTGCTAATGGTACATACTGACTATGACAGGCAATTTCCTTTTAAGATTCATGCATGGTGCATGGTTTTAATTTGTTGTTGGTTTGTAGTAGGGGCAGGAAGAAGTTTGACACCACTCTTTCCCATGTCAATGAAAAACATGTTTTTTGTGTAATGGTACATGTAATGGGTTTTTAGTTGGCTGTCCGGCTTGTACAGTGCAGCAATCTAACATTCTTTGTTATTAGATATGTGTGTGTGTCCTAGTTTCTGCATTATGGATTTCGTATGGGCAAGGCTTGAATGCTGGAAAATGCAGATGAAAGCATGCATCGTTCAGTCTTTTAATTACTTAGCCATTTTTGCATAATAGGTTAGAATAGTGAGGCCAATCTTTCGTTAAACCTCTAACCCAAGATTTTCGAAGTCAAATTCTCTTTTGTTTGGGATCTACAGTCTTCATGTACGCACTTAATTTTAGAGAGACATCTGAAAATGTTGTCATTAACTCTAAGAATGCCTTTGTCCTCACCTACACTTGTTCATAGCCATTATTACTCTATGGGCTAAATCTGTGGGCAGGAAAGTACCTGAGAACCAGAACCTCTCTGATGACAGCACCAGGATTTTAGTCCTCTGCATCCATGGAACAGATTCAGATTGTGGATGGAATCCTGTTCTGCCAAGATGTCTTCCATTTTATCATCATTCCCTGCATGATCATTATTTTTTTCTAATCTTTTCACCTTCAAATATATGTTATTTTATCCTTCATAGTGCATTTTTCAGCCTTTTTCCAAAACACAATAAACTTCTACCTACAGAAAGATACACTCTTTTTTATCTTTCTGTCTTGGTTACCAATACCTATAGTTTGTTTTTATGGAGTTTCAAGAGAAAATGGCAGTCATTCTTTCTGAATGACTCTGACAAACAGTAATGAATTGTATGCTTCTCTTAACCATATTTTCTCTTGGGTTACAATTGAATATATTTTTTGCTTAACTCATCTCCTAGTGGAATCAGAATTCCATTTCTTTCTTTCTTTCTTTCTTTTTTTTTTTCCCCCATCTGAGAAGGAACTAATAATTGGAATGAGGAAGTGTCATTCCAAATAGCATCAGACGTAAGCCAAGGTGAGAGATGATCATCTAAAACAAAATTCCATAAGCTGCTCTGGTAACTTCTTGGTTCAAAGGAGGAAGAAATTTAGTGAGACTGTTTGCTTTCACACAGGATCTGCAGTCCAAATCCTGGATATTCTCCTTAATTAGCCAAGATTTCAGACAGTTCTGATCTTGAATCCTTTTATTTTGGGAAAAAGTAAACATAGAATTACTTTACAATCTATTTCTTCCAAAACTGTCTAGAAATCTGAAAAGGATTTGGTTTGAGTCTGAGGTTTTGCTTTTCAAAAAAACTATATAAATTCAAAAATGTTTATTTCAGATTTTCTAGAAAACAACAGCAACAACGACAAAAAACTACCATCCTCACTCCTTTCACACTCAGCCATTGCATTGTCAGAAAATATTAAAGTACTTGTTTTGTTTTCCTGTTCTGTTGTTCTTTGAGGAAAGTAAGATCAGTAGGGACACGGATCATCTTTTCCTTCATTTGTCAGTTGGTCTAATAAAAGATATTACTACTTTCCTGAAAATCTTTGTCTCCCTAAAGAATAATGGAACAGCTGCTACTAGGTTTTCCCTTTTATTTAATATGACTCATATTGCAAGGACTAAATAATGTTACTGTTCCTTTTATAATCATTTAAAAAATTACTCAAGGAACCTCTTGGTTCTCTACATTCAGGAAGGGTTCTGCCTGAAATTAAACAGCATGAAGGATGCTGAAGACATCATAACGGCCAGGGAAACCTGAAAGAGTAGGGGAGAGTTATGAAGTTCTTAGTCAACTCCAAACTATCCAAAGAGCCAGGCAGTGTGACCCAACATTTGCCAAATACACGCAGCAGCATGCATAGCTTATCTCCACTGTCTACAGAGCAGTCTGTGAGCCAACTGGTTGATGTAGTGTTAAGATGGAAGAGGACCCTTGGGAAAGGCACAGAATCAAAACTACAGTTAAACAGCAATGCTTTTTTTGCTGCTGACTGCATTCCTTCCATCTGTTGTTGTTTCTGGCTTTTAATTTTATATATAGTTGCATTAACATCTGGTGAGATAATAGTTGGTCTATCTCCAGACAGTTATTCTGGGATGATATCTTCTGCTTTTGAACAATTGACTCACAACTTTATTTTTTACAGGGGAATGTGAAGGATGGCAGATGACCAACTTGGTAACATGTATTTCAGTCCAAGCTCTGATTTATGTCGTTATTGACATAATTACTGAAGGAAACAAGGATATAAATTACACACAGTTTATTACAGAGAGTTAAACCACCACTTGCTCTGTATTATTACCTTTCTCATTTTGCCTGAGGCTGTGATGCAAAGAAGATAGGGGTCTTACATTAGATTAGGTAGACAAGCCTATGTATATAACTCCCTCTAGAAGACGATTGATAGTGAAGTTTTTTTACTGAGAGTAAGTATTCCCTTAGTCTTCTTTTGCTATTTTTCATAATGTGTCTATACTTTATATGCAAACCATATTTATATTTCCACAACAATACAACTAACACAAAGGAGATTTTTCAGGAGGACGAATATGAAAGTAACTTTCATTTAAAAGATATGGGCTGTACAGCCTTATATTCCTCCTGCTTAACTTTGTTTACTTACAAGTTTGCTTCACTATCTATTCCAGAAATCTAGGTGCTGTAAATAGAGGCTGCAAAAATAAATAAATAAATAAATAAATAAAAAATCATTGAAGAACAGATTGTCTCGATTAATTGATTGCTTTTTAAAACTTCATGAATTGCCCTTTGGATGCAGCTCTTTCAACAGTACTTAGTACAGAAAATGTTAACGTTTTCTGAGACTAGATACCTAAACTTTAGATAGCTAAAATTAGAAGGAAATGCTTTTATTCAAGAAAACTGAAGATTTCTTACTCATGAACAAAATGGGAAATGACAAGGCAAGTTTTCCATATCCTGTCCTGCCAGATTTTAGGAAGATTATTCTCTAAAACTGAGATGGAAATTTAGTGTCTGTACTTGTAACAACTTTTGCAACTCAGGTGATATTTCCTGCCTGTGTATGAAGAATATCACTTGCAGCTCTGGATGCAGAGGTCTAGACATCTGTTGATTTTGAATGCAGAGACCTGAAGCTCATTTTCTACCAAGCACCGTTAAATGATATCAGCCTTCTATTTTCTACCAATCTGGCTTTGAAGCAGGAATCTGAAGTAAAAGTATTTATACTCCAGTATTGAGTTCCTGGGCTTTCCAGTGCCTCAGCCATATCACTTATTTAAATAATCATTGTGGGTTCCAAATTAGATGGAGTTATGTTCCTAGATAGTTGTAAAATATGTTATCAACTGTTAAAAAGAATTCCTAACCAGAAAACCAAAACAGATATTAATTAAGCTCCTGGGAGATAAAAGCTAACCTCTCCAATCTGCTGCCAGCAAGAACCTCTGCATGCCATACACTGCCATGGTAGTTCAAGCAGCCAAGCTAAGAGCTTTCTTAACAGTAGCTGTCACAACAAGGTCAGCTTTTCTCCTCCTTGAGGAGGGCTAATGAATAGAAAACCGGTCATTAAAATCCATGGACTCTACCTATGAAAATATATGTTAAAATCTGGCCTTTAATTTTCCAAGGAAGGTTTTGCATCCTGGCTCTAAATTCCAGAGTGGTGGTTGTTGGCTGCAGAGTATTTCTGAGTCACCTATCTGGATCAAGAGTGGGCTTTAAAATCTTTTCCTGCTTGTGTGTGGTGAACTTTGGAGATAGAAACTTCACCTCCCAAAAGGCAAGGCTACATGTTCAAATATTGCTTTCAAGGCTTCCAATTTTGTTTTTGTGTACTTGTTATGATTTAAGTTTTGTCAAACAATTGAAGTAAAAGGACGGGATTAGTTCATCTGCAACATTAACAGAAGGCAAGCAACCATACACAGATACAAGTTAAAGACAAAGAGAAGAGACAAACATGACTTCTAAAGAAATTAAACCGCTATGTGGAATATGTGTGTTTGTGGAAGCTCACTAAAAAGTTTTATCATTTAAGAAAAAAGAATATCACACGTTCTCAATGGCATAAATAAAAGCGTTTTTTTTTTTTCTATCTTCTGTGACCACAGCAACGTCCTGTGGCATTTGACCTAGCAATAAAAAGGAGAAGAGGTAATTTAAGCAAGTGCTCAAACCGCTTAAAGACAAGACTGAGCAGCAGGGATGTGGAGACCTTTTTCTGAGGGGTTTACTACCTGCCTGCAGTGAATTGCCACGAACAATATTTAAATCATATATGAACAGAACAAACGTTGATTTTTTTTTAAGTTTTGACATAAATTGATGAATGATGAAGTAACTCACTCTGATCAAAGGTAGATAAAAATCATCCAAGCTGCTTTAAGATTATGCTTATGATTAGGGAAAGGAAAAAAACAATAATGACTGCAGAAGTAAAGCATAATACTAGCTGGCACTTTTAATTCCTGACAGCTAATCTCCCACCCAAAGGATACACACAGGTAGAATCTCCCTCTATACCACATTCAGAACACTTGCAAGTCCTTAAGTGAATAAAGGTCTATCCTGAAAATAGTTTGCTTATTTTATACCACTTCCCTAACAGAAAACTGTTCAGAAAATTACTACAGAGGCAGTTTTCAGCCTAAATATATTAATGGCTGGTATTATTCATTTCTTTACTTCCTAACATTGCTTGCTAGAGCTATTTCTCGGGGGACCAACAATATAAACACTTCCCTTTTTTTACTAGAAAAAGAGATTAATGCCTTTATATATTTTGTGTAAAGAAATCTGTCTTAACATCTGAGATCTACTTCAAGAGAAAACATTGCAACCAGCTATTCATTAGCCTCCCTCAGGTGAATGGTTAAACAGAAGCTGAGCATGGATGGGGTGATACCAAATGCGCTGTTGCTACCACATGATTGAGACCATACATGCCATAATCAGACTGCAGCATGGGAGGCTAATGTCCCCTTATCTGTCTTGATAAATCTTAGCCTTATCACTTTCACCAGTGACAAAATAGTATAGTACCACAATTTATTAAACTCCTGACCTTTCCTAAGGATGCCAGAGTACCTTTGTGATGTCCACACCATTTAGAATGAACAGAAGTAGGGTCATCAGTCAGCTTAAATAGACCTTGCAACAGCTTCAGTTTCGTAATGTCACACACCAAAGAGAGTCTCGACTTAGAAATTATGTGTGAACAATCTACTGCCCAACCCTCTGAGAGCTCCTTTGAAAAATCTCACCTATGCATTTTTAAAAATTTAGTAAATAATTCTATTTATTTCATTAATACGTACAGTTTGAAGTACTGAAAGAAGTTAGAGAATGAGAGTAACAATGAAAAGTGGCCCTCATAATTTCCCTGTCCATGAGGAAGAGGCGAAATACTCAGCTCAACTACTGAGCTCATGGAAGGCTGCCTTTCAAAGAACTACTTTGGAAGGAGATACTTGGGACAAACCAGGACCTACGTAAGTGTCAACTATTGCTCACAGTCTTTCATTAAGAAAAATTGTTTTGTTTTGGCACTGTCCAAAAGCAGCTTCAGAAGCTTCTACATGAGTTGAGTCTTTCTTCCCCCCGCCCCCAGAATAAGTTCTTTAACAATCTTGGCAGAGCAAGGCTCACTTGTATCTTAGCATACTAATAAAATACCAACCTGATACCATTCTTACAAATACGTAATTACCATCAAATATATTTTCCATAATGCTATTAAAGTTCTTTCACGTACTGTTGTGGTTTAGCACTGGCAGGCAGCTGAGCACCACACAGATGCTTGCTCACTCTCCCCAGGTGGAATGGGGGAGAGAATCAGAAAGGTAAAAAAGTGAGAACTCAGGGGCTGAGATAAAGAAAATTTACTAAGTAAAGCAAAAGCTGCATGTGCAAGTAAAGCGAAACAAGGAATTTCTTCACTACTTCCCATGGGCAGGCAGATGTTTCACTTCCAGGAAAACAGGGCTCATCACGCGTAGTGGTTTCTTGGGAAGACAAATGCCATCACTCCAAACATCGCCCCCTTCCTCCTTCTGTATTATGTCTCCTCAGCTTTTATTGCTGAGCATGACGTCATATGGTACAGAATATCACTTTGGTCAGTCTGGGTCAGCTATCCTGGCTGTGTCCCCTCCCAGCTTCCTGTGCACCCCCAGACTCCTCGCTGGCAGGACAGAAGGAGAAGCAGAAAAGCCCTTGGCTCTGTGTAAGCACTGCTCTGCAACACCTAAAACATTGGTGTGTTATCACCGCTATTTTCGTTATAAATCCAAAACAAGGCATCACACAAGCCTCTATGAAAAAAATTCTATCCCAGCCAAAACCATGACAAATACCCAGAGAGTTAATTAAATATAACAAAATCAATTGTTTTCTTGTATATTTCTTTGATTAATATGATCACAATGATTGACATAATCAAAACTGAATATTCCTTTGAAAAAAACTTTTTATATGAAATTTGCATCTATTCAGTGCTCATAAATCAAAATAGTTCCCTGAAGTGATTTGATATATGAAAGTGAATAAAATTCTGAGATTCTTTTGTCTTTATTTAAAATAGCACAGGGCTTTGACATTAAAAATATTCACTTATATAATATAAAATTGAATCTAAAATCAAAAATTACAAACCCACAAATTTCTTATTGTATTAAATGAGCATTCACATTAGTGAAACATGTACAAATAATATTCTACTGTTTTAGTGTCTTCCACTTTTATTTATGAAAAGATAATTTCTTCTTATTCATTTTCAAATGTTCTGACAACTAAAAATAATGTATTTTGATTATCATATTTTTTTTCAGACAGTATCAGTATTCGTATTCTGTTAAACAGAGATTGGCCAGAGAAGTCATATGGTCTTTCTTTTTTCCTGTGGATGGATAAATATGAAATTTCTACTGTCACTACTTGACTTCTATGATTACTCACTGATAGGGATCTGGAAGCTGCGTTCCAGAAATATTGCAGCCAGTACAATTCAAATTAAATAGAAAATGGAAGCCCAAAGGCTTCATTTCAGAGAGTATCACTACAGGAAACCACTTAAAAACCTCTTTTGAGTAGTACAAACTATATAAAAATATTGAGTAGTGTAGGTCATGTAGGTACTTGTAGTCTTTAGTGTTAATGGATCAGAGCAGGAGAAAGAAAAAATTTAACAAACCTCTCCTACTAGTAGAAGGAAAGGAAATAGATACAAATGGAGTAGATATAAAGGAAATGTATCAGAAAGCAGTGAATAGTGAAATTACACTATGTACTTTTGCAGGAATTCATATTTCCATCATGAAAAATATTTTCTAGAAACAGAAGGAAAAATTGACATATTCCAGAAGAGCAAGAAGAGTATCACCAGTGGTTTAGGTTCACATTTCTCTCCTTATTAATATAGAGACAAATCTCAAGAGAGAGAAAAAGAGATTGTCTCCTGAAGAACATTAAAAATCGATCTCTGGTATGGGGGACCAAGATAATTCCTTGTTAAGTCAGACAAAGAAAGGATTTCAGAAAAGTTATCCCTTTCCAGGCTAGTGATTAAACTGTCTATTCTGGACTGGATTACGTTTTCCCATAAATTTTAGAGCAAAAAAATCCATATCTTTCCAAATGGACATGGAATTTCCTGTGAAGAACGATGGCTTTGAGGAATCAACATTTTCTGACAGCAAAATGTTGTCAACAAATTTCCAAAGAGCCTCAGTTATTAGGTGATCTCAGTTATTTACCTGAATCACTTTACAACGAAGTTTTGTTGTGTTTTTGTTTGTTTTTTGTTTGCTTGTTTTATGGTTTGGATTTTTTGTTTGTTTGTATATTATTCCTCATGATGCATAATAAAGTAGTGCTCCACTAAAGCAGGAGAAAACATCTTTAAAGTTTTGGGCATCAGGTTACAAAATATTTTGTTAGCATGTGATCGTGCAAGTCCTGGTCAAAGGAAATCACTAGAAGAAGTTTATTTAAGGAATAAAAATGTATACAAATTAAAACAGGATATGAAGATGCACTAAGAAGCAGTATTAATGAAAATAGGGATATGGACTATCAATCAGTCCTCACACTTCAGGACAGAAGATGACCACTAGCCACAGTCAGGAAGAAAAATTTCCCAGTGATCTATTTTGCTCAATTAGGTTTGGTGGTTTCGGTCTTTTTTTTTTTTTTTTTTTATGTCTGGTATTAGATTAACAGATTAGATCAACAGATTAGATCAGCCATTAGACTTTTCCAGCATGCTAGCATCTTTCATAGTGATAAAGCCTTGAGCTGATCATGACAGAAACAACACAGAATATGAAGGTGAGGACTGCAAGGTTATAAACTTTTATTACTGTGTTCTAATCAGGTTTGCTATAGGGGGCATTACACAGCTCACTTACCTGCTTTGGAAAGAGGACTCCACAAAGAGAGAAAACTGACGAACAAAAAGTAATATGCATCTTACATTCAAAAAACCAATTCCCAGAAACAGGTCTCAAGCCAAATGGAGACAGCCATAATACTGTGAGAGTGAAAATGAAATTTGTAATTCAATTTCTAGAAGTACATAAGTTCAAAGAAACAGGAAAGTAAACAGCAATAAAAAGAAAACCGTGATGAAAATTTTTTAAAAAAAAAAAAAGTCATTTTTTCCGTAGTTTGTATGGAAACTGCATTTATCTCATTAGTTCTGGAGTCGGCTCTGCTCCAGGAAAGGTCTCACTACACAGTGTTCTTCGGTCTCTTCACCCATCACTAAATACAGTTTTTCAAAGGAAAAGAAATAATAGATTGCCTTCTTGAGGGCCCTGAAATGAAGGGGATGAATCTATGCTTTTCCTCCTGTGTAGTGGTTTGTGTGCTGACTGGAGCAGACATGAGGAAATTAGACCAAATAGTGGTGTTAAATCCATTAGCAAAATGACATACCCTTGCGAAGACAAAAAAATTACAGAACTTTAACAGTTTGTGCAAGGAAAAAATGTACAGCCAGGACACTTAACTCCTTTGTGAATTATTATTCTACAAAGTATTTGTTTAAAGTTTCACCATATGTAGATACTTAGCACATGCTACAGCTTGAGTTCTGAAGTTATTTAACAGGCATACTCTTAAACCATTTTATAATTGGAATATTAACTATTTGATAAAAAGAGCTGATTAAAAAGAAAAAGAATTATATTCTTTGATATGGATGTCTGGGGAATTTCTTTGTGAGTATAGTATCTCATGTACCCAGATTTTATCAGAATAGATATTAAAGCACAGAAACTACTTCAGCAGACTTGATGAATGAAGGAAGTTTATAGTAAGACCTGAGCCTCTCAATGTACATATTTCTAGAAGTACATAAAAAATTATAGAAGTCTATATTTAGAATTAAAATATATAGTTGCTGAGATTACAAGAGACTCATAAATGCTATAGATTGCCTGTTATGGTTTAACCCCGCAGGCAGGTAACCCCTTATGCAGCTACTCATTCACTGCCCCACAGTTGGATGGGGGAAAGAATTGGAAAGGTAAAAGTGAGAAAACTCATAGGTTGATGTGTGCTCAAGCAAAGCAAAACAAGGAATGCATTCAGTTTTCCATCAACAGGCAGATGTTTAGCCATTTCCAGGAAAGCAGGGCTCCATCAAGCATAATGGTTACTTGGAAAGACAAATGCCTTCACTCCAAACATCACTCTCTTCATCCTTCTTTCTCCCAGCTTTTATTATTGAGCATATGGTATGGGACACCCCTGTGGTCACTCTGGGTCACTTGTTCTGGCTTTTTCCCCTCCCAGCTTCCTGTGCACCCCCAGCCTCCTCGCTGGCAGGGCAGCAGGAGAAGCAGAAAAGCCCTTGGCTCCGTGTAAGCACTGCTCTGCAACACCTAAAACGTTGGTGTGTTATCACCACTATTTTCATTACAATCAAAAACAAGGCATCATACAAGCCTCTACGAAGAGAAAAAACTCTATCCCAGCCAGAATCAGTATGCCTCTCAATGGCTCATCTTCTCCAAAGCAGGATATGTTCAGTGCTTGAGAGTATCAGCTATAGGAAAGCATTGCCATGACTCTTAGATTTGAAATGGTAACACTGAAGTCAAAACAGGACAGATACTCTGTGGCATACTGCATGGTTGGCAACCCTTTGTAAGTAGTTAGTCCCACCTGGCCTCTTGCTGAGATGCAAGTTGGTGCATACCCATGTGCTGCTGGTCCCTTGGGGAGGTTAGAAAAGCAACAACATAGCAGAAGGTGCTTCCACTGTTCTTAAAAAGGGGTTACTTCATTTTGCAAGGAAGGTTAAGAATGACTGGCAGACCTAAGGACTGGTCGCCAAAGGATTCCTGCTGTGGTCTTTCCCACTATGACTGCATTAACCAGCCCTCATTGTTGCAACAATGGAAACAGGTCTTGGTGTCTGACCATAGCATCATCTGCTCCTGTAATCACTCTTAGTCAGGACACCGTCATCTGAACAGCCCTATGTAACCTACCCCATTGCAAGACACTGTGACATTGTTGTTGATGCTAAGTTGTACAGCTAGTGTGGAGAAGAGAACTACAACTGCTCTTGCAATGCAAGCAGTAACAATGCATTGCTGAAGAGCTCCTCCGGCTTTCTGGAAGCCAAATCCAGCTCCGGACACACATAAAGACAGTATATTTGCTGTTCTCCTATTTGGTGGTTTGGCAGTCTGTCGATTTTTTTTTTTTTAATATATATATTATGCTTGGCTATTTCAGTTAGAATTATGGAGAGGTTATTTTTATGTGTGAGGTTATTTTTAACATTTTCTCCAGAAAATTTACTTCATTCAGTTGTGCTATCTTTCTGTCTCTCTGTCCTTCACTAACAATTTCATATCTTACTGACACTTCACAAAGAAATTGAGACTGTACACATTTAGTGAAAATAGGAAACCATGTAAAAGAAGAGACATTGACTCTGTCAATGATGGAAAGTTCAGGTAAATTATGTTATTAGGAGATACCAGAGAATCCACTTGGGAGAAAGATATAATGAAGGCCACTCCTTAAGTACAGCTACTCTTGAAGCCACCTGTTATGTGAGAAATTCTGGTCTGCAATTATGTCACGGTGGTGTAGACAAAAGCAGAAGCATTACTTTTTGCAGGATTTCCGTAGAACTTGACACTTGATGGAACTGCACTTTGTGGCAACTAACAGTGTAAATGATCTTCTCACATGAGTTCACTCCATGCTGTCTCAATCTTACTTGCAATTGCCATTAGAGGGAATAAGGTGGTTGCTGAGGCTGGCGCAATGTGGTGTAAAACATTCTTGTTATTATAATGTTGGTTTTGAGGTGGCAGTTTAAGTCTTTGGCAGCAAGCCTGATGTGTTGCATAAACAAAATAGAGCATTCCTAGAAAACACAGGATGTCTACTGTCAGAATCAGCCTATCAATATATGAACAAAAATGAGGCAAGAAAAAATCAACCTGTC
The DNA here is from genome assembly GCA_013399475.1 of Chauna torquata. Taxonomy (NCBI): domain Eukaryota; kingdom Metazoa; phylum Chordata; class Aves; order Anseriformes; family Anhimidae; genus Chauna; species Chauna torquata. Next base: position 39,515 of record VXAL01006049.1, read on the forward strand.
TTCTACACTGCAATATCCCACAGAATCCATGAAATAGCATAACTGACAAAAAAAAAAAAAAAAAAAAAAAAAAAGGTTTCACAATGAAAGATGGGTATTTCACTGCATTTACTATGTTCTACTAGAAGGTATTATGCAGTAGAGATCATGCACAGGGACTGTGGAGAAAGTGATCTGCACATGACAGTCTGCCCTGAAGTAACTTGTTAATGCATCAACACCTAAACCATTTAACAACTGATGTTGGAAAAAAGAGAAATGCTTTCTGCAAACAGGTACTTTCTTAGAAAGTTTTACAGCTGCCATCAAAGACTTTCCAAGAATGAGTCTTCCAGGTGATTCTTTCAGTTCAAAAGTGTACTTTCATCTTATATAGCTCTCACACCTGTAACACCAAAGAGAGTAAGCATATTGCTTCTCTTTGCAGAGAGAGTGTATGATGATTTTGTTTTCTTACACAAGCACAGTTAATTTTACTACAGCAATTTATTGTTGCCTTGCCTGTTATGTGAAATCTGTCTCAGAGGCTTGGTGTGCTCCACAGATCATCTGTACTGAGAAGCCTTTGTATACAGGAGATTAAGCTGGTGAGTCATGAATTATAATCCCTCACTCACTCCCAGTGTGATATGATTTCCAATTTTATCCAGAAAGCTCAGTTTGAGTTGGAAGAAGAAATGCAAAAATATATTTGAAAGGTGAGAGAATATCCTCTTTATATCAAGCTAGACAGTGACCGTATTGTTCAGAAGAAAATATAGAAATTACCACAGAAGGATTCAAAACCCTATGGCAATACCCATGTGTATAGTGCCATATGATCCCAAGCTGAGCCATTAGTACCAGCTGAGGCAGATTTGAAGCACAATACGAGCATTTAGTGCATGCTGTTTTCGGTTAAGCATAAAAGGCCCATTAATATAAATAAAAACATAGGTTTTCCTTAGCTGTCATAAACCTTCCTGCCATAATCATACCTAAGAATCTTGTGGCAGTCCAGGAAATGTCATGCAGAGGAAAAAGTGGTAGTACAACACTCAGCCTTTACTTAGGAGAGGTTTTATTGATATTTGACCAAGAAGGGAGCATGCCAGGAGCAACATCAGTCTGAATTTTCCTCAGGTCAAGTGAATCTCTAGAACTATTAGAACGTTATATTAGCAACACACACACACATGCATGCACCACAAGACACAGAAGTATGCATATGGCTACAATTTTCTTATTGTCTCAAATTGAGTTTGAATATAGAATCAGCCAGCTGTATTATGATAGTTTTCCAGAGTCTGGAGATAATTTATCAACTGAACTGCAAAATTATCTTTAGATGTTCAATTCTGCTTGCTATTCAATAGACAAATATGTAATAGTTTAAATGCAACAATTTTCCTTTTGAATAAAGTTCAAGCCAATTTGAATCAATTCAGGGTTTCTGAAATTAGCCTTCATTTCTACATTCTTGTTTCTTTAATCCTCTCAGATATGCATGTACTCAGTAAAGTTCCTTAAATTTACACATATTTAATTATTAGAGGGAGCTGACTTACAGAGAGGTCAGCTGAAGCCTACTGGTGGAACCCTTTAAGGATAGATTGCACCATTATAGTCACCTTGTTGAGAAGTGGTATCTTTGCCATCCCAAAGAGGGGTCGAAGGCTCCCAGGAGAAATAAATCTCTATCTAAACTGGTACATTTTTTTCCCCTACACTGAGCTAGTTCATAACAACACACATAGCTATCCTGCACTTCTCCAGCACAAGTTTAGCTTAAGAACAGAAAGATAATATATGTCTTTCACCAAAAATTGACCTCTTTTTTAGATTTTCTATTTTCAACTTTTCCCTAAAGTCATAAAATCTAGAAATCCAATGAATTATTTCAGTGAAAAACATTAGGCCTTCCCATGAACATTCCCAATACTGTCTGAAAGGCTGGTATTTTACACACGGTGGTCTCCTGTGACCCGTTACGTCTGAAGGTCACCACCTCACTCCGTGGTTTGTGTGTGTGTGTGTTCCAAAAAAGCATTAATGTGGCTGTGTGAATGATGTATTCAAAAGGAAGAGAGCTAAGGGAGCAGCAAGAAAATGAATTTGCAAGCTAAGCAGTGGGAAATGGGATTCACAGTCCCCTTGCTTTAGGTCACAAACACAATACAATTTTGCTATCTAGCTTTTTATGTATATATGCTTGTGTTTGAAAAGCTCAGGCCTATGATTTTTCATGTATATCTGACAATCATTTTTCACTGTTTATCTCTCCATCCGTATCTTAGAAAAGTTATTTAGGCATTCAGGATATTTTATGAATTTGAGTATATTTATGTGAACAAATGTTCTCATGGAAAAAATTAGTCTAAAAAAAATCTGTGTATGTATATTTAGGAAGACAAATGTGTGTTATTAGCATTTCATGACTCCATGGTAAGTGGGATTGAATTAATATCTTGTTGTGGTTTAACCTGGCAGGCAGCTAAGCACCACACAGCCATTCACTCACTGTCCTCAGACAGCTTAATAAGATAGAAAAGGAAGCAANGCCTGTCAATCGAATCCCAGCGTGTCCCTGAGCAGCCCCCCCAACTCCCACCCCTGGCCAACTCCTCCCAATTTTATTGTTCAGCATGACACCACATGGCATGGAATATCCCTTTGGCCAGTTTGGGTCAGCTGTCCTGGCTGTGTCCCCTCCCAGCTCCTTGTGCACCCCCAGCCTCCTTGCTGGCAGGGCAGTGTTACAAGCTGAAAAGTCCTTGGCTCTTTGTAAGCGGTGTTCAGCAACAACTAAAACATTGGTGTGTTATCACCATTATTTTTCTCCTAAATCCAAAACAAGGCACATACCACACACTATGAAGAAAATTAACTCTGTCTTAGCTGAAACCAGGACATATCTCCAAACATGCCGAATCTACTGGATTAGAGTGTGCTTTGTAGTAACAGACAATTGAAACAGTCTACACAGGTTTATATGTTCCAGGTTTGCCCTATGCAGTTTCTAGTCAATCCCCTGGAGCATTCTTCATTTTGTAGCTGTTGTCAATAGCGATCATACAAGTATACGTCTTGGAGATAGACAGTCAGCTTAGTTGACCTAGCTAGCTGAAAGCCAGGGATGAAGTCCATACCTCTGTACTCCTGCTGACAATTGAACAGATTCTATTAGATTCATCTTTGTACCCAGTATAAATGGGAAAATATAAGATTCCGATATCAAAATCAAGTTGCATGTAACTTTTTAATATACAGTTGTGCAGAGGCTGGGTAGTTCTCATAGCTGAAGATTTGAGGTTTTAAAACAACTCTTTAGTACAAGCTAACCACCCAAGAAATATTTTCCAGCTGAATTTTCAGATTTCAGTTGAAGGAAGAGAAATGATCGCTGCAGACTTTGAAAAGCAATTTTGTTTTTTTTTTTTTTTGGCTAAAATCTATCTTTCTCTGGTATTTTCTCCAGATGGAATGAGAAGTGACAAGACTTTCTCCAGAAATCAGAAAACATGGATTGGTTTGTAATTATTTTTTGTATTTAAGATCACAATATCATTGTGTGTGACCAGAAATAGACCCTTTCCGTAGCAGAAAAAGTCTCCAAGCCCAGATTATTTTCATTCTGACTACACATTCAGGAAGACATACATACTTGTATGTTAAGATTGTGTGCATTGTTGAATGGAAAGAATACTAATAAAATATTTGTACCAGTTATTCTAGATACTGCTGGTCCTGAAATACAAAAATTATCTGTAAACCGAAGTGAACTGATTTGAAAACACATTTCTCAGTCATAACTTGCATAAGTAAAAATCTATGCAAAGATATCAAATGATCTCTTTTTCTTTGTATCTTTCCGTGAAATTTAGTAGTTTAAAATATGATTACGAATTTCCTCATGCATCATTATCTCCCTTACTCACCAATGACTCTCATTTAAAACTGGATAGGGTCATTAAAAAAAAATATTTAGGTAAAGACAACACATCCTTCATCCTGAGAAAATGACATGCAATTTTATTACCTCATAAAAATCAATGTTTATTATATGAATCTAATTAGGCCTTTGCTAGTTTTACTTTTCACTTTAAGTAGAAAAGTATGTTAAGTTTCAACAACAAACAATGGAGACAGTTTGATCCATTTATGATATTGGTCAACATTAACTGCTTTTTTATTAATGCAGTGGCATGGCAGTCAAAATTTACATAATCTGAGTCATAAAATCTCATCACTACCTGCTAATTTGCAACTTGCAGATCAGTAATTGTGACTGTAAAAAAAAAAAAACACAAATTTAAAAAAATTATGTTTTTTTTTTTCACAGAATCACAGAAGCATTGAGGTTGGAAAGGACCTCTGGAAATCATCCAGTCCAACCCCCCTGCTCATGGAGGGTCACCTAGAGCACATTGCACAGGATCGCCTCCAGGCAGGTTTTGAATATCTCAAGAGAAAGAGACTCCACAGCCTCTCTGGGCAACCTGTTCCAGCACTCTGTCACCCTTACAGTATAGAAGTTTTTCCTCATATTCAGATGGAGCTTCCTGTGTTTCAGTTTGTGCCCATTGCTTCTCATCCTATTGCTGGGCACCATCAGAAAGAGTCTGGCCCAATTGTCTTGACACCCTCCCTTCAGATATTTATATACATTGATAGGATCCCCTCTCAGCCTTCTCTTCTCTCTGCTAAACAGGCCCAGGTCTCTCAGTCTCTCCTCATATGACAGATGCTCCAGACCCCTAATCATCTTCATAGCCCTTCCTTGTCTTAGGGCTAGTAAAATTGATGGGCAAGAGTATGCACCAAAATTTGGTGCTACTTAATCACTTCTGAGTTCATTCTCCCTTCTCTTTTCTCCCATAACCAATGCCAGTCAATGTCAGAAAATTGAAACTAGCTAAATGTAGCAAATCTGAATGTATAATGAGAAATAATCAAATGTTTATCTTATTTTCCCTTCCCAGATGACAACAGAACTGCCCAATTTTATATCTTAAGTTCTTGCTCCCACACTAAATCTGATTCTTCATTATAGGCTTGGTGGTAGGGAAGAGGGGGGATCTGAGCTCCTTCTGGTTGTTGTCATAAGCAACTACACGAGTAATGATGTAAGTATTAGCTGGTATGAGCATGTTGACATATACAGTGTTTCCCATTTGCATAATGTTCTACACTGGAAGAGATCCTCCACCTACAGAAAGAGACCTTGTTGCTACAGCTAACAAGGCAGTGACCCTAGTTCTAAGTAGAAAACTACCGTGCACCATGTACCAAAAAACACGGCATTTTTGACAAACCTTACGTATGAGCATAGGAAAGCTACCGATTTCTGTTCTACTTGCTGGATAGAGTCTCTGAAAACTCAGTGCTTATTGTTGCCTGAACTGGCAACACTGGCTGAGAAATCTATTTACCAAGCTACAGGACCTGCATTTGGCGTGCTAGCTCCATGTATTCAGACAGAACTCCTGGCTTCTTCTCCAAACCCTTCCTTCTTGCTGTTGTCTCCACCTGACCTCCATGAGACTTCTGCACCATTAGGAAACAGGTTTTGATTCAGAGGGAGATAACCTGCCTTCTAGATTCCTATTCTGAGATGAAGAAAAACCCTGAGCTATCTGTAAAGCTGATGTAATGTATCTCACCCAGCCCATGGGAACCTTAGAGGAACCCATGGGAAGCTTAGAGGGAGCCTGTATGCCTCCACTGAAGAGAGGGGGGGTACATATGCATTACATATATGTCACAGATACCATCCTTGCTGTTCCTTTGGTAGGACTTTCTGCATGCTAGAAGACCATTATTGCTGGCTAAAAATGCATTCTTTTATCCCTGTACAAAGGTGCGTAAGACAGGCTAAATTAGGCCTCTAGAGTATCGCAGTGCCAGAAGTTACAATGAGTGTTTTATTGCGGCATGAGCAACAAAGTTAGTTGTATTTTCAGTAGGTCAAGCTGTCTTGTGCTCAGCAAGGAACAACACAGAATGAAATAGCACCACTTGTCCTGTGAAGAGAAACCATTCTGACAGAGCAAAAGTTTCCAAGAGGCTTTTAAAACCAAACCAAACTACAGATACATACAATTCCATTCAAGCACTTGATAATGTACCATTAAAAAAAGTACTTTAGTGTGTATTTAGTTAATAATGAAATCTGTGTTAATACAGCAGAATTGTCTAACTGACAACTGCAGTTGTCTGGTTTTTGCAGCTATTCTGCATAGAGATGGGGTTGTATTCACTTTTCTATTTCTCAGTATGGAAGAACACCACATGTGCAGTTATCACAAGAAATTCATTTGCTTGTCATGCATAACTAAATTACTGTTGTCTAAACATGTAAAATACACAAATGAATCACATCAGGTTAGGTCTGATTAACCACTCATCTTCTTAAATATTTTTGGATTAATTTTCTATTTTTGATTTTTTTTCAAAAGAAGCAGGTCTAGGTTTGATTTACAGAAATAAGAACCACTTCAGAAAGTGTTATTAACTATTTACAATCATTGATTAGGCTATCAATTTGAAAGCAAGATCCTATTTATTGTAAACATAAAAGAAAGACCATTCCAAAGCATTTGCAATGTCAAAACAGTGTTCACATTACTCCAGTTACACTTGCTATGAAAAATCTTGCAGAACACTGACCGTACTTAAACCTGGCATAGATTCTCTGGATCAATAGTTCTCAACCTTTTTAGCATTGCTACAGACCATGCAGCATTTTCATGTGCTTCATTTGGGGGTGACTTTACTGTGCCAAATCCCACTATGGAGCTGGGATGCAGCAGTGCAGAGAAGCACTACCATGTTTTATAATCAACATGCAGTCTTTTACATCTACAGAAGAGATAATAGTTTAGCACTCTATTTGTCATGCAAAACTTAGTTATAAGAATTGGTTTTGTTTTTGTTTTTTCACTGTCAACAACATAATTTATTTTTCTTTCATTTGACAATGTCTGCTACATCCATGTATGAATTTCTGTGTATGCATACGAGAGCACACAGGTCTCTAAGAGAATAGTGACTTCTGATGTACTGTATCATTAAATCTGGATCTCTCAAACATGACGTCTACTTCATGTGCTTCAAAGCAGAACATAGTAAGAAGTTCACTATCCTCTTTCACTCAGTTATACAGAATAAATGTGAATTAATTAACTAATGCATAAGTGAAATCCATTCCCTGGTGCCGTGGCCATGGACATCATTCCTATGGTATTATTTCAATCAACTTCCAAAAAACAAAAGAGAGGTGGATTACTCACTGAATTAAACTTTTTAATCTCATTTATAAAAAAAAACTTTAGAGATTTTTTCTTATTAAAAAAAAAAAAAAAAAAAAGCCTTTGTACATTCCACGCCACAGTCTGAACAGGAAGGATTTCATACATTTTTCTATCTAGAGTAGACAATGTTCTGTGACCCCTGAGCTCCCCAGTCACTATAAATAATTTGAGAATCTAAAAGAACCCTGAGGGTGCTCTTCTTTTTATTTCCACTTATTAATATAACACTTGGAGAAAAAAATCAAACATCTTTATACATGATAACAGCATAATTGATCTACAGATCTTC
>VXAL01006051.1:3552-15621 GCA_013399475.1 Chauna torquata
ATTTTATTACTCTCTTGGTAAATCAGAATCCAACAAAATAACTCAGTCCCTCAAAAAAATCTAATTTTTACAGTAGATTCAATTCACTGCATGGTGGACACCAACATGACATCTGGGGAGGAAAGTGAACAGCAGATAATAAAACTGGTTCTGCTTGTTAAACTCTATGTTTGACGAAATTTGACTAGTACTACTGAGCACTTGCCCACAGTGGGGACTCACTCAAAAATGGTCCCAGAACAGTTTGTCTCTGCACACAACGGATTCACTGTCTGGCTCTGCACATGCAAACAATTTCTCTCCTAAATGATGATGCCCAAAAAACCTAACTGAGTTGCTCAAGTCAGTTGTCCTTTCATGTCGATTATCAAAAATCATTGCTATTCTACACACTCACCAGTCGTTATTTTCAAAGAAAACTTGTTTTAAGACCTAAAGTCTCCCTCTCTGGTGTAGTTCCAGTGTCTTATAACCAGAAACAAGTACATGTTTCCTAGCTTAAAAAGCTATATTTCACCTTCCCTCGTATAATTTACATACTTAGATCACTTCCATATGTCTGGCATAAGGTAAAATAGTTTGTATGCATAGTAATGGTGGTGAACCTATGGTGAAACAAAATTCGGTATTTGTCATACTACTACATGTTGATAGAAAAAGTTTTTAAGAGAACGGTATTTACGAGAAATGTCCTTTAAAAAACTGCATATAGTCTCAGCTATGCAAATTGTGCTCAAAAACTAGAAAGTGCATTGTTCACTCTTGTCCTCAGTCCCTTTGATGCAATGTCAATTAACACTATCAGCGCTCTAATTCCCTTCTCTCTTGCACCACTGCAGACACAGTCATTTAATGAAGTTATATTTGATTTACACCAGGATAATTGCTGACAGCTTAAAATTGCTAATATAGAATAATAGTACACGAGACTTGATACTTTGAAGGCAAATGAAAAAGTTTCTTTACTTCAGTAAACTGAATCTTTTGTGTTGGTCTCTGGTGATCTCTTTGCCAGCCTCAGGAACTGGACTTAGTTTTCTAGCACCAACAAAACCATCACAAAAAGACTGGTACCAAGTGGTTCAGTAAGACACCTTAGTCTAACAAGTCAAACTACAGACCTGTGCCTCATCAAAATCATACAAATAAATGTATTTGTTCTGTATTTCTTAATTAATAGCATGAAAATTGGTATTTTGTTGTGGAAACAGAATGTTATTCAAAACAACCATTACATCATGTAAATGCATGAGAAAATATAAAAGTAAAGCAAAGAAATTCCTTGCATTAATTCACTAAAGGTAATATCTACATGCTGCATATAAAGTATGTGGAATATATGAACAACCAATTCTATTTTCACAGAGGCCAGGATGATAGGGGGAACAGATGATTTCTTGTTTATCTAGGAATCTTACAGAGATGCAGAATTTCCCTTCTGAATTTATTATAGCACTTCATTCTCGTTATTAGGTTTGAACTAGGTCTGTTTGTTAGTTTTCCACTAAGCGAGTCACAAATGACACTGACTGAGCTGATTACTGAGTATTTCCCCAAGTGACAGGGAAAGGCTGCTCACCTCCTGGAGAAATTTGGAAAGAATTTTGGGTATGGGAAGTCAGAAAAAGGGCTGTATAGGAGGAAATAGAAGTTTAGTATCCAGAATCTGTTGGGAAGGAAAACACACATGTAGGGGCAGAGGAGTATTAAGCACTGGGGGCCTGGTGAGATATGTTCAAGCAGAGAGGAAAGAGGAGGAGGTGTTTGAAATAAGGTTTCTAGCTTTGTCTGATAAGCACACACACACACACAGAAAAAAGCATTATCTTACTCCCTGATTGTTTTTAAATTTGATTATCTGTTATAGTTACAAAAAAAGAAGAAGCCTAACTTAAACGCAGAGAACCAGGCCAAGGTCTTGCAAGCTCTCACATGCGTGCGGTAGACAGTATTGCAAAGACTAAACACAAAGGCTCCTTTTCTTCAGACAGAGCCATCTGTAATCACCTTCACAGTGTATTTAGTGTGAAATAGAGGTAGAGGCTCCAAAAAACATTGTGAAGGTTCCTGTATAGAACTGCCTGGAATATCCAAATTGCATTAAATTAGATGAGCTTTCTGGATGATAGGCATATGTTTTATGTCACATACATACACAGCTGTGAATATAATTTTTTGTAATCTCTTTCAAGTACCTGTAAGGCCTTTTTATGTTGATCAAAACTAAGTTCTGACTGAACTTTGAATATACACGTTAATGGGATTATTCTGACAGTGGATACATCTCTAAATAAGCATGGCAAGTCTCTGACCTCGAGCAATTCCTTATGAGATTACTTACCACCACTTTACAGGTGAAGAAGTTGACACAGAAGAGCCAAAGAATTAATCAGATTTCACATTTATGGTGTTTTCTTTGATTCCCATTACAGTACAGATTTCCTGTATACCTGCAGTCATGGTGCTGGGCTTCTGTTAACCTCCAACCTCCACTTGAGGGTGAGGATAACAAAACTTTCCTAATTTGTGTGACTGTTGTCCAGCAAAGACTGTGAGTTGCAAAGAATGTTAGAAGAATGATGAAAGACACGAAATTGAAAAGGGATGCCAGGAAAAACAAAACAAAAGAAAACAAACAAACAAAAAAAAACACACACAGAGGGAAAATAAAATCAGTAAAAATCTGAAAAAGTTAGAATGATAAGTTTATGTAAATTTTGATTTCCATACTTCAGGCTGCTGAGAAAAAGAACATTTCCAACATAGATTTTTATTTTTAATTTCATAGCTTTCCTTTAAAAAGAGTTATGTGGAATTTTCTTTCAAATTTAACAAATCCTTAAATCTTTTCTCAAGAGATGAAATCTTGCTTGCCTATTTCTTGGAGGCAAATTATTATTATTAGAGTACAGTAGTATGACTGAGGATACATATTTTGAACAACATTATAGGGGGAGGGTTATCATACTGATAACTGCACAGCCAACATTCTGCAAATACTGCCTTGCTGATGTTTAGGACATTTCAGATAAGTGTCAACAAGGGTTCTTCGAAAATGTTATCACATCTTCCTTTATGTCTGAATTTACATTTGCTCTTGGTGGATGGACTCTGACACATTCTGAAAGAGCAACAATTTAGAAATAAAACAATTTCCTGACTATGCAATTTGCAGGTACCTCAGGAATCCTTTCATATTGTTTCCAAGGCTGTCAGAGTAGGAAGTCTTGATACAGCTGTTTGCTGTAGTAGAGGGTTATATGAGAAAAAAAGAAATCTGGAAGATAAAGTTTTCTTTCTGAGATTCACAAAGAGTCATTTCTGCTGTCCCTCCCATCACCTGAAAGGAACTGACATTTACCACATGGGCCTACCAGAACAGAGACCTTGTACAGTACCTTGCATGATGTGGATGAGACCAAGTTGACCTACTGGTACAACACTCATCATTGTTGATATGACCCTTGTGTTTGGAAAAAAAAAGCTCCACCAGGAGTCAGAGACATTTTAGACAATATATTCATGCAAAAGTAGTAAAGTTGCACTGGGAAATCCATAAAGAAAGTAAAAGTAATATTAATATCTTCACTTCATCTTAACAGACCTCTCCCTATTCCTTTCCAGGCGTGGGATCTGTGTATAGCAAAGGATAGCTATTGCCATTCCAGTGTCAGCTGCTGATGAAAGCTGTACCCTGCACTCTCTGCAGCTCTTTTGGATGCTTGTGAGCTGTATTTATCGTCTGTTGCCTCTAGAAAAGGCCACCAACCCCTCCCCCTTGAAAGGCAGCTCTAAATCCTTTAAATTATCTCACAGAGCTTTTTTGTGTCCTTTTCTCACACAAGGCTGGAATTTCAAAAGGAGCCAAGAGGGGCCGTCAGAACCAACATGAGCTTTGCTTCATTAGAGTGGAGAGTAAAGGAGAGTTTTCTTTTTCCTTCTTCCACAAGTTAGATGAAAGCAAATAACTACTTCATTCCTCAGGCTGTTCCCTGCAAGATCCAACTTTGCACAAAAATATTTATAAAAGATGAGAATTTTATTTGACTGCTCTCTTCTAAAGTTTCTGCAACATTCAGCTGGAGAGATAAGCAGGCAGCCCAACAAATGTCAAACAACTTTAAAACATTAGAAGAATGGCAAAAAACTTCTGACTTTACTGTGTTTGGCTATCAAACAGCAAAGGATGAAAACTAGATGTGACACAAAGTCGACTAGTGCTCACATGTTACAGAGATTGCAGTAGATGAGTCTAGCTCAAGGGGAATCTGTAATCACCAATGTGAGAAAAGAATCCCCCAAAGTGTAAGTCAAGCTATTTAGAATTTTTAGAAATGAACCTAAATTAGGTTTCATCCTGCTCTCACTAATGAAATAGGTCAACTGAAAAAAGGAAGACTGAGGGTCCAGGCACCTGTCCTTTGGGTTGTATATATGCATGTGTATATTTACACACAAACCATCCTAAACAAAATTGGGTCTTGAAAATGGTTTTTATTTAAAGAGTAGAAACCTTAAGAAAATAACAGAACTGGTCAGGGGGCAGCTTATTGAAAGCTCTGAATGATTAAGCTATTAAATTAGTAAAGCCCTGCAGCCTCAGACAGTTACTTCCAGCATGTGTCACTGGATTTGGAATGAGCTTATTAAGGAGGAGAGACATGGGAAATGTGAGATGTAAGTTAGGAAATTGTTTTAAGAACAATTAAGAATTTAGAAGTACTTATATTTCTTGCTGTGACTGAAGGTTTGATGCAAATTTAGATAGAGCCACAGGCGACCTCTGGATCACAGACACTGAGGGCATACATAGGTTTTAGCAGTTGGATTTTTACACAACTTTAAATGCTCATTTAGACAGAGACAGATTCTTAAATTAGGTAGTCTTGAGATCAGGACACAGCTTAAATTCTTCCACAGCATTTAATTGGCACCTTCTTTTGATAACCTCCCAGAAAGAAATAATCTAAATGAATGAACAAGGAGCTTAATTCCTTTTCCAGTCACTGAAGAGTGATGAGCGCCCTTAAAGTCTCATTCAGCCTTCCTAACCCTAGATTAGCTCTCTGGAGGTACCACTCTCCTCCCATTGACAGTAACAAGAGCCTAATGTGACTGACATACTCAAAAAGAAAGACACTGCAGAGAACCTCCTACCGCGCAGGAGAAAGGCTACAGCGCTCTTAAGACTTCTGATGCTCTCAACAGCTGTGGCCATCCCTTTCTCTTGTACATTGGGGCACTGTCCCACTTGGAAAAAAAATAGGAAAAGTCAAGTAAATGTACTATCCCCACAGTTATTCTCACCATTCACAGCTGTTACTGCAAGAGAGCAGCTAACCTATATGAAGGCTTTATGTGGGAGGACCGTGAACTTGCAGACATTCCTGAAGGGAGCTTTAATCCCGCAAGGGAAGGAATTCGCTGAATCGCCCACCAGACCCAGCACAACACCAGCAGCAAATTTCACATGTAACCTTAATTAACAAGTGCACCAGGACAAGCTACAGAACTTCCATTTAAAATTTTGACACAGAGCTGCCAGGGTCCACCCCACACATTTGCTTAAAAAATAAGTGTGTGGGAGCCTGAAGAAAATTTTATCCTTTTTAGCTTTCAAACAACTGGAAAATGTCACAATCATTGACACCACTTAGAAGGATTTGTTTTCTTCTCAGTCACTTAGGCACTGCCCCAGGTAAAGATCTGATTTTCCTTCAGACTGATCTAGGGTTAAGCCAGGCTCTAGCTGACGTAGAAAACGTTCAAAATATTGGAGCAACTTTGTATTACTTGTGCTTCCATTGCAATCTTCCAGGTGTGCTTGTAAGAGAAAAAGCCTGTGGCCCAGAAGTAAATAAAATGATATCTCCCTAATAGCCGCTGTGGGCATTAAAGCTTATGCGCTGAATTAGTGATTAGTCAAACCAAAACCATATTAAAAGGCTCAGAGTACAGCAATGCATTAAATAAAACCTGAAAAACACTTCCAAGCAAAAAGAAAGAATTGAAAATACAAATCATTTAGTGGTTTCTTCTTGGATGGGGCTCCATATTAATGCTTTTTGTACATACAGATGCACACGCAGGAGAAATTATCATAAGTAATCCACTTATATTGAAGCGACCTGCAAAGTCTGGGTTTCTTGTTTTAAATATTGTTTTGCTAAGTCTTATGGAATAAATACACACCTAAATAAGCCCTGAGTAAACAGATAGATACCTCAGTCCTGATCAAAAAGACTTCAAGCACAGAAGCAGATTTAAAGGCAGACTTCACTTATCAGTAAATCCTTTGAGCTCAGTGAAATTACAGATGTTTAAATTGTTTGCTAGGTGAGAGTTTTAAAGAAGCTGTAACAAAAAGCAGGGGTAAATGCTGCACACCTTGTACACAGATAAAGAGTAGAGTTTCCATTGCTGTCAATACAGCACCTTCCGTGAATAAGTCAGTCATTTGCAATCCATACAGCACAAATAATTACAGAGAACTTCAGCTTCTCAGAAAAGGGAGGCTCTGTAATTCAGAAACCACTTTTTCCACTGGAATTAAATGGAAAAGCTGGAAATACAAAATGAAAATGTTGTGCTAGGATTTCACCCTCCTTGTTCCAATTACTCTGCATGTCTCAGGCCCTAATTAGCAAGCTGAAAATTTCCCTATATAGGCAAGATCTGAGCTTAGGCACTTTCTTTATCAGCTTCTCCCTTCTGTCAGCATGTGGGGCATGACAGAGGCAGGCGGCATGCATTTGGGTTGTCCTATGGTCTCTCCCAGCAGTCCTCAGGTCTCATGTAGGAAGATCAACACACAGCTTCTCTGAAATACTCAACGTTTACAGGCAAAAAAAAAAAAAAANAATCTGTGGCTGTATCTGATGTCTTCACTGCCTCCAAAATGCACTGAGGCAACGGCAAGGACAGAGAGCGCTGGAGCGCACAGAGACACCATGTAGGAGTGGTAGAAGCTGAGGAACGTGACAAGCCTGTGCCTCGACTATCAACGTCACCTGCTTGCCTGTCTTTCCAGTCTTCTTCCCCAGTCCGGGCTGCCCTTCCTCTCCTTTTCAGGCATGTTAGAGAGGGTTTTCCCTCAGAGTTTAAGCAAAAGGTTTTTGAGCACATACCTTGAAATCTGAGACAAACTCTAATTGCGGGCCCAGCTCAAGAGAGACAGCCTGTATTGCTGAGATTTCCCTCCCCTTTCCTTCTCCCAGTCTGGCCTGCTTTCCTAGCATTTGTGGAGTTATTAATTGTGAGTTATAGAGTTTGATTGAAAGGAAAAACCACAATCAAACCTGCCAGCAGGTCATCAGCTACAATCCAACCAGGTCAACAGACTACAAACTGAGTATCATATATACACTAACATGCATACAGGTAATTCTGTGCAGTATCATTCCTCCCTTGTCACGGCATGTTGGACTGATCGAATCGGACAGAAGCTTTGCCATTGCTCTTGCTAGGGCCAGGATTTCATCCGTATAAAAATCCATCACATAAAGTTATAATCAGCTACACATCAAGGACGGAGTAGTTCTCACTATCACTCCAACTTTAAACAAAACACTTATTTTCAATATGGCTTGAATTGGAGCCAGGGAGTAATAGAGCTAAATCTGTATGCAATGCTTTTCCACTTACTTGTTCTCAAGTAATATGTATCCAATTGAGCAACAATAACAAAGAAGAACCACACATGTACACTTACAAAACATACTTACAGCATTTAGTAATTTTCAATAGAGAAATAGGACACGACAGATGGATTTGGGAAAGTCGGGTTCACAAGATTTACTCATGTGGAGACAAAAATTGGGGTTGCCTTAGGAAAAATCTATAAATCAAGGAATTGTTAATGGAAACTCAGTCTTTCGTTGGGCTAGTATGTTTATATTTAAAGGTTACTGTCGCTGGTTCTGTTTCTGTTTGTGACCTTACCCCTCCATACAGAGGACAGCAAAAGAAAATAGGAAACAATAAATGATAAAAGAAATCCATCTGGAGTTAAGGCTGTATTTATTGTTTTAAACTTTGCACACTCAACTTGATCACCATCTTTCTGAGAACTTCGTGCTCAATAGAAGTTTCCTGAACAGAATCTGTGACCTGGTGACACAATGTAGAGATATACAGCTGACACTGAAAGTCAAGCCAGCAAGATTAAAAAAACAAAGGAAAGGAAAGGAAAGGAAAGGAAAGGAAAGGAAAGGAAAGGAAAGGAAAGGAAAGGAAAGGAAAGGAAAGGAAAGGAAAGATTCCTTTACTTTTGACATATCAACAATGACATTTCTTGTTATTTTATAATAAAGACAAAATCTTTGAGGGACACAAAAAGAGGAGCTCAGAGGTTGAAGGGCTTGGCTAAGCTTTCAGTTTTATAGCTGTTCTTTTACCATGCTGAGGCTATGATCCAGAACTTACTGACTTCAATGAACTTTGGATCAGGCCCTTAATCACATTAACTCTCTTTGACTGAAATAAGGAGATACATATCACCTATGTAAAATCTTTCCATCCTGTGCACTAAGAGGAAAATTCTTGGAAACTTTAAAATGCACAAAGCAAAACCCTGATGCTACCAAACAGGAGTTTCACCACATATCTCAGCTGGACAAGAATTTCCCTAATGTTCTCCTCAAATTTCCTTCCTTTTAATACGCCACCAAAATCAAGGTGATATAAACCAAATAACCAAAGCTCTGTTTTACAATAAACAGAAAGAACCTTTTCAGACCACAGATGTGGCCTCAATATATGCATTTGTACACTTTCCCTTCCTCTTCCTATCCACAATGTGCCCTGTAGGATGCTTCTAGTCTGCTGCAAGAATGAGTGACAAGAAGTTAAGAGGAAGTGAAAATGGGAGTTCACCGAAACTTCTGTCCAGCAACCTGGGAAATAGCAGAGCTAATACTGGACCTTTGAAAACAAGTGACCATAGGAAATCAAGGTTGGCAGGGCTTTAACCCTTCATGACTCATTTTGCTGACTTTTAAAGCAAATGCCTGAGCTTTTTAACCATGTTTGACATCTAATTAGTCGAGAAAAACAAAAAGTTAAAATACATCCTAGCTTTTCTTTTGAAATAAAGCACCAACGATTAGCTCCAAGGTATTTGTTTAGGCAAAAAAACAAGCATGCATGTTAAAACAAAGCACAATGACAGCCACTGAAAAGAGAAGTCACTTGGGTCTTTCTTTTTACCCTGCATATTCTTTTCAATATCATAAATTTATTTTACTCAACCACAGCTCTTTATGGAGAGGCAGAATGGGTAAGTAACTGGGTAGCTCCTTCTCCTAATTGCAAACAGTTCAAATGGAGATGAATCATGTAGTATTACACTCACACAGCAGTGAGGTATATCCTGAAAGATGCGTATTAGCATGTAAGGTATTCAGTCAGTGCCTAAAAGACACATTTTCAATACCTACAGCTCTTAAAGCTGTTCCTATGCAAACTGTTAACACTTATCTGTGCACTGTGCTGGAAGGAAAATTTGTCTTGAAAAGCACCAGCTGATAAGGCTTAGTTTCCCCTGACTAATAATGATATCCCCATACTTAGGGATCAATGCAGCAGCACATGCAACACGCTCCTCTTGACCTGGCCAAGCATTTACACTGGTACTTAACATTAAACACGTGAGTGGTCTGATTTGATTTTTAGGGTTACACATGTTTTAAGTCAAATATGTGATTAAGTACACATACAAATCAAAGGCCAGAGTGTGAATTCCTGTAAGTCTTCAGACTTTACTTTAACTTGCTTTGAATTAAGTATGCATTTACTTTCTTTGCTAGATAGGAAACAGGGGTGCTCAGCATTTGAACTCATTATCTTTTTACAATGACCAACCAGTCATAAAAACAGTGTCAATGTTCCTTTCTGTTTCCTGTTTTGCGCATATAGGACTGACTATACGCTAACATTTGGTATGTGATATGTTTAAAAAATGAAAATTAGATCCTTTCTACCAGGAAGAGCTGAACTGGAAAACAACCAATCAGCAAAGTAGCAAAATGTTGCTAAACTGCATACGGACACAGTAGCATGGGGGGGGGACACTGTCAACCGGATTTGGCCATCCTTTGATATTAGTTTCTGTGAGATTAGCCAGTGCAAGCAAGGGTAGCAGACTTGAGCCATCGATAAACTTTAAAAGGGTGAAAAATAATAAACAATAATTAATTAGCCATTAAACCCCTTTACAGGATATTTTTATAGGATTTATGCTTCTATATACTAATCTGAGTTTCAGTACAATTGTGAACGTTTAGAAGCAGTTAAGAGGTTTTTAATGATTTTTTGACATAGAAGCTTTCTTCAGACTACATTATTCAAAATAATCAATTTTGTGTAAAATATAAATGGCTTTTCTTATGAAAACCAAAAGAACATGTTCTGAACCCCTTAAACTGTTCTTTTCATATAAATCTTTTCAAATCTAAACTTGCACAAATATGCATATATGTGTTCTTTAATAAAACACTCCACATGTATTCACTTCATATAATGCATCCAAGTTTTGCAGGTGTTTAATTTTTTTTTTTTTTTGATCTGGAGTGTGAAAATGACGTCTGCCTTGTTTCAGAGGGGACTTTTCCCCCTCTCATTTGCAGCATAAGAAAGATGAAAAAAAATCAGAAAATTTATTTCTACTGGAAAGAGATGTATTGACACTATACTGTAAACTGAGATTGACATCTATGGCCAGGCATGCACACACATGTTCTCTTTTTTCCAGTGTAGAAATGGTGTGTTACTTTTCCTCCCTTCCTTCAGAATCGTAGCTGCTGCTCCTTCTCCCAGCCTTCAATAATCTGAGAATTATGAGAAGGCAGCCTTTCAGATAGGAACGTGTACACACACATGCTCACACTCACACAAACATATCCTTTTTAGTAATAATACCCTACAGCTCTTGCATTTTAAACTTCTTTCCCAGTTACATATTCTCCAGATTTTGTGAATTCTCCTGAAAATGTATTTATAGAGGAACTATGCTGATAAAGAAAAGAGTCTTCCTACTTCAGAGTCCTCCTTTAATGCTGGCAATATTATACAAAAGTTAATTACTGACAATTGCAGCTGAGTGGCATTACACAATTTCCAACGTAAACGTAATCTCAGAGCTCTTTCTTCGGTTACACCTTCTCTGTGATCTTTAATGAAATGCTTCAGACTATACACCAAAAACAACCTCAGTTCAAACAAATTGCACTGCATTAAGCATCCATAGGCAGTATTTTTGAGTACATAACAGTCCTTTCCTCCTTTTCTGGACTGATCTGTTTCTTTCAGTTTATAGTTTCTTGGCAAACCCACCATCTACTGCTTATGTTAGGCATCTGATTGTCAGATTTGTACAAACTGAATATTCATGACTTGAAAATTAACCACTTCATGCCTAAATAAAGGAAAATATAAATCTTCACCTATTCCACGCTGTTTGAAAGAGATCTGGTGTCGTGGCTGCACTACATGCCCAGAACGGGAGAAATTAGCTGGGTGGCCAAACACGTCTCATCGTTTTAAAGAGTAAAGTCCGATGAAACAGCACAAGACTGAAAACACTCTTCCACGGATCGGCACGATCCCGAGTCCTTGTCTGCAGACGCAACTAACTCTTCTTTGTCTGTGTTTAAACAGCGTGGTACCGACTGTAGCACAGAGTGGTTTTTTAAGTATTTTCTCAGAAATTTCTCCTCTTGCCAGTTTCCCCTTCGGAAGATAAGGAAAACCCGGGAGGAAGGTGGGGGGGCAAGGGAGCGACAGGGCAAGGTGGAGAGGTTTTGAGGAAAACCGAGAATAAGAGAGAACAACAGACTTACCTTTATAGGATAATTTGAGCCTTGGCACATTATTCTTCACATGCTGGCAGTTCACTCTTCCTGCTAGTAATACTCCCAAGGAAAGCAAGGCAATCCCCCTGAGCCAGCCCATGCTGCAGCAGCCACTGTAGGGTCCCTGCGAGCCGGAGCCGCGGCGCTCCCCGTCCTGCCGGGCGCCGCCGGGGAACTTCAGGCAACCTGGGGAGCGGAGGTAACAGGTGATGGGGGTGGG
>VXAL01006051.1:16096-34719 GCA_013399475.1 Chauna torquata
TTTATTTATTATTATTACTATTATTACTATTTCATTTACAGCTCTAGTTAAAAGATGTTCATCGCCCTTTAAATACCACAACAGCACGACACAAGCCACGATGTTGCTACCCACATAAATAACATCTCCTGCCCATAACATAATCCTCTTCGGGTCGCTCCCACTTAAAAACAAGTAACGAAGACTTCCATCAGCATAACTTTACCACTGAAGCTTTCAAAGCCTTGTTGGGGAAGGTTGCACTAACCCTCCCACCCTCTCCACCTCGTGCACTACTCCAATTCAGCAAAAGAAATTCCTAGTAAAGCCCACTTGAACAATCAGTTCAAGACATGTACAGGTCTAGAGGGGCTTATAAATTACACTGAAGGATTCTCTGAAGCATTCTTATAAGTTAAAAACATTCCAAACCTTACAATTTCTAGGACTCTGATTATTTTAATCTTACATTTTTATGCAATGAAACAAGATAATGATTTTTATTTGTTTGTTTAAACAAAAGGACACACAAAATCCCCAGAGGTCTTCTAAATGTTAAGGAGCTGAAAATGCAAACACGTAAGCAAACCTCAACTCTCTCCTTCAACACATCTGAACAACCCCCTTTTAGAGAGTGACGGTTTATTAAATTTTCTGTGCTGTGCTGAGTATCAATTTAACATGCAATTTGAAAAGTAGTCTTACACTGATACGTACCATGTATTGCATTCCTAGTGCAACATTTACAGAAAAGTTGGAATTCAACCTTTACAAAACACTGGCATCATAAAAGAAGCGAGGTGACCCCTATTTATTTTGCTCTGTACTTTTCCAGAAGAAAAACTCTGTGAGTAATTTATGGTGAGAATGTCTGCAGAATTTAGGTGACATCTCTGCCTTCCTTTCACCATTATTTACTGTGGGTTGATAATCAGTTGCCTGGTCCCACCAAAGGTGATCACCCTACACTCTGAATTTTACAGAACACAGCATCTCTTTTCTGTGCTCAAATGTAGCTACTAAGCCAGCACCTAGGAAATATTCTTGACTTTGAAGCTGAAGTTCATAGTTGCAAATGCGGGTGTCAGTATGGTTCTAATTAAAATGTGAAGGCTCATGCAGAACAAGGCTTGATGTTACGGTAAAGCAAGGGCTAAAATTCTGGCATTGCTGCTTTCATTCCTTAATATTCACACACCAGTGGAAAAGAAGGGGCTTTCCCCCTCTCCTCTTTAACCAATTCTTCTGCTTCCTGAGCTTAATTCATTAATCCGGTGGCATTGTATCTGCCAGATTCAGCAATTCTATTGATCAGGAGCATTGTTAAGAAAATAAAATCCAAAAATAATGTTGATTTTGGTCATTCCCACACTTGTTATGCTGAGCATTTTCATGCTCCAGGCAGTGGATTAGAGCTCCAAAATGACAAGAGATGCCTGTCTGTTTTCCATGGATTACTTGCTACAGACACTTACTCTGCAAAGGAATTCATGTCACTTTGAGATTATTTGGAGAATTGGCCTAATGAATTATCCTTTTGTATGCAGCAAACAATTAGAAACAAAACACAAAAGATACACCACATTCAGGACTTTACAAAGCACATCATTTTACAATGATGTTGTTACACTCAATATACTTCTAGTCGCATAAAGAAAGCTCAACTACTTTTTTCTTTTTGTTTTCTTTTTTTTTTTTTTTTTTTTTCATAAGGAAAAGAGAATAAGAAGCTAAAATTTTATCTTTCTAATGTAGAATGAATGTGTAACACTCCAGGCTATTTTCCAGCAACCAAATAAGTAAATCATGGTCCCCAGCCAATATATATTTTGCCCAGAAAAGTATGGATTAGATACAATGAGTACTAACTTATCTAAGATAGTATTTTGAGAGGTAAAATAGAGAATCATTTTAAGAGATATGAGAGGTGCTATCTCTTTGCATCCTTTAGGTGTGAGACTGCTCACATTTTGCTTTTCTGTGTGGGACATGCTGGTCCAAAGACACAGAGAAGGGTAAAAACTGACCCTGTGGGTCGTCCTCCTGCTATTTAGCTCTAAGTAGTGCTAATCAGCTAGTCAGGATAGCATATGTTACACCCCCTTAAAAGGAGAGGGGCAATGGCAACACTTCAGTGGTGCTTGAAGAGGCCTTATATCTCAAAGACACCCATTGCCATATGTTGCTTCTGCCAAGGCAAAACTGGGCTCTGCTCAGAAGGAATGATTTGGCCAACGTGCCTACGGCAAGTGCCAGAAACATCAACTCTGGGAATTCAGGGTGGGCAACAGCTCACTTTCAAATGACAATCTATTCACCTATTTTCTTTGGTCTTCTGAAAGTAATCTAGTTGCTGAGTTTGGAGAGAGGGAAAAAGTAAAATCCAAACTTTCCCCAGTTCTTCACATAATACCCTTCTCCCCTGAAGAAAAGAAGACCACAGTTTTTAACTTAATTATTCCATTATTACTCAGTGAGTTCAAAAGAAACAATAGTTTTTCTGCATCATTTCCCATAGTTGTTGCAGACTTTATTTTTATTTTCTGTAATGACATTTATATGACATTCTATACAGTGTTTTACTTCCCAAAATCCAGATAAGCACTTGTGGGTTCTGTGTAACATTTCTGGTCTCATGCTCTGAGGCACTACAATTTGGAGATTTTTATACTGCCTTTTAATATGTGCAACAGCTTCACTTTGATAGATCCTATAAAAACTTTTACATGGATGTGACTGGGCTTTCACTGTTGACCATCCATGCAGAATTACTCTTTCAATCACTTATAAGTTGGCATTATTTGGTGCTTCTCATTAGTGAGAAATAGTCTTACTTCACTCATGATTACTTCAAATCTTCTTCCTGCTGGTGTGATTTTTATACTTAGAAGCTCTTGAAAGCTTAGCAGCTCTAAGAAAGTCCTTAGTGTGCTTTAAAAACGTACTTATGTTTTCGGAATCGTTTCCTGTGTCTTAGATGAGTCATTACTTGTTTATATAGAGGTGATCATGTCCTCCTCAGAACTGCAAAGGAATTGCCAGAATCCATTTTCAATAGGCAGTACTAGTCTAGTAATATTTGAAAGAAAGATTTCTTGGGTTCAGTATGCCATTTCTGGATGACGTCAGAGGAAAAAAAAAAAAAACACTCAGACTGTATCTGATTGTTAAAAACCTCCCTAGAGAACACACTCCTATAGGAAATGTGAAATCCTAACTCAGATACACTCCCTGCTATTTTCTTCTCTAGTAGGTGAGTTGCTTGATAAGCAGAATATTTACAATTCTTCAAAGGGTCCCTTTGAAATTGCTCCAGTTGTATACATAATGATACTTGTAACACACTTGAGAATAACTGAAGAATTATTGTCCCAAAAGGAGCCTCAGCCTAGAGCTCAATTATAAATAAATGCATTTGTCATGTGATGTGTGAGAGGCTCAGGATGCAGTTTCACAACACATTGAGTTCAGAAGCAAAATCCCATTTAAGAAGATCCAGACCTCAGCTGTCAAGTTCTGCTTTTATGTCACAGACTTCCACTCTCTCATTTGGGATGCTACAGACTTTTTTTGTGGGGACATACCAGAAACATGATAAAAAAGACTGGTTAAAAATAATCCTTGTGGGGATACGAAAGGGGCTGCTTTTCACGCAGGCCCAGTGCATACACCAGCTAATGGAGCAGAAAGAATTGTGAACCGGCATTGGGGAAAAGCTGAGTAAGCAGCAATGCAGAAGAACTTAGGACATTGGCCTCACTTCTGAAGGAACATGTGATGAAGCTCTACCTTTAAGTTCAAGTCCTTTGCCTATATCAGACAGGAATATAAACCTGGAGTCTACTTGACATAGTACTTAATGCTGATGGAGGTGCTGTTCTCTACTTCACATGGAAGGAAAAAAAAAAAAAAAGAGAGACCCGTAAAAGACCTATGTGGTGAAGAAAAACCCTTGTGATATCCAGACCGGCTGAACTGGATATTGGATATATACATATATTTTTTTAACGTTGTTGATGATTATCACACTAGCTCAAGAGGTTGTAAATTGCTGCTTCCACCTGGATCTTAAAGGATTTAAAATTCTGTGGAGTGGCAGTTCTTAAGTTCTGAAGCAATCACAGAGCAAAGTTACTTAAAAATGCATCAGCAGAAAGGGAGCTGAAGGTGTAGATTTTGTAAATTTTAACATTTTATCAAGCTAAAGTTGCCAAAATCACTGGCTTGCATCTAGATATGGAAATATTCTTGCTTTTGGAAGACTAGACACGTTTTTCCCCAGTGCTCCCTTGGGTTACATTGCATTTGGTAGCCTTATTCAAATCTCCTGAATCTACACAAATCTGTAGCATTTCTTATTATTGCATGTGATCAGGTTAACCAAGCCAGTTAGTATCTGTCTTCCCTCAGTAACACTGCATCTTACCGTCTTGTCACAATCAACTTTTCCTTCATTTCTCAGTACTAATGAGACTGTACTATATGTGATGTTTGTACTTTTGGCAGCATAATGCGATCTGTATCAGTATGGTGTGTTTTATTCACAATGCTTTCAGGTCTATTAAACACCTCATCAAATTCTTCAAAAATATTTTTTGCATCCTGTTTTGTAGACAGGTTATATGCCCGTCTGCACAGCAGCATTTGCAGATTGCTCTTCGAATCTAAATAAACCTTTTCTGTTCTCTTGGCCTCAACTGTGTGATGTTCATCTTCATATTCAAATGTATGTGAGCTATGATAGTAGTAAGAAACCCACCTTAACAGTCAGTGCCAAGCATGTGACATTAATAAGAGTAATGAAGAGCTTATTTTCCCCAACTCATAGAATGGGTCAGTAGCTCCTGTTTCCAATGGATTAGCTCTGGGGTACTCATCCAAATCCAACAAAACTTCCAAGTCTATTAACTTTCGAACACAGCTACTTCTGTCCTCTGATTTCTTATGTTTATTGGCTGTTTGGCCTTCTTTGAGGAAATAATAGCAAGGACATATGTTTTTTTTACAGGGGATGAGGGAAATGCAAAGAAAGATATGATGTTCTAATTCTTCAGAGAAAAGCCAATTTAAGAAAAATAATTACAAAGGGGGAAACAAAGCAACGGCAACCTTGAAATTTTGGCTCCTTAAATCCTATTCCAGGCCTGACTTTTTAAACTTTATTGAGGGAA
This sequence comes from Chauna torquata, assembly GCA_013399475.1. Lineage (NCBI taxonomy): Eukaryota > Metazoa > Chordata > Aves > Anseriformes > Anhimidae > Chauna > Chauna torquata. Next base: position 21,247 of record VXAL01006051.1, read on the forward strand.
TTGTAATCAAGCCGGAAGGTCTCCTCCCAAATAACAGACTGCAGAATGACTTGCTGCTCTAACCCAATAGATTTAATTGTTGGTGGATCTCTGAGAAGACGGATAATAAAGCAGTCGTGTCCTTTTCCCCACTGCTGGCTGAAGAGCCAGCTTGCAAGGTGTATTACATGCAAATGTCTTACAGATTCAGTTACTTTGGCATTCATATTCAATTTCAGCTTTTATCATCCACATTTTTTACAGAATTGGAAAAATTGATAAAAAATATTTTCCTGCACAAAACACAAAGAACTGCTATGACTCAGAAAAATAAAGGTGTGGCCTTAGAAAGATGTAGATCACTATCAAAATATGGTTTTCAGAATTTCCTACTTGTCTTTGAAAGTCCCCTTATGTTCGGATTTGCATCTTTAGACCCCTATACACCTTTCAAAGTCTGATCCTTAGGGATTTGCTCAGGGCCACACACTAAGACATTAACATGACAAGAAATTGATCCCGCTTTTCTCACATACTATGCCAACAGTTGCATCCTTACCTCTTCATTTGTCATAGTACACAAGTCGTTCCTGTCAGCCCTAAAAGTCCCTCCTTATCACTAGGTATACAGAAAACCCCAGTTCTATTGTATCTGGGATCCATCATGGCCAACCTTTTGGCCCTATGTAATTTTGCTTAGTAACCTTTACTGCCAACTGTCAAAGGCTTGAAAGGCACAACACTATCTTGTGTGCCACCCATTCATCACAGGCTTTTAAATAGCCCAGGTGAATTGCAGCAGAGTCATATGCACAAACCGCAAACTGAAAGCGTATGCAACATCTGCTATGATCATTGTTCTTTTCCGGACCTTTTTTTCTTCTCTCTCTCTCCCTCTCTCTTTTTTTTTTTTTTTTCTTTTTTCCTTCTTGTGCTGAGAGGTTCATTAGTATATGACAAAGACATAAAAGCAACAAAACTGTAACCATTGGCTGTCATCTTCATACAACTGCCCTATTTGACTTTCTAGACTGAAAAACTTTTTAATGAGGATGTTTTTTCATAGACAAATTAGAAGTCTGATTTTGTTGAATAGAGTGCGTGGGTGGAAATCATCTTTGGAAGATCAAACAATATCACACAAAACATAGGGGCTAAAGAGTCAGCTTATGGCTTCTGATGCCAAAACTGATAGCTATTTAATCACTACTTTGTGGAAACTGGGAATGGTAGGTAAACTGTGATAGCCTAGGAAAACTTGGTTGAACTTGCAATAATTTGACCTCTGTGAATGCTTTTAGAGTCAGCAGTATGTGAAAGTGTGTGCTAGAAGGAGGGTGTGTGTGTGTGGAAATTCAAAGAAAAACAGACTCTAAGAAAGCATTAACTAACTCACTCTTTCCCTCTCTGAATCCCCTGTGAATAGAGGTTTCAGAAGGGGAGGGGAACTTTATCCCTTCTCTGGTTTGAATTTGTAACCTTTTCAGGAAGGCTTTCCGCTACATTATTTTGCTATTTGTTCTCTGACATCATAGTCCATGATATTTTAGGCAGGTAAATATACACACAGGAAAGAAAGATTCCTTCTGTCTCATGAAGTCTTGAAATCCAAAACAAAGTTAGGATGGAGCTGGACCAGTCAGTCATGTAAATCTTGCCTGTGGAAATTCAAATGTAGTTTGAACACATGCACACACATATACTATCAGAGCAGTTCTATAGGAAAATAATGGAAAACCCAGTTTGTTTTTTCCTTCTCACACATTCTAGAAATACTTCAAATATGCAATATTTTGCTATTTCAATATTTGTATATGCATACAGACAGTAACTAGAAGGAGCATCAGGTAATAAAACACACATCCTTGACTCTCTAGTGAGCTTTTGCCATCAGCACTTGGGCTTGGTGAAAGCGCAGTCAAACCTAAGTCTGAGCAGCTGCAGACCATCTTCCTTCTCTTCTCTCCAAGTAGCTGAAGCTGCAGTTTCAGCACCCAGAGCTCCCTGGAGCAGTTCACCCAGTGACTGAGCACTAACAGCGGTGGTAAGGGTGATAAAGGAAACGTATGGCCAGATGTGGGGAAGAATGCAGCCTAACACCCTGTTGGAGATCATATGATAACAGAGACCTGCTGACACTGTGTAACATCTTTCTGTTCTTTCAGAGCCTGGCCCTTTACCTGTACCAGAGGAGAAGGAAAGAAAAAGATGCTGGTATTGCAAGTAAATATTTCCCATGACAATATAAATTCTTAATTCTGGACCAGGATTAGATACTTAGCAACACCTTAGTGTCTTGTGATCAAGATAGGAAGAAAAAAAAATATATATATATAAGCTAGGTGTTTTACACATGCAAAATAGTGTAATTACAGCATGCTTTATGTTATACCAAAGCAGTCATGGAAAAAGACTGGACTCAAACAGGCACACCCTATGTATATATATATACACATATAGGGAGAGACAATACATGTTGTATATGAATAGTGTAATATAAAATTAGCATAATTAGTCTTCTACATTTTCCCTGGCATTTCAAAATATCTCACAGATGGATCCCTCAGGTTTTCTTCCTTTTTTTTTTCTTTCTGTGTAAAGCTTATATGCCTCTTCTACTGATTTCATGAATCTCTCAGCCAAATTCCAGAGTATTTCTTGAAGCTTTACATAATAATTTTAAAAACTATAAATATGTGTCTGTGGAGGTTGCTTTTCTCTTTCTTTTTCGTTTTCATTTTTTTTTTCCTTGCGTGTTTATCTCCACCTTCTAGTGAAACAGAACAAGAATATGTTCATAAAGACAAAAATTCCATTGTTTATACTGATCAGTACAGACTAGGCAGTGAGGGGGAAAAAACAAGGCATCTGTTGAATACAAATGAAGCCAGCAGGTTGGTGTGTTAGTCCTTAGGTTCTGAAGCTACTTGTCATTTGCTTTTAGAGGCTGAAACCTCACTTTCATCCTCCCTCACCACAGGACAAAGATATGAAAAGCCTGGTGGCTTCAGGAAGGTGACTTTGCCTGACACTGCAGACAAAGCTGATACAAGCCCAGTATTTACCTATTTAAAGCAATTTTCCACCTTGGACCTAAGTTTACCAAAACTAATTTTGTTCTAAACAAAAAAAAACTAAAAGCTGCTGTTAAGGAGCCCTGAAACTAGTTGTGTTATGTTGCTAACGGCAGGGAATAGTGTGTTGAAGCCTAGAATTAGTGTCCTTAAAGGGTTTATTATGATGGCAAAACCAACTGTTAGGAGAGCTCCCCTGTGCCCAAAAGGTCTATATTGTGCTTCAGAAAAGGAGGGTTTCCCAATAAATTGTGAAAACTGGAAGGAGGAGAAAAGGAAAAAAATCAACATCCCAGACTTCAAAGAAATCTTGCTCTCCATTTTTCTTCCAAAGTGTTGAATGATACATGATGTCATATGATGTGTGGTAATTCCCCCTTCTCTATTTTAAGGGGAATAAATGATTTCTGTTTCTGAGAAAATGCATTAAAGCCAAATTTTACTCTTGGTTACCCTGATGTCAGTCCTAAGTAACAACAATTCAAATGCAATTCCTCTTGATTTGCACTGATGTAACGGAGAACAGAATGTGGTGCTTGAACAAGCAGCTGTCACCTTATGGAAAACTTTATGAAATATCTTATTTGGAAACAAGTGTTCTTCTGTGCAGTATATTTTCCTGCACTTCTTTTCTCTCATTCTTTCTTTCTGAAGACAGTGCATGAAAACAGAATTGCTGTTGTTTCTTAAGAATTTATCTGCTTCTGCACTTATTCCCCACCTGACATCATAATCCTCTGTTTGTGACATAATAATCCTTTCTTTACAATGACCAATTGTGATACTGCAAGCTGGGCTTAAAATCTGATCCTAAAAATGCATTTTACTCTGATATCTTACATAACGTCATATCAACTTACAGCTCAAGAGATAATAATTTCAACCAAGTGACATCAATTAAGTTTTCGTACAGGGGAGTGGTACACTTAATATAACTCCCTAGAGATAATTCCCTCTGGAGTTTACAGTTTTATGATTTGACCTTTAAAAATATTTCCACTCTCTACTCAGTGCTTGGTTATGCAAGTCTAATGATTTTGCCAAAGTAGAAAAATATTACGTGTACAATTCAGTCCAGTCTCCCACTGGAGTTAAAAGTTACAACAAGCAGAAACCTAAGAAAAGGAAAAATGGGTGCAAATATATTTCTCAGGAATCATTCAATGAATTTTAGATACTCATAATGATTTATGAGAACAATCTGAAAAGCAACATCCTTCTCATCCTTCTTGACAAGTGCTGAATGAGTATTCGTCTAAAGTCTACAGTTTTGTGTTTGAGGATATAGTTTCATCCTATATTTTTCCTCCAAAATTTGGTGGTTTCTGTATTCAACCTACCACCTTTGGCAGCTTCAACTGGAGTTAGTCATGGGTTCCAAATTTTGCACGTGCTTTGCTGGATCTGTGCCTAGGTGTGTTGAAATGTTGTTATGAGTAGTACATCCAGCACAATCCAGCATCAGGGAGAGCCAATTTTTGTTCTTTAATGCACTTTGGACTTTAAGGAAGGCCCTCCAGGAAAGACAGGAATCTGGGGGAACAGGTTATCAGATGGTGTGCAGCCTGAATTTTCTCTTCCTAACAGCTGAAAACACTTGAAAAATGGCAGACTATGCCTAAACTTAAGTCTGTTGACTAACTTAGCCAGATGCAGGACCAAGATTTCTAGTCTCTCAAAGTTTAGGGTATAAGTAGACCGTTACATGGAGATTTGAACTATAAATTATTTTTTACAAATATTAAACTCTGGGTTGTTTAAATGACTGGATTTCAACATGTTTCCCTCTTTAATAGATATTTCTAAGGAAATTATTTTCTCAAATTAAGTATTTTGCTTTTTATAAGATGCCAAGCATACGAGCAGACAGGTGGAAGAAATAAACAAAGGTTTTGTGAATGTTCCCTACTGAGATTGTTATTTTAAAGTCATTATTTCTCATTAAAGAGCTCAGAAGTTCCCACCCTTCCACAAGTTTTGTTTTCATAAGTCAAGAGAAGTCTGGCTGGTGAGGGAGTTATTTTCCTCTTGGTAAAATGTCCTACTATGGTAAAAAGTTCCATCTGGAGTGCCCAACTATAAAACTGTACAAGTAAATTTCTCAGTGCTATCATCTTGTCGAAAGCCATGTGCACACAAGATGAGTCTCTTACACCATAAGATGGATCCCTGATGACATGAATTAGTGTATAGCATGTGTTGCTTTGGAAAACTTTGTTTAATATTGAACACTGGTTGATGATACTCTCCAGTGATATTGCATTACAAAACTGATTATAAAAATACCACAACCACATTATGAATAAAGTTATCCATTCTGTTTGCCACACCAATGCCTTACCATGGAAATCCATCCTAGATTTATTGACCGCAAATTATTGTATATGTGAAATAAATTAGTTGGAGAAAGAAGCATATCTTTATGGCTTTCAGCACATCTCCTGTGGAAACAGCATGAAAAATGCAAAACCTATTTCACTAATCTCCTCCAACATTTTGTATTTGCAACAGCCAGANTAACGTGCTATATAGTTCAGTTACTGGAAGGGAGATGGTTACTGTTGTTATTACATGAAATTGATCTGGGCTCTAGCCAAATGCAAGTCTCATTCTGATTAAGATGGAGACATTCAGATTAAAATTAAGAATTTTCTAATGAAATATACTGGAGGATAAAGTTACAAGTGGCAGGACACATTACCTTATTTATCTAGTTGTGCTTGCATGACTTGCTAGGCCAGCAGTTATGACAAACGTTCTTTGCACAACCTATTTTCAAGACTGTTTCCATTAAAAGTAACATGATTGAGTACACTGCTTTGCTCCTAGTTGAGATATGCTTCAACGTTTATATCAAAGCAATTAAACTGTGTTATTTTAAAGCAATAAAAATGGTTCTGTAATTGCCACATGTTCTTCTCTGTCATTTTCAAGTCTAGAGACTAGGAAATAGTTTGCAGGCTTTCTGTGCAAGCTATTTCATCCTCACTCATCTGACCTTTTAATTTTTTCTCTCTCTGATTATCTGTTGTATTATAAAACATTCTATATCCCTTTTTGTGTGTAGTTCTTCCTTATTTTTTGCTAACATTAGGAATGAAGACACCTGAAGTGATATTATTATTGTTGCCACTGTTATTATCATTATTTAAAGCATTTTTCTTGCTTGCACATTATAATGGTTGTACCTGGCATGTTACAGACATAATCCCTGAGCAGCTAAGTTAAAACACTGAAGTCACACACAATCATGTCATTAACATACTCATGCTGGCAGCTGAAAAATGTGTTACATAGCTCCCTCTGACACATCTGCTCTTGTGCAATGTGGACCATCATCTTCATAAGTGTATATTGATTTTGAGTGCCTCCATCTGAAGTGAATTAAAAGAGCCTGAATTTCAAATAATGGGTCTCCTGAAAAATATCTTTCACAGAACATTTCATTTGGAGGCAAGTAAAGTTAGCTACTGTTTCTGAAAGTCTTTTGGAAAGCATTGTTTGTGGGTTTTAAGTTGGGGGAATAAACTATTTAAAACTCTGTGCTATTGACTCTCTCTATGCAAGCAATTGAATCAGGAAAGGTCTTCTTTTCAGTGCCTGAAATTATAGGGAATATTTGTCTGTACAAACTTTTGATATCTTCTGTGAAGTAATTTTCTTTTCATTTATGTAAACTAGAGTACCAAAGGCTTATTCAAGCTGGTGTGACATAGAATCAAGATGTGGAAGGATCAAGGGAATAGAGTTACCTGCAAGGCCAACAGCAGTGTTAGTTCATACTGGATGTAGTAAGTTCCTTTGAGCTTCAGGATTTAGTGGCACTAATGCTACCTGCCTAGAAACAGCTCTGGATATCTGGAAACAGCATGGGGAGCAGAATAGGTAGCTTAGCACTTGGATAGGTAGATTTTTTTCTGAAATAAGAAACTTGTCAGAGTATTCAGCAGACTTTGAGTTTTAAGGCTCATGAAGTAGGGCTGAGATATAGAATTGGGTAACTACAAGTTGTTATGCATCTTTTGACTTTACAAACACTCTACCTATCACTAGTGTAAGGTAAAAATAAGTGACCTCATATCTCTGCCATCAATGGAAAAAGCACCTATAAGGTGCACTTCTTGTCCCTCCTCAATGCCACACATTGCAGAAACAGTTACACCTAACATTGGTATTTGTAGTTGGAAGTTTCAATAGTGGCAGGAGGGAAAAGAGTTGAGACAAGAATGGTTAAATAAATCCAAAATCTAGTAATATTCTCTGAGTTCAGAGACTGTTTATATGGTGGGAAATAAATATAAGCTATTTCTGGGAAACGTTATGATTAGTAATGGCATTAATGTTCAAGCTAATATCTGTACAGTATCTTGTGTATTCTCTAAGAGAAGAAAATCTGAAATAGTCAAACTATGACAGTCACAGAGATACAGTGATGAAGACACTTTCCCAGAAAACGTTATGAAATCAATTCAATGTATTATGTGTATTAGACCATCTTGTGTCCCTGAGAGGTCTCAAGTTCACTGAGGAAAGCACAAAGTCAGGATACATATGTGTAAATGTAAGGGCTGATGTCAATAATGTGCTTCATTTTGTCTTATTTTATATATATACTTTGGGGGATGGGGGGTGGGAGAGACAGAATGAGATGGTATATATTTTTATTAGCTACCAGACATTATTTAACAAACATCCTATGTGCATGGGCTCTATTGCACTGCAAATACCTCTGCTGTCCCTGTCAAGTGCCTGACTTTAGCCGGCAAAGACCTGATAGCATATATCTGAATTCATATAACATTAAACAGAGGGCTTTGAACTAATTTGCTTGCATGAGATAAATAACTTTAAGAGACATGGTTAATGGCATACTTATCCTTTGCACAAGTGGAAGAGTTGGCTGTGATCCACTTCCGATTTTGAATTTTTACTGCCACAGCTAGTATCAGATAAAAGCTGTTTTCACGAACCAAGAAAATTGTGTTAGAGAGAACAGCAGGGTTCTGCCTTCTTCACGGCAGTTGGGAGTTGATAGAAATGCTGTAACTTCATTTCAGCAATTTCTGTTAGGACACCTCTCAGTCAGAAGAAACTCTTTGTTATGTACATGTAAACCAGAATATCAGCAATGTCTAGAACAGGACAGGTTAATGTTATAACGCTGATAAATAACTAACACAAATTTCAATTCAGAACAGACAATAATATGGGTTACATATCAATCAGTCAACAAACGCGTCTAGCCGAGGCAGACGGCATTTACCATTTAAACGATTTTCTATTACTTTATCTGGGACAACAGGTCACACTACAAAAAACAAACAAACAAACAAACAAACAAAAATCTGTCATAATGCTGATTGTCGAAGGAGAAACAAAAACTGCAAAAGCATAGATAGTTTCTGAGGCTATATTACCAGAATGATCCATTCACAGCAGAGCTTAGTGAATGGGACAAGATTTGTTGTACATACTGTTATATCTATGCTGCTTCTTTCTATGTATGTACAAGGATGTATTTCTTCAGTGATTAATAAATTCTCTTTCAAAAATTAGCTTCACTGAAGAATTTTTTGTGAAGAACATTTCACACGCATCATTTCACCTAATTTTTATTAGTAAAGATATTTCTCCAATGTTTCTGGAACATGAGGAGGCTGCTTATGACAGGGGAAAAGAAAATCATATCTAAATACTCTGTTTTTACTATATTTCTACAGTTCTGTGTTTTTCTTCTGTTCCTGCTTACCACAGGTGAGCAGCCTTCAGGGCTGGGGAAGGCAGATGGTTAAAAAAAATTGAGAATTGATAAAATATCTTTGTCTTATATCTACACCCTTTGGAAGCTGAGCTGAGTTTCACAGCAAAATTCTTTCAGTAATGGTAGAAATTTCATCACTGTTTTCATTAGAGAAGGGTTACCAGAGTTTTGGATAAATTTCAGCTTGTATTATTAATTTTCTGTTTAAAATTTATAATACTTTCTCTCTGCGACATGTTTTAGACATGGATCAAAAGTTCTGTGAACCATTTGTTGATTCAGTGGGGCCAAGGCAAGATGGAATACTACTATTAGGTGGTGTTTCTAAATATCACCTTAATGCAATAAATAAGTCATTAATAGTGTATAACATGGAAATCTGATTGCTCGAGTAAAAGCTGTCTTATAACTTCACTTTGAAAAACAAATGGATAATCTGTCCATTTTGTTTGTGGAGATGGCTCTCACATATAGGCACAAAAAAATGGAAAATTGATCCTATTTACACTCAAGAGAAATGGTGCACCTGACATACACAAGAGCAGTAGCCTTGGTAAGGAACTGAGATATCTGAAAAGAAGACATCACATCTTCAGAAAACAGATCAAAGTGGTGATAAATAATGCCATCAATAGATGGGGAAAACAACAACAACAACAAACTACCATCCTGTCACTTCTAATTTTGGAGGGTAGAGGTAGAGGCCTCCTCCCAGCCACTGTGGAGCTTCTGATGCTGCCAGAAACAATCGGCATCTTGCATGTACGTACACTCCAAATCCCATGAGCATAAAGGAGCTACATGCAGTACTGGAGCCAAAGAAGTCTGGAATAAGTATGAGTCAGTACAGTTACAGTTGAAGAAAGGAGCTGAATAAGTAGGTAAGCTCATGAAGGAGGAGTTTTTAACTTGAATTCACATAACATGTTCCAGATCCACACAGCAAGACTCACAAGTCATTTGAGCACCTATATCTGAGCATGAGCACAAAACTTTTAAAGATAGGTGAGGATTTTTTATACAGACATTGAAGAAAACTAAAATGTCTAACTTTGGCAGAATAATGATCTGTGACATCTGAGTTCGTATACAGTAACAGATCTAAAATATATTTTGATTGCCTAAATCTTGGCTAAATTTTTTTTTCTCACAATATTGTCTTGGAGTAGTAAAAATCAAATTTGCAGTGAAATGAGAGTGACTCTACCAGTACCCTTCCAAGAAGAATGCCAAGCAAAATATACTTTCAAGAAGGCAGCATTCATGCCTCTCTCTGCTTACTTCCACTATCTTCTTGGATATGTCTGAATATATGTCCCTGCCATCACTGAGCTGATTTAACGTCAGCAACTAAAAGATGGACAATGAGAGGCACTGGTGCATTACAATCATTCTCTGGATGTACTGTACACTCTTCACAGGAATATCAGATTTATTATGCAACTGCAGAACCAAAGTACAATGCACCTTCAATAAAAATGGCATTTCTGAGAAAAATGGATTTACAGAAACAGTCTAAAATAATAGTTACATTCATTATACACATATTGAATGACATGACAGAGAAAAAGACCTAAGAGACTCTTGAGGAAGGCAGAGGTCTGGACTGGTGCATCACCTGGGAAATCCTTATGGCTCACAGACTTTTTTCAGCTTATTCAGGAAAACAGAAAACATAAAAAAGGGCCAGGGACTAAATAATATATCTCTTTAGGCTGTATGTGGCTAGTTTATATAACACAAATTATACATCTATATTATAGACAATACAAAGACCTGCCCAAGTAATATTTTGCCTTAGAAAAACAAAACAAAACATTAGACATCCATGACCAAGGACTCTGAGCTGTTGTAATTTTGAAAAGAAACAGAGATTGTGACCCAAATTTAAATAAGCATAATGTGAGTTCTATGTAATAGACACAACAGCTGGGGACCTTAACACTGCTAGGTATACATGCAGATTATAATAAAGCTGAAATTATCCCTAAAATTCCTGATGCAACAGAAAGTTTCCCAAGTTCTCCTAAATGCTAAATTACACAGGGACAGATAAATCATTCAGTCGAAGTTAAACAGTGCAAAAAGGTCTAATGGGCATCACAGAGAAGCTTAAGGAGGTTCTGAAACTGACGGGCTTATTTACAGAACCAGTAATGATAGCTACTCTGCCAGTAAGCAAAAATCTAATTTTTCTGTGGAAGTTCTAACAGAGGCTCTGGCACGGACTACTTACAGTAGTGTGATTGAAAATGATCAGCACTGGTTTGTGCATCACTCTGACCACACTAACCACTAACCAGTAATAGATTTCAGTCTATGAGGCTTTGACCTTAAGCAATGGAAATAAGAAGTCTTTCTTTCTAACTCTTTTTATTCCCTTCTTAAGTGAAGTTGGCAAGACATTATTTACGGCTATCATAAGGGGGTCTGACAAACCATTCCAGTGTCTGAGAACCTGGAAATGATTATTTTTTCTGATACAAACCTATACTTTCAAACTGATAAAAAGGTGGGAAAGATTTAATAACTGCAGTAACACTGTGTGGGCATACATGCAGTAGAACAATGTCTATTACTGTATTATGGAGTTGTCAACAGAAGAACAACCTTATCAGCTCTTGGGTTAGATGTGGACTGAGACTGCCAGACCTACAGCTGAGATAAGACTGTGGAAAATCATCAAAGTTACCAGGATGAGATGGTAGGATCAGAATTTTCCAAGAGCTTTTCAAGACTGTTCAGTCCTAGATGGGGTTTTATTTAAAGGAAACAACCTGGCAATTGCTAAGGTGTTACAGGACTGTATATTCAAAAGGACATGTATAAGTCATTTTATGGTGCAAAAACACCATAGAGGAAGGGCAAAAATATTTTCTAACAACCCAAAGTGAACACTGGCAGGGCTTCCCACATGAGCCAAAGCTAAGTGAAAGAGTGATAAAGTCACTCTAATGATAAAGGAAAATCAGCACCTTGAAGGAAAGCAGACATAGATGATATTGTTTAAATTGGCAAGGACAAACAGACGTGTTGGGATACAATACTGACTCTCTAGAGATGACTTTAGCAGAAAATACTGCAGCTAAACATGTAGCCATATGTATTAAATCTTTTTCTGCTCTAAATCAGCTCTAACTCTAATAGAAGCCTATTACATAGTAAATTCTGCCACAGATTCACTAGTGTTATTTTAGGCAGTTTTAGTATGCAACCATTCATTGATGGCACCTTAGTGCTATAGGTTAGCAAAAAAAATGGTGCCAAAAATTAAAAATAATCTAAAATATAATAGAAAATTAAAAAACCTATGGAGTCACACTCTTAATGATGCTAAGTATGACTGACTTGTGGAATGCTACCAATGAATCTGATGTGGGGTAATTCTACAGAAAATAAAAACAAACAAAACAAAAAACATGAGTAGGATGTGAGACCCAATGCAAAAATAAAGGACACTTAAGGGGAAAAAAATCCAAAAACTTAATTTGACGTGACCAAGAGAAGTCACTGTTTTATGAAGCGAAGTGAGAATATGTTGTGGGAATAGACGGCCACAAGTGGAATACTTTGGATGAAACTGTCACTCCAAACTAGCACATACTTTGAAGGCCAACGGTATCTGGGGGTGCATTCGGAAGAGTGTAGCCAGCAGGTCAAGGAAGGTGATCCTCCCCCTCTATTCAGCCCTGTTGAGGCCACACCTGGAGTATTGTGTCCAGTTCTGGGCTCCCCAGTACAAGAGGGACATCAAACTACTGGGGTGAGTTCAGAGGAGGGCTACTAAGATGATTAGAGGACTGGAGTACCTGTCGTACGAGGACAGACTGAAGGAGCTGGGCCTGTTTAGCCTGGAAAAGAGAAGACTGAGGGGAGACCTCATTAAGGTATATAAACATCTGAGGGGAGGGTGTCGAGAGGATGGAGCCGGTCTCTTCTCAGTTGTGCCCAGCAACAGGACGAGAGGCAATGGGCACAAGCCGAAACACAGGAGGTTCCGGCTCAACATGAGGCGGCATTTCTTTACTGTGAGGGTGACAGAGCACTGGAACAGGTTGCCCAGAGAGGTTGTGAAGTCTCCTCCTCTGGAGATATTCAAAGCCCACCTGGATGCCATCCTGTGCGACGTGCCCTAGGTGATCCTGCTCGGCAGGGGGGTTGGACTAGCTGACCTTCAGAGGTCCCTTCCAACCCTGCCCATTCTGTGATTCTGTGAAAGGGTAATTTCTTTATGAATCTTGGGGAGGCATCTATAAAGGTCACTTCCCCTAAGGAAGTGTCACTTCAGTAAGAGTTGCAGTAAGTTGACACAGTGAAACCTGTGGACATGGCATAATCAAAACAAATAGGACTGATGGTCCCAATGGCAAGGCATGAAGATACCTGGGACACCATGTCAGAGGCTGTTGGTCACTTTAGAGCAGTTAAAACTAATGAATAAAACATAACTGAAAAAGAGATTATAAGTATTTTAAATTCTCTATTAAGCTGAAGATGAGTCTTTAATGCTTGGCTGTAAAAAGAAGACATGGAATTCTATATTTTTAGTAAGACTCATCGTATCTGTTGAACAAGTACTAAAGTTACTTAGTGTCTCGTATGAATACTGCTGCTCAGTTAGAAAACTCAGGAACTAAATGATCACAGAATCACAAGGTT
>VXAL01006052.1:0-69825 GCA_013399475.1 Chauna torquata
GTGGGAGGTGATGAGGCGGGGCACGGTATGGCCGGCTCTCAGCAACCTCCAGCAGTCCCTCCAGTCCCGAAGGGAGACAGAAGGTGACACGTCCATCTGCCATGATGTGACCCCTGGCCAGGCTTCTTGGGAGGGGGCTCTCCTTGTGCCCCCCAAGATCACTCGCCCAGGAACTGCCCGTCTCCACTCCTGTGTCCATGGTCGCTGCTAGCCCCCCGCACAGCCCACAGCGGGGAGTTTCCCGGCACAGTCCCCTCCTTCCACTCCTTGGACCCGACCCCAGCCCCAGTGCAGGCTGCCCTTCACCTCGCCACGCCACGGCACTGGAGGAGCCGCTGGGCCGCAGGGCTCCAGGCGATACTCCTCCTGCCACCACGCTTACCGATGCACTCTGCGGTGCCCTCGATGCGGACCCAGCGCCCCAAGCTGTTTCTCTTTGTCCAGATCCCCGTGTGTTCCCCAGTACCCGCAGGCTGAGCTTTCCGTGTACATTTAACCAGGTGGAAGGAGGGCTGGTACCCCTCCGGGCAGCTCAGCGTCACTTCTTCTTTCTCCCCGTAGATGTCCTGCTCTGGTGCCAGTCGAAGGTCAGGGTCCCACTGGGGCCTTGGGCAGTTTACTGTCAGAGGGAAATTTGTGTGATGCTGGGGGGCCGGGATGCTCCCAGAGGTCACGAGGGGTCTCAGGAACCAGAGCGTGAGGAAACACGAGGGGTGCTGAGCACAGGAAAGCGGCATCTGCCTGGGCACGGTGCTGGGGCAGGACACTCAGAGAGGGACGAACGGGGCAGGATTTGGCCACTGGCCTCCAGGCCCTCATGCCCTCAGCTCTCCCCACAACCTCTGCCCACTGCGGACGTACCCAGGCTCGCGCACGGCCAGCGCAGGGCCAACAGAAGGACAGGGTGGCTCGGACCCGACACCCAGCCACGCTGCAGGCAGGAGCCCGGGACAGGAGCCAGCCCCGCCGTGTGCTGCTCTCCCGACCCCACATCGCCACGAGCCACGGGGAAACCCTCCTCAGCCCAGCACTGCACCCCTCACCACCTCCGCCTCGGGGCTGCTCGGGCACCCCCCTGCGCAGACCGGCTGGGGAACCCTTCCCAAGCTCTGCTGGAGCAGAGCAGTGGCCGGGAGCATCTGGGATCCTTGGGGCCACCCGGCTGCGCTGCTGGCTCGTGGGAAGGGAGCGCTTCCCCGTCCCCGCACCCAGCACAGCCTCGTCCCAGGGGACAGGGACGGCGTCCTGGCTGGGCCATCCTCCTCAGCGGTTCGCACGGACACCACAGCACCAGGCCAGGACTGTGGCTGCCGGCTGCTCGGCTGGGCAATGGCGTGACTGGCTCTCGAGTGCGAAGGCAGAGAGGGCACGGGGAGAGCTGCTGCTGCTCACTTACCGACGCACGCTACGGCCCTCTCAATGCGGAGCCAGGCACCTGGGCCGTTCCTCCCCCACCAGCCGTCTCCATAGACAGGGTCTCCAGAACTCACTCCTTGAAATTCCCTCGCACATTTGACGCTGGTGAAGGAGGGCTTGGCACCTCTGGGGCAGGTCAGCCTCAGTTCCTCGTTCAGACTGTAATTGCTCTTCCCTGGGACGAACGCGAGTCTTTTGTCCCACAGGGGCTTGGGGCACCATCCTGTTGGGGAGGAAGCGTGACAGTCCTTCTTGGGGCGGGGGGATGCTCAGGCAGGAGGGGCCTGGGGCTTGGCCGTGACCGCAGTCCCAGCAATCGACACCACGAGGAGATGCGGGGCCCCTGGGTGCAGGACAGGAGAGCAGCAGGGATGTAAGACACTCCGAGAGAGCAGAACGGAGGGCAGGATCTGGCCTCCTCCAACTTCCCCGTGGCCTGCGACTCAGGAATAGACATGCAGCGGATGCAGGGACAGTGGCAAAACCTGGTCCCGCACTGGAGGCTCCTGTCCCGCCCCAGCTCGGAGGCTGTTCCCAGCCGGGGCCCGTCTCTGAGCCGAGGCCGAGACATCCCATGGCCACGGTGCGATGCCCAGGGACCCCACGCACGGAGAAGAGCACACAGCAGGGGAGAGCTGCTGGTCCCCGACTTACCTGCGCAGGTCAGGTTCTTTCCCACGAGATGCCATGTTCCCTGCATGTCCTTCACCTCCCAAGCGTACTCCGAGCCTGTCCATGACGCACATCTGATCACAGCAAGGGGAGGATTGTCCCCTGTGAAGCAGCTCAGTGTCAGCTCCTCATTCAGCCCATAAAATCTCTTCTCTGGGAGAAACTGGAGTCTTGGGTCCCACTGGGGCTGTGGGCATCCATCTGCACAGAGAAGAAGGAGAGGGTGTCAGTGGCATGGGAACGGTCCTGCCACGGGTCTGTTGCACCACCTTTGTCGCTGTGCAGCTCCTCTGGTTGCCGCATTCAGCTCCAAAGCCGCCTCTTGCAGCCTAGAGGAGAGGCAAGGTGGCAGCAGGCACCCCGGCAGCAGTCCCGGCCATCCCCGCAGCCTTGCCTCCCCGCTCCGGCTGGTTTTGGGTAACGCCGACCAGGGGCTGGGCTGCCCCCAGCCCGCCCCACAGCGGCCTCCGCCACCCAGGGAACCTCTGCCAGCACCGCTCACCCGCGGTCACGCCATCCGCGGGGCAGCTCCCGCCCCGCCGCTCACACTGATTTGTGGCAAGACCCCCTCGCGCTGCTCCGTGGCCGTGGCCGTGCCGCAGAGCCCTTGCGAGCCCCTCACCCGCAAGCTCCGCTCTAGCCCAGGGCGGCCGCTCGCGCGCTCTGGCGGCGGCCGCGCGAAGCCGGGTGGCACGGGCGGGGGTCACAGCGCGTGGGGCCAGCCCCGCGTCTCCAGGCTGGAGCGCGGGGAGCGCTCGGAGAGAGCGGGCAAAGAAACGCCCGGCTCCCAGCCCCGCAGGGACCCACAGCATCCTGCGAGCAAAGAACCCATCATCGGGCGCTGTTTCTCACACCTGCGCTGCGCAGATGGCCGCCCACAGGCCCTCCTCCCCCAGGCGCAGGAAGGGGGCTGAGCGAAGGCTCAGCGGGGAAACCGATACGGGCGTGAGCCGAGAGGCACCTCCGCGGCGTGCGATGCGTGCTCGCTGCCGAATGCTCGGGCAGGGCGGCTGCACGGGGATAGCCCGCTTGCCTCGTACAGGCGGAGCGGAACCGCCGCGCTCGCCTTCCCCCAAAGCGAGCCGCGGGCTCGCTGGGGGGAGTCAGAAAGCAGCCACCGCTTATCGCTGGTGTGCGAGCACCGAGAAGGTGTGCGCAGGTCTCGAAGTGTCTCTGTCCTCGTCGCTAGCAGCCAGAGCTGCCGGCGGGTCTCCGGGAGCGACGGCAGCGCGAGGGGAGGATGAAGCATGGCCCCGAGCGTGGCACCGCAGGGCGAGCGGGGAAGCGGCACCGCTGCAACCTTCGCTGCTCTGCCGCGCAGAAGGGCAGCTGACCGAGTTTTGGCAGCGGGAGGTGAAGTCCTTGCTTCCTGACTCCGTGCTGCAGAGCGGGAAGGGGAACACGACGGAGCACAGTCCTCAGCCGGCGTATCCGGCCCCCGGGGGCTCCTCCGCGGCTTCAACCCGGGGTGTGTGCTCCCCCCGCGATTTCCTTGAGCCCCTGTCTGGACTTCACGTCCCACTAACGCAGCCAGCGCCTTTCAGGTTGAGCACGGCCTTATTTTACCAGCACCAGGCATTCCTGCTACGGCTCCTGGGCGTCTGCTAACAAATCACTGCGTAACTTCAGGCTGGGATGGTGAGGGGGCCAGGGCCAGCCTGCAAAACAGACCCAGCTCTGCAGGAAAACATCCCCTGCAAGCTCCTCCGCCTCCCTCGTAAGCACAAAGGGGATGAAGCCTTCGTGCGGGTGTTGAGAAAAGCCTGAGAGCCGCGCAGGAAGACGATCAGGGGACAATAGGACAAGGGGACAATAGCACAAAGGGACAATGCAGCCTGTTCAGCGCTCGGTGCCCCCGTGGCAGGGCGCGCAGAGCAGCGCTGCACCACACACCCCGACCACATCCTCTGCCCTCAGGTGCTCGCGGCGCCTGCAGCGTTGGCACCGTGCACGCGGCGCGGCCTCCTCCCCAGCGCCGGGATGCGGCTTTTTCATCTCATTTCCTCAGCGCTTCCCCAAAACCCTGCCCGCCACCCCCACTTCTCCGCACCCAAAAGCATCGCCTTGCCTGCAGCTTTTCAGGACCCGGTGCTCAGAGCTGGGGGATGGGGGAAGCGGATCCAGGGGATGTGGCATGCGGGAGCCCTGCTGAACAGGGACAGCCCCACACCGCCTGCGCTGTTGTCCCCCTGGCATGGGGGAGCTTCGTGGGCACTCAGCCAGGGACAGCAGTGTGCAGCAGCTCATCCAGTGTCCCTCTGGGCTGTTCCCCCCTCCCCAGTTGCACCCTGCATATGCCAGGGTCATGAGAGATGCTCGGGGACCCCCTGGGGCAAGTCTCATCCCCGTGTCCCCCATCTCTGCCCAGCAGCCCTGCCCTGCCCTGCTGCCCTGGCTGCTCCATGCAGGTCCATTTCACCCTCAGGGAGATGGGTCCTACCAGGGCCCCAGCCTGGGCACCCCCCTTGTCCTGGCCCTCAGTGAGATGAGGATCCCAATATCCGGGGGGAACCTGGGCACGGTTCCCAGCTTGGATATGCCCAAATGCAGGATGCAGGCAGGGCTGTCCATGCCACTGGGTGCGGCTACCAAATGCGTCTCGGTTCCTCTTTTTCACAAACTCCAACATGCAAACTCAGCAATACCGTCTCCGCCGCAGGCAGCCCCAGCGTGCTCCTGGGATGGACGGGTGACCGAGACGTGCAGAGCACACTGAGGGCTTGCCAGCCACCATGTCCCCGCTGCGTCCCACGGCTGGGTCCTGGCCTTAATCTGCTCTCGTGCATCGTGCAGACAAGCTGGAGAGCCATGCGTGGGCATGGCTGCACACGCTGACCCAGCAGGACAGTTTCCGTGGGGGATTTGGGCAAGGGGCAGGCACTGTGGGCAGGGGGATGGCCTCTGCCGCAGGCTTAGCCCTTGGTTTTCCAGTGACGGCGTGCTGTGCTCCCTGTGTGCTGTCACCCCCGGCCCACGTCATGCAGCACAGACCCTGCTGTCCCTCCAGCTGGCCAGAGTTCAAACCAACACCTGAAGATCCCAGACCCATTCCTGGGCCTCGGTGACAGCCAGGGTCCTCAACCCGCAGGTTCCTCCACCCTGTGCCAGCCCAGGAACATCCACACAGCAGGTCGGGACAACGTGAGCAGGTGCCAGTTTAACGTTTTTTGTCACCCAGCTGCAGCAAGGTTAGTTTAGAGACAGCCTCCAAGGCAGGTGGATGCAGAACAAGGCAGGGTGATGGCCCCCAGACCTGGGCTCAAGCCCCAGGCGATGCCGCACTGGATGGGTTCACCAGCTCCTGGGAGCTCGGATAGCATCTGACCCTGCAGAGACGCATTAAACGCCTCTGCTGAGATTAAAATGTCAGTCCCACTTCTCAGTTTTGCTGACGGATGCTGGAAACAGCAAAACAACCCTGCTCTGCTCTTAGAAAGCAAGCCTCGCTGCAAGGCACCTGTGTGGGCGCACGCTCCATGGGCCCACGGGCCTGGGCTACAGCCCCTCCTGCTTGTACAGGGGAATCTGGGGGTGCTGGGGGGACAGGGTCCCCGCAGCCACCAGAGATGGGGACTGTGGCTCACGCTCGTTGTCCTGCCAAGCGCCCGCTCAGGTTTCCCTGCAGAGACACTTCCTCGTGGTTTGGGCACCCCAGCCCCAGGTACAGAGAGCAGCCCTTTGGGGACCTTGACAGTCTCCGGGGCACAGCACGGGGGAAAGTGTCCCCCAGGGTCCCCTGGAGACACAGGGACTCATCGCACGGTGCCCAGGGCTTTGCTGAGCACCAGCACCCATCCCCACGGCGGTGAGGACGTGGCATCTGCACGCCATGCACGTGTAGGCTGCCCGCAGCACGGGGGAGCGTTGCGGCTCCTCCAAACGCAGCTTCACCCCACCACAACCCAACTGATGCCTGCGTGTCTCGGGCCCTGGTGTGGACGTCACCTCCAGCCCTCTGACAGAGCTGCTGTGTGCTGCCGGCGGTAAAGATACACAGCAAACACGCAGCAAGAGAGCAGCAAAACTTTTTCTTGCGGGGAGAGGAGCGACCACCTCTTACCTGGGAAATCCTCGCCATCAGCGTGAGGCTTTTCCAGCGATTCTGCTGCCAGCAGAGGCGTGAGGACCACGAGAAGGGCCCATCGCGGGGCCATGCTCTCCCCTGGCAGGACTGAGGGCTCAGCCCCGCTCGCTGCCTCTCAGCGTGACCGCCCGATTGCGAGACGTGCGAGCGCTGAAAGGAAACAGCCACGCAGAGCAATCGCGTGTGGTACGAGAGGCTTCCTCATTGGAGAGGGAACCTCCGCCAGTGTCAGTGCTGCTTTCGTTCTTCTGTGCACCGGGGCAGCTTCACCCTGCTTTTGCAACCTTGCTGCAATCTGAGCTCTCAACTAAAAGGCAGTTTTTTGGCTTTTTGTTGGGAGCAGCCACTCGCCACAACAGCCGGGCTGCCTCCTCTGCACAGACCTCAGAGGTCCC
Organism: Chauna torquata; assembly: GCA_013399475.1. NCBI lineage: Eukaryota > Metazoa > Chordata > Aves > Anseriformes > Anhimidae > Chauna > Chauna torquata. Next base: position 6,568 of record VXAL01006052.1, read on the forward strand.
AGCGGGACCCAGCGCTGGTTGCTGGCTCTCAAGGGCTGTGTTCTGCAGGAAGATGCAGCTTCTACGCTCGCTGTAAAGTCATGCAGAGACTACGTCAGGACAACTCTCCCCCTGTCAGTGTCCGGTAACTTAGGAAGAATTATGGAAAAAAGGATGGCAGAAGTGCGTTGACGGTCTTAGCGACCTGGCGGTGCACGCCTTGGGCAGGAAAACCAAGGTGCTGGCTGGGTGCTCGAGTGTGGGCTGAGAGCAGATGCTGGGCGACGAGCTGGTGACAGCCCTGGGGACCTGCAGCACAAGTGCCACGGTGGTGATCCCAGGCCCTGAGGGCTTCTCTGCAGCTTCCCAGCACTCTCCCCAGGCACCCCAAGAGCCTGACACGGAGCGAAACTCGTTAGAAGCCCTGATGCATCTTTTTCTCTGATGATGGTGCTTGCGGGCAGATACTCCAGCAGCCTTCCACCTCTCAGGGACAGAGCTGGCACCTTCCTCGTGCCCCCCCGCGCTCAGAAAGGCAGCCTTAGACTCCCCTCCTTCACCTGCAAGTGCACACTCGGGACCCCACGGTCTGGGATTTAGCTGGGAGGTAGCTGTGCTCCTCCTCAGGTGGGAGATTTCGGTCAAGAGAAGCAGCTGCTCCTCTGCCCCAGGCAGCAGCAGCTCAGCCATCTCAGCCATCGCCTCTCCCACCTTTTGGTGCTTTGGGGTCTTTCAGCGTAGGGGCTCGAGAGATATTAATAGAGCTGCGAAAGCAAACCGTATCAGTAGGAATAAGTTCCCCATTTGGGGGAACTTTGGAAAATAACTAGGGAAATTCCATAAATCAAAAAAGTCCCTGAAAAATCACATCCCCGGTGCCTCTGCGCACTGCTCCCAGCACAATGGTTGCCAGCCCAGCCCTGTTAACAGCCTGACCGCTCCAAAAGCCCTTTGTTACCCCATCTGAAACCTCAAGTGCCATAGAGGAAGCGTGGCCCGTGCTGTCAGGAAGCCTTGTATACTTACTCGTTCTCTTGCTCTTCGCACTTCCCCTTGCTCCGAGTCGGAAAAATCCAGACGTGAGCATAACCGGTCTCTGTGCAGAGGATGGAGGGTGTTGCAAGCCGGTGCTGCCTCCCTCAGCACGCCCGGGCTGCTCGGCCGGCCGCTATGTGCTCTGGTCACGCAAGGCAAAGCCAAAGCTGCAAAGGCAGCGTCTGGCCCGCTTCCAGTGCCCAGGACGCAGGTGACCTGGGCTTGCGGGTTTGGCGAGTCCCACAGCCTCCCCGCCATCACCACGCTGCAGACGTGGCACAGCTGCGAGGGTGGGCAGGGTGCGTCCCATCCGTCCCCCTTCCCGCGGTGAGGACTGCATCCTGCCGTGATGCCACCCCCAGGTGCCACCCCCGAGCCTGGCGCGGGAAGTGGCATGGGGACAGTAAATATCTCAGCGCTCACAGCCTGGCACCAGAGCTCTCCCATGGTGAGGTGAACCTGAAGACCCCCTTAGCTTTTCGTTAAGGATCTGTCTCCTCACAGGTCTTCATGTCCTGAGCTCCTATCAAAACTACAGACTTTTGGGGGCAGATTTGCAGCTCTTGAAGTGTTTGCAGAAAGGACTGCCGGCTGCTTCTACAGGCTCTTTGCTCTCTTTGTTTGTCTCGCTGATAAAATCTTTACGTCTTACCTGCCTGATGCTGTGAGTCTGGCCGTGACTTCAGCTCTTTGAAGAGCTCCTCTCTGTTTCAGACAACCTCTAGCCCTGGCGGTTAGCCCTGCTGATTCCCCTCTGCCTTTTGATACCAGGAGCCCTGAAAGGCTGCCTTAAATGTTTGCAGGCTGCCGCACAATGCTCCTTCCTTTAGATACATCTTACCCAAGTTCCCGCTTCTCATGCATTTCCCCTTTCTGAAGCTGGGCAAGATGACTCCGGACTTTTCAATCTTTGGCAATTACGCAGGGTCATGGAAACGAAGCCCGTCACTGGTGGGCAGCTCTTGGCTGAGAACAGGCTCAGCCCAGCCCTGCGCAGAGCTCAGTTCCCCATCTTCCTCCCTGGACTTGTGGCACACGCGGAGGAGCCACGCGTTAACACCTCGCCCGCCGCTGCCTGGTATCGCAGAGCAGTCACCTGGATGCTGGCACCCACGCGTGCTGCTCCCCTGCGCGGCATGCTCCGGGAGCAGCACCTGGCTTCCCAGCCCTCACCGAAATGTCCCTGCGCTGCCATGCACGGACTGCTCACGGTCACTGCCCCGCGGCGAGCACGTCCCCATGAGCATCACAGCAAGGGGAAGCGGGGGCAGACAGCAGGACAGCTGCATCGCAGCCGCTGGTGCCAGCACCGTCCCAGGACAGAGCTGCAGCCGCAGCCGCAGTGCTGCCCTTCCTGTGGCTGGGAGGGAACCAGGCTGTGCCCTGTGCCCGGCGGCAGGCTCCTGCCTCGCACCTCAGGGCGCTGCCACCAGCGGGTTCACACCGAGCGGGGACCTGGGAACCGGCTCCTGTGAGCCTGGGCTATGCCGGCCACCGTGCGGGGATCAGCCTGTCCCTGGGCTTGGCTGCTAGCCTGAGAGCTGGGTGTTCAGCTGTATTCAGCAGGCACAGAGCTCTCGGGGTTACCGACCTGCGGGTCTGGCCACAGACACGTTCATCATGTCCACGCTCAGCTGTAGGCTTCCCCGCGCCAAAGGCAGCTCCCCATCAGCTTGCACCCCCTCAGGGCCTTGTGCTCAACCCTGTGGCTACCTGTCCTGCCCTGTGAGCACCCCATCCCACCTCCCCCTGCCTGTCCCCAGGGCAGGTTGCTGGTGCTCGGGTGGCTGCTCCCTTCCCAGGCTCCTGCGGCCATCGCTGAGAGCTGCCTGCCATGCTCCAGCCCTGCCAGGCAGCTGGGGACCCAGCCGTGGCCGCAGCCTCTGTCCCACACGTGAGCCAGGTCCTGACGGCTCCAGACCCCAACTCCATCCCTGGGTAAGTGCCGGCTGCAGGTCCGCACTCCGGGATCAGCATCGTCCTTGTGCACGGCTCCCTGTGCAGGCGTTCCCTCTGCCTGTCCCCCTCCAGGCTCCCCCAGCCCCACGGGGCACTGCTGCTGCTCCCCAGCCCTGGGCACCACCAGCCCCTGCCCCGCCGCCCCGCCAGCCTCCCTGCCACTCAGGCTGGTTTTTTCTCCCCTTGGAAGGGAAGGGAAGGGAAGGGGCCGCCGGCAGGCACGGCCTCGGCAGTCAGATGCTTCTGCTATTTTCTCCTCGCAGTTCATTTTGGTTTTTGCGTGGGCGGCTCATGTGAGCAGGTTGCTGGGCGAGCGCCTTGCGAGAACAGGCTGNGCCGCCAGCTCTCGGGACGCTGCGTACAGGGCATCCATAGCAACCCTGAACAGACCCGGCCATGCCAGGGAGGCAGCAGCCTGGAGCGGGGTGGCACAGCCAGGGGGACCCCCAGTCCCCATCATTGCAGGATGCTGCTCGCCAACCCCAACCAGCATGAGGGAGGCCAGCTCTGGGGTCAGGGAGCTAGCGTGCGTGCTTTGCTGTGAAACAGCCAGGGCAGGCATGGCAGTGCCACGAGGCTGGGACCCAGTGGTGGCCAGGGGCTGTCACCCATGGCCTCCCATCTGCCCTCGCTTTGCTCCTGCAGCTGTGCTGGGCACTGCCCACACTGCAGGTTGAGCATGAGGAAACCCTACATGGAGCTGAAGCCCCAGCTCCTGCTCAGCCCCACGGTCCCAGGCTCCCACCAGCCGGTGCTGCAGCCAATTCGCTGGTCCTGCTGGGATGCTGAGCCCCCCGGGCTGGGAGCCTGCTGGGGGGCAGGCGCTCAGCCCCCTGGATATACAGGTAGGAGGAAGCCATCCAGCTTGGGGTGGGGACCTGCCTGCACCAGCACCTGGTGCTGCTGCCCCCTCCCTGCTCTTAGCCCTTACAGAGCATTTGTGCTCCCTCTGCATCCTCAATTCCCCCCCCCCCCACTTTGCTGTCACCCCCCTGCCTTTACCTCCCCAATGCTGGGCTCCACTGCCCCATTACCATGTCAGAGCAGACCCCCAGATCGCGAAGCTGGGCTCCTCCTTGCTCCCCACATGATGGATGCTCTGCTCCCAGGGTTCATCCCCAGGGCCCAGCACTTCTTTGCCAAGACTTACTCTGAGATCTGCAAGGAGGCCAGGAGCAACTTCACCGAGCAGCAACTGAGATCTGCCCACAAGGAGCAGGACTGGAGGACAAGGCTGCTGTCCCAGGACCCCACACAGGACAGTGACGTGAGATGGGCAGGACCGAGCATGCATCTTGTTGCTGGTCTGGGGCTGTCCCCGGTGGGCACTGGCGCTGGGGTGGGCACTGGTGGCTGCTCTGCCCGGTGCCTGTGGAGGGCAGGGGGACGTGGGGCTGGCCACCGTGGAGAGCCTGCCACCAGGAGGTGGAGGAGGACTTCAGCTGGTGCAGTAACAAGGCGAGGGACCTGCACTGTTTGCTACAGTGAAGGGCTGCTGAGTTTGGCTTCAGGGAAGCACCCAGGAGGGCTCATGCCTGCGGCATTACTGTCTTCGCTCCCGTCTTCTCTGGAGGTGCTCACAAGGCTGTGGGCCAGCAGCCAGTGCCCACCTCCATCCATCACCAGCAGCTCCCCACAGCATCCACCTTTCCACCACCACGTCCCAGCCAAAGGGTGCTGGGGGATGCTGAGTCTCCCTCCCCAGACAGGGACCAGCTCCAGGGCACAGCAGCTCTGGGGGCTCCTCTCCCTGCTCAGCCTGTCCCCAGCAGTACTCACACCCCTATGTACCCACCAGGAAGGGTGGGTACAGGAAGGGCAGTGCTGTCCTCCCACCCCTGGGAAAGACGTACCCCGCGGACATGGGTCTGCTGCCTCATTACACAGGCTACGTCCCAGGTGAGCACCCAGCCACACACCTCTCTTGTGCAGAAGTCAACGCGCTCCTCTAAACCTAGTTTTGGGATGGACCTTGCAGCAAAGGCTGGTGCCCCAGGCAGAGCTTTTCCTTTCTGGGAGCTAGCAAGGTGTAAGTGAAAGGGATGGGTTCCTGGGGCTTGTTCCTGCAGGACTTGTGTCTACTGCTCATGCCAGTCTAAATGTAAATGCCCCAGAGCCCTTCCTTGAGAGGTGACCCACAGCCACTGAGCCTCACGGCCAGGTTGTCCCAGGCCCTGGGTTCCAGCCCCACAACCCCTCCCTCACTGCCTCCTTCCTGCACTGCTCAGGACCTCCTCCCGCTGCCTGCAGGTTACAAGTTCCAGTTTGGCCATACCTACGGACACCTGACTCACAATGTCCTGGGCCTGAGCACCCTGGAGAAGCAGATCCCAGACTGAACTGGTGTGAACTCCTGTCTGAAACCTGCTTGGCCCCTGCAAGCATGCACAAGGAATAAAGAAAAGAAACCCCAAGCACCTCTACCTCCCTGAGACACCATGATATGATGCAGCCCAGCCTGAGCTGACAGGTCAAGGTAGCCCAAGTCCAGCAAGAACAAAGGATGGGGATGGGTTTATGTCAAGCTCAGTGGTGGTGTCCCCAGAGGCCAGCTTCATCTCTGCCCCAAGTCCGGGCAGGGCTTGGCACTGTCAGAGCTGGAAAGGCACAAAAGAACATGGGCTCAGCCAGGACAACAGAGAAAACAAAAACACGCAGGCAGGGGCAGCCACATCCAGCCTGGGTCTGGGAATTCGCTGGAGGGGTGAGGAAAGGACCTCTGGATGATACAGGGACTGGCCAGGTGGGGACCATCTCCTCCCCTCTCCCGTGGTCTGCCACGAGCCAAGGACAGCACGGAACAACCTATCTGGGTCTGAAGTTCTGGTGCTGGCTGTGGCTGGAGGCAGGACAAAGCGCAGGTATCTCTCAGGCCCTTCTCAGGGACAGGCTGAAATCACACGCGTAGCAAGGGAGCTCAATCAGCACCTTTTTTATTAATATGCATCATAAATAAAGAAATAAATAAAGGCGAGACACCTCGTTCTAATGGGGAAATACAAATTAAATATGGTGCAACGTCCGCTAAGCGATGTACAAGCAGGAGGTAACCTTGCAAGACCAGGGCCCCTCGCCATGGGGAAGCCAGCCCAGGCACAACGCCGTGAGCAGCGTCCACCTGGCCAAGGCACCAAATACTGGCACGGCCTTTCATCAACACTGTCCCCCACCTGACGGGCAGGCAAGGACCCCCACCCCACCCCAAGAACATGGCAAGGCAGGGGTAGACTGGCATTGCCTCTGCCGAGGAGCCCAGGACGCCCAGCAGCCCCTTGTGCTCATGCACGACACTTGCCCCCCGACCCGGCGCCATGGGAAGCACCCTCCCCTTCCCCATCTCCCCTGCTCCCTCTGGGAGCCCCCCCTGCTCTCCCTGCCAGGAGCACGGCCCCCAGTTCCAAAGAGCATCCCACCCCTAGCCCTGACAGGGACCCTGCCCTCACCCCCTCCCCTCCCACCCCCTCCACCGAGCATCCCAGGGCATCCGAGGCACTGGCTCCCTGCTCAGCGTGGAGGGCGCGGGGGCACCCCCAGAGCACCCAGCTCCGCACAGGGTGGCACTACCCAACCTGGACCTACATCACACCGAACATCCACGCGCCTTCCTCACGACCCCACACGCCCTCGCTCCGCACACACACGCACCCCTTCCCCTCCCGTGGCCGAGCAGCGTGGCAGTGCACGGTGCTCCCACCCCGTGGCTGGTGACACCAGGGGTGCTGGAGGCTGCACTGCCACCCCCGGGAGGGGACAGCCAGCATCCTGCACCCTCCAGCATGAAATTGAGCCAGCGCTGCTCTGGCAGGGACTGCTTGGATTCCTGCTACGTACGAGTCCACCACCTACGGGTGCTGGAGGTGGCATGGGGTGCAGGGGGCTCAGACGGTCTCTGGTGTGGCTGCATGCACGGCGATGCCTGGCAATACGAGGTGCAGCTCGCAGAAGGCCCCATGGGCCAGTTTGGCCTTTGGCAGCTGCACGAGGAGGAGCAAGAAGGAACCACCTACGGTTACTGTATTCTGTAATGGCAAGAAAGGTAAGAAACTAGCAAGAAGCTGTGTCTGTTCCTCTGGCAGGGTGGCCATCCCCAGAGGAGCCTCAGCAGCCCTCGATACTGTGCTTGGCCTCCCAGCCGTGTCAGTAGTCCTCGTCCTCCGGGTGGGTGACGTACATGATTGGCACCAGTCCCTTCTCGGAGCCGAGGCTGCACTGCAGCCAGTCCCCATCCACCTTGGAGATGACCTGCAGGATGTCCCCTTTGTTGAAGCTCAGCTGTCCCGCCTCGGTGGCAATGTGATGACAAAGAGCTTTCACCTCGCTGCGGGCAGAGGGAGGGGAGAAAGGGTTAGATCACCACAGGACGCTCATCCTGCTGAAGCCCAGGGACCACCACGGGCACAGAAACACCCCCCACCTCCCTCCCCATGCCGCAACAGCCAGACCCATGTGAACTCCATCTCAGCACGTCCCCAGCCCTTGTGGGACAGCCATGTGCCACTGCTCACCAGGGAGGGTTGGGACACAGCCCCCGGGCTGGCCGTGGCACGGGTGACACTTTAGGTGGCTCTGTCTTGGGGGGCTCTGGCTCAGGGGCTGCTTCTCGCCACATGCTCGCCCCAACCGTCTGGGCCACCAGCTGGAACACAGACTTGTCCAGGCTCAGCCAGCCGGAGGGCAACCTGCAAGAGGGAGACAGAAGCAGGTCATGGTGGGGAAGCCATTCTCTCATGGCAAGGTCATGCCTTAGAGGTCTGGATCATGCACAACATGCACTGCAGTCCCCAGACTGTTTCCTTTCCAGGGGACCCAGCATCCTCCAGACACACCGGGTGGGACACACCTTCCTATTCACACGCTGCCTCTGATGTACCACCACGGTGTAGCCCAGTAGTAGGCTATTGGCCTGACTCCCACCCGCACTGCTGCAGCTCCAGCTTAACCAGCCCGTCCGGCCCCAAGCCATCTGTCTCCCTACCTGTTAGGTTGCCTGGGCTCTTTTTGCACCTTCCTGGACCCAAACAAGTGTCCCCACTTGATGGGCTGGCTGCCCTCTGATGCATTGGCGCTGCTCTCCTCTTGGGGGGCTGCTGCTACTGCTGCTCCCATCCTTTGCTGAGTCCCAGTCTCCTTCTCCTTGCTGCGCTTCAGCTCTGTAACCACCGAGTCTGGGGGGCTGCCCATCCAGAAGGGCCAGCTCCGGTCCTTGACCTCTTCACCAGCTGGTACCTGCTGGGGCTTTTCCTGGGGCTCTTCCACAGCTCCCGGACTTGGCCTGCTGGCAGCCTTGGGCTTCTCCTCCAAGGTGCCCTCAGCAATGGGGCAGGCTTCTGCACCCTCCACCACGCCTTCACGTGGGGGTGGTGCCTTGTGGGTCTCAGCTGGCCTGGGAGCACTCAAAGCCTTCTTCTTTTCGTAACGGATGAGCTTCGAGCCTTCAGTCGAGCCCTCAATGTAAATCTGAGAGCTCTGCATGAGCTGGTACCACCAGCCTGCCTGCTTATCTTTCTTCCCCTCCCACGTGCTCTCTCGCGCCTTCCTCCGCTCTTCCTCCCTGTCCCCATCGCCACAGGAGGCCCCCACTCCCTTGACCCTCTCACTTGCAGCTCGCTTGGGGCTGTGGCCTGGTGACACACCACCGTCTCTGCCACCCACTTTGCATGCTTCAGGGGCAGTGCTGCAGCCATCGGGATCCTCGCTGCTGCCCCGTGTCCGCATCAGCTGCAGGGTGGAGTGTGCGGAAAGCAGCAGGTCCTGCTTCACACGCAGCAGCTCCTTTTGCTGCTGCTGCTCTTTGCCCATCTGCATCAGGTGGTGCTCAAAAAGGAGGTCTAGGTTGAAGGGCAGCAGGGAGAGAGGCTGGAGCAGGAGCAGGAGCTCCTCGAAAAGAGGCTGGCACACACTGTGAGACAGGCACAAGAAGCCCACCGGCTGGTAGTGTGCCAGGATGATATCTGCAGGGCAAGAGGCATTGGTTAGATGAGAGGCCCTTTCCACCTTTGCCAAGCCACCAAGAAGCTACTGGGGAAAGGATTCAAGCACTGGTTTCTTGTCACAGCTGTGGCTGCAGTGTGAGGCTCGGCACTGGGTCAGGGAGCACTGGGCAAACTGGCCCAGATCCTGCTTCCTGCAGCCATGACCTGCCTGTCAGATTACCCACTGGAACAACCTCCGTCACAAACGCCATGGGAGTAGGGTGCAAACAAAAAGCACCAAAGAGGGTTGGCACACATTACGGCTCTCTTTTCCAGCCCCCTGGATATGAACAAGGAGCTGCAGAGCTGGGCCAGTACCCGTGCCCTGCAGGGAGAGGTGTCAGGGACGGCTGAATGCAGACTTTCCAGGGATCTGGCTGGGCTGAACTGTGGATGCTAACAGAAAACAGAATAGTATTTCTATCTGCAGCATTCATCCTACACTTCCTTCGGCCACTTCTGCACTGCCCCGCCACCAGCTTCGTTGTCAGGTGTCACTCATGGGGACAGAGCCGGGCATAGGCTTTGTGTCCCTTTGTCTGCAGTGAGTTAACAAGCTTACACCGTAGGCAGGATTTGCACCTTACCTGCAAACCCTGTGCCCAGCCTTCAGCCGCCTGGCAGCCCTACCTCACACTTTCGGCTCTTAACGATGGCATGAAACAGACTGAACCAGAAGACTCGCAAGGGATGGCCTCTGCTCCAGAAAAACAGGGTGCTCCCTCTCACTACACTGCTCCGTACAACGGCAGTCTGCTTCAAAGAGAAGTGCTGACTGCACACGTGGGCAATGTCTGCTGTCAGCGCCCAAACCTGCCAGAAGATACTGGGCTGGACTTCCTGCAGCGCATGGGGCCCTGGGCTGAGCCAGCAGCACTCTCAGGGAACCCAGCAGGTTGAGGGTGTCTGCCTCACTGCCACTTAGCACTTAGTCACGCTGCTTCTAGGCAGTAGGCAGCTTGGTTGTTGCTGCTGAGTTATCTACACACTCCAGAAACACTTCTGGTTGAAAAAAACAACCAAACAAAAAACCAGATACATCCAGGAAAATCTGCTTTTTGTTTGTCAGAAGGTTTTCCTCTCTATTTCCCTTGCCTCAAGGGTTTCAGATAAGTGTTCACACCTCCAGCCCTATGAAGCTTGCAGGCGCTGGGCAGGGGACATGGACCTTTGGCGAGGGTTAGATCTGGTCTCCTGAGGGTAGACTGAGGGATTGGGATTTGCATTGTAGGTGATAGCCTTGGGTAGCAGCTGCAACTGGGAAGGACACAGTTGGCCAGGCTCTCCACAGCTCAGGGGGAGGCAGCTGCATAGAGCTTTGACTTCCACCTCCCTCCCTTTAGCTGAGCAGCCCTCCAGCAACATCTACACCAGGACTGCAATACAGTCTAGTCCTCCAGCTCAGAGCAGAGGGGAGCAGCACAGGCTCAGAGACCACCAGGAGACAAGTACAGCCCAGAGCTTAGATCTGTGCTGCACAATGTGCAGAATTTGGTCCTCACTGCAGCCCACAGCCTCTTACCTTCATGGTTGTAGAGGTGGTTGAACCAGAACTCCAAGGACCGGATACTGTAGGAAGGGAACACAGGGGAAGGAGAGAAAAAGCAAAAATCAATTCACCCTCTTCATCCTAGCCATTCTAGAAGAAGTGTGGCTGGAAAAGGGCATGTACACAGCATAGCCCTGTGAACCTCAAGACCCACTGAAATGGACTCACCCCCATCAGCATGCAGACCACAGCCACGCTGCCTGTCAAGGAGCCATCCTGTTTGCTTTGCAATGAGACATTGTGCAACTGTAACCCCTGAGAGCCATGCTTCCAGCAAGTTTCCACACCACTTAGCTCCTACGTAAAGAGCTTAGCTTTGCTGAGAAGCGCTCACAAGGAAGAGGCAAATCAACTACAAACATGAGATCATTGCATCAAGCTTGGCCCAAAATACGCTGGCATCCTGTGCTAGCAGGAGAGAGCTGGGCCAGCCTGGGTGGGGAGAGCAGGCCACAGCTTGCTCCTAGGGGTCCCACAACATTTGGAGATCTTGAGGACTCTGTTGCCAATGTCAAAGGTCTTGCTCACCACTGCAGAGGAGCAGGGAAATACCATCCTAACAGCACTCATCCTGTCCCAGGCAAAGATAATGAACACCACTGACTTTTTCTGTTTAACACTGAGCGTAGTGTGTACACTCCTTATCCAACCTAGACGGGTCAGCCTTTAGTCCTGGACCAGTGCAGTTTACCTTTCAGAGACTCATGCACTGGGTTTCACTGCAGCCCTAGGAAGCAGTGACACAAGGATTTTCAAGAGTAATTTATGCGTATGTTATGTCCATCCCTACATGAACCCAGACAGACAGACTCTTTCCACCTAATGCTTTGGGGCCAGAACAAGCTGACAATGTTCTTCAGTGGGCTACAGCCAGCCCTTCTCAGTCCTGGCCTAGGAGGGGAGGTTTTGATCCCTCTGGAGTTCCCTGAAGCTCACAGCTTCTTCCTTCCCTCACCTACAGCTGGGGAGCTGCTCCCAGGTTTCTTAAGTCTTTTCATTGGCAACTGTGCCTGCTTGCAGTCAAGGAGCAGCACCTGCTGCCAGCCCTGGACAGTGACATGCAGTCAGCCCCATGCAGTCTGCTTACTTGAGGAGGCCGAAGATGAATGCGTTGAACCTCATGGTGTGGTTGGTGAGCTCCGTGTACTGGCTGATCTTGCTATAGAGGCTGTGCAGCAGCTTGGTAGAGGGGCCTACAGACAGAAGTGAAATATTGGGATTAGTCGCGGTCAGCAAAGCCAAAATAGCACCACAGGAAGCAGCATTCAGGCAAAGACAGAAAACGGCTGGGCTCGCATGCCTATAAGGCCCTCCACCAGTCATCAAGATGAGTTGACTCCATCCCAACAGTTAGACTCCACAAGGGAGATGGGTTGCGGTCTTTCTCAGGCTGTCACTCCAAAACTTCGGAAGAGTTTCAAAGGATGAAAGTGCCCCAGGGACCTGCCTCCCACCCTTCAGAGACAATCATGGCCATCGGCTCAGAATCATCAGGCAAAAAGAACATTGCAGTGGGTGATTATAATTTGGGGTGTCTGCAGTCATAGAGAGAACCCCAGAGCTGGAGATTTGCCACAAGCAGGCTAGAAGGCTTCCCAACCCTAGATGTAAGCTCTTCTTGATGCAGATATCAGTGTGGGCCTGCCATCTGTAACCTCAGAAAGGAGTTCTCCTGCATGGTAGCCACTGCCACAAACCAGGGTGCAGGCTGGTACTAGCAGAGGGTGCAGGTAACATGGGCATACTTGAGTGCAGCAAGTTGTGTGTGCAAATTTTCTTATAGACCAGGCTAGAGCATAGCTCTGCCTTATAACTGCAGCTGTGCAAGGCTAAAAATGAAGGTCTAGAAACAACCTGGAAACTCAGAGGAGGAGGAAAAGGGAATTCTTTTTCTTTTTTTTCTTTTTTTTTTTTTTGTCTGGGCTTTTTTTCATTGCTAGGGCCTGTTATAGGAGAATTGGGAAATTTCAGGGAAAATGACATTAAATATTTGAGCAGAATAGAGCAGTGGCAGTGGCTCTCCTGCCTTGCAAGGGAAATTCAAGGAGCACCCTGTTCAATGTAGGGAGCTGGGTACTCTTTTGCATCCCCATTCCTACAGTCAACCTTCCCCAGCACCTCCCAGCCACAATGCAGCAGTACCGTAGAGCAAGGGGCATCACTGCACACCCTCCATACCTAGTTGGGTGGATGCCTCCACCACACTCCAGGGGATGTTCCTCCTCTGGCCAATGATCATGTCTAGGACGTAGGCCTTCAGCCCATCGCTCAGGATGTCCCGGACAGCTGGGCACAGGTATTTCAGGATGAGATGCCCCACGTTGGGGCTCACGGAGCTGTTCCCGAGTTTGGCCTAAAGGAGAAAAGGCAACAGGGAGAGGGTTGGTAATTGCTCTCCATGGTACAAACACATGCAAACAGTCCAGGCCCACTTGCCTACTACAGTCACCCAGCTGGCAATATCCAGGCTGTGACGAAGCTCAGCAGCTCCTTGAACAGGCAGGCTCTTCCCCTGCACCCCTGCTGCCTCATATACCAATTCTGGGTTGCTCTCAGCAAGGTCTGTCCCAGGTTGGGATGAGGCAACAGCTTGGGAAGAGAATATCCTAGCTTGGAAAGAGGGTATTCCAGTTAGAAGGGACACCCAGTTCTCCCTACGGGTATACCAAGGCTGTCCTGCTGGAGGAAGAAAAAAGGGGCTTTTCTGCAGAAGATTTTCATGTTGCTATTTTAGAAACAGGAAGCAGCAAATGACCCAGGAACTTCCAGCACCGAGGGGTTAAGGAACACTTAACTCAGTGACAAGCTGAGCTATAATTCCTAGGGATTACTATAAATAAACAGGGTGAGGGGAAAACGGCTGGACTGAGCCCAGGCTGAAGTGAGGAAGCATGTAAGAGCCCAGCACCAGCAGAGCGGGGACACATCCTGCTGCATGCAGTCCTTGAACTCCCAGGGGTCATTCCAAAGGGGTCAGCCCTGGACCTTGCACATCATGTTAGTGGTCCCAGGCAGCTGTGTTCAGGGCACAGATTTTACCAGCTGAGCTGGAATTACACTGGCCAGTTGGCACGGGTCCACAAAGGTCCTGAACTGAGACTGAACTTCTGGGTCAGGAATAATCCTGCCAGATCCATTGAGCATGAGAGCACCAGGGACGGGCGCTGCCTTTTGACAGGTGAATGCTCAGCCCTTGGCACTCTGATGCATAAGGAAACCCCAGATCAAAACCATAGCATTGTCTGGCAAGTAAAGTAACGGGGGAATGTTGCAATTATTCCCCAAACCAAGACAGCAAGCACAGGAAAATCACAGCGAACTTTCCAAAAGCTGTGGAAATCCAAACAGCTCAAGTTACACTGCACAGCAATCTCTGCATCAGCAACAATTGCAATTAGGGGCAAATTACCCTGGGCTCTGAGAAAAGACTGAATTGACTTGGAATCTGTCCTAGTCAAGTTTCTCCTTGGGGATGGCACTCCACGGCAGTTGTCATCTCCAAACAGTGTCACATTGCTGCCCCAGAGTCCCTGCAACTGAAGGAGACTATTCAGCTTTGAGAGGAGGCACCACAAACATGTGAGCATCACAGGACTGAAAACATTGTCTGGGACAAACCAGCAGGCTTGCCCTGCCTGTGTTATTCCAGAAATGGGAGATGAGGGGAGCACAAGTCAAAGACAGCCAGCCCCATGGGCAACCTAGATGCACTCTGAAGCCAGTGGGTGTGTGGTAGGTGCCATAGGGAAAGACCACCTGTCCCAGATGGGCAATGACTAACGCATTTTTTTATCATTATGGAGTTCTGTCATACATCAAGGCACCAGAAACACTGCACTGTGCCCTGCCACCAGTGCCAGAACAGAATCACAGGATAGGTGGAAAAAGGAGACATAATTCTCCACCATATGAGAAAAAAGAGCTGGTATACTGCATCAGACCAGAGGTCCAGCTGGCCTGGTATTCTCTACCAGAAACAGTCAAACCAGAACAAACACATATAATACTTCCATTTAATAATGCTCTCCCAGCCTACAACTACTTTCAACTCAGGGACTATCTAAGGTGGACGTGATTCCTATGTGTTTAGTAGACATCAATGAATTTCCATTCTCTGTATTTTTCCAATCTTCCCTTAAAGCCACGTAACCTTTTTAGCATCTCCAGCATCACGCAGCAAGTACTGTCGCACATTTATTTACTGTCTACTGCATGACGTACCATCATGTTTCTTTGTTTTGTTCTTGGTACTACTAGCTTCATTTGATGCCCTTAGTTTTTGAACTGGAAGAGAATGGAGAGGCAATCTTTCTCCATCCTCTCCATGTCACTCACGACGTTGAGCAGCCATACTGAAAGCAAGGCTTACCTTCACCCCTGGATCCCTGCTGGTTCCAAAGTGAGCCACAATCAGGTCAACAGCAGTGTTGATTGCCTTTACCAGACCTAGAGGGAGAGACAGAGTCAGAGCTGCCTGAGGGGCTTCTAGGACAGATCCAGACCAAACGCTTCACGATGAAATCAGGCAGGGGCATTTCCAGGCCACGTCAGCACATGTTCCTTCTCTGCCAAAACCATGCAGAGCCCGTCCTAACTTCTCAGCAAACCTATGCCTGCCGGTTCCAACACTCATGTATCAGTCCAACAGTCATAAAAGCTTTAGAAGTGGCTGAAGGATAGGACATCCTGTCAATATTCCCAAGGGACATGGAACATCACCTCCATGCACCATCCCTTGTGGGAGCAGAGATTGGTTCTGAGGCAAAGACATGGCAGAAACTATGCGTTTCGCAAACTACGGAATGACATTCACTAACAAGCCAGTGGTGGGTAATCTGACGTTGCACTAGCATGATACAAGAACAGAAGTGGAATAGAGGGGAAGGCTGCCATCTAGGAATCACCAACACATAACTGGTAAGGGCATGGGAACCTTTCTGCACATCCGTTGCCTCTGACATGACACAGGGGCAGCTGTCAGCAACCCTGTCCCCAAGCCTGCCTCTAGCACGGGGTCCCATCACAGTCATATCTTGCCCTGCTTTGGAATCCTTTCTCCCACCCTTTTATATAAAGGCTTCACCATATAGGACCCTACAGACCTTTTAACAAAATCTCACAATCCCAAGCTAGCACATCTGCAACACCACACGGATTCACAGGTCTACCCTTGTATACTGAGACAGGGCGGCAGCGTGCCCTGCCTTAGGGTCATGCTGGCAGTCCAGGGGGACATGTAGTTATGATGCTACAGCAGAGAAGGGCAGGCAAAGAAACCATAATGTCTACAGAGATGAGATGAGAGACTGTTTGCCTTATGCTGTGCTACACCACATTCTCCTCCACTGTCACACGAGACACATGGACTCACCCTTCTTCTGCAGCAAGTCAATAGAGATGGACTCTGTGTTGCCATCTGGGGAGAGGCAGAATTCAGCAGGGGGTTTCTCAGCTAGTGAGAAGTAGTCAGGGAAGAAGTCAGTGTAGGTAAGCTGGAGTTGCCTCATAGACTGTCCTGCAGGGCCAAGACAGAAGGGAGAAGGGTCAGCCCCAAGCCTTTATACCAACGCCTCTCCCACATAGTCTGCTTTTCCTAGAAGCAAGCTGCGTCAGCAGCAGTCATCCCACCTGTCTGTCCAAGACTGGGACAGCAGGGCTATAGGCTTGTTACTGTCCCAGCAATGGTCTGCAACTTTTTCAACCCCACGGACCACCCAGCATCTCTCTCCAGCTCGGCTGGGGGCCCATGGGCACTGGAAGTGCTAAAGAAAACCTCACTGCACCAGATTCTCAAGGCTGCTGTGCAGGTAGCCCCAGCAGGGAAGCAAGTGGGTCAAAAGAAGAGCAGGCAGAGAATCCCTACTTGTCACTCACAGGCATCCACAGGCAATAAACAACATGCCTTCCGCCTGTCCCCTGGGATGAGCTCTATTTCCAAGGGGAGACTTCTGCAGGAGCTCTTTTATAATGCTTGACTTCCATCTGGTTGTTTCCCCAGCTCTATGCCAGGCATCTTCCCACAAAGGCAGGATGAAGAAGCTATTTGGGTTGGCAGAGGGAAGCGTGCAGCTTTGGGAAATTCACACCATGACTTAGGGCTGGCCTCAAGAACACTCCCCCTCCCACAGACATACCCCCACTGCTCTTCCTGGAGGACTCTCAAAGGTTCAGCCAAAAGCAGCTCACCCCTCTCAGCCCTCCTTGCACAGTTTTTGGAGGACAGGGAAGAACTTAATGGCAGAACACAAAGAAGGCAGAGCCCCACGGAGCCTTATAGCGTTGCCACCTGCCCCACGAGAGCTACAGCCCAGCATCTAGCATGCTGATGGGGCTAGGGCAGACGGGCAGGCGCTGTGGGGCACAGACACGAGATCTCCAAGGGCCACAACTCCTGTGTAAGATGTGAACTACAAGCTGGACACAGTCCTGGAGCACTTGCTGAGGTTTGAGCTGGCTCTTCAATCTGGCCCGCAGCCAAACCTGACTGCTCTCAGCTCATGGAGAAGAATGGAAGCTCCACGCATTGTACCCACCAGTAAGGCAACCTGCACCTTCCTCTTGTGCCCCTCAGCCCCTCTGTGAGCAGATGCATTAACCCCCCTGCTCAGAGCAGGCAGAGCAGGGATGGGGCCAGGCGTAGCTGGGACATTGAACCTGAGCCCCAAGGTCACCCCCAGACCCCCCAGCAGAAGGCTGGTGCGCACCGTTCAGCTTGCAGTGGAAATGGCTGGTGTTGAGGGTGCCAGGGAACTCAAAGATGGGGTTCCCCCGGTTCAGCCGGGGCTCCTGCTGCCTCCTGTCCAGGCTGCCAGCTAAGCCAGGCAGCCCTGAAACGCGGTCCAGGCCCAGGGGGTTCCTCCGCCTGTACTCTCGCCACTTCAGTGCTTGAGGGGAGAGGTGGTTCGCTACAACGCCGCAGGCAGCGTGCACCGGATGGGAGGACGCAAGCAGACAGGAAGACGTGGAGGGCAAATGGGGAGAGAAGGATGAGAAGGAGGAAGAACAGAGAAAGAGAGACAGCAAGTTAGTTAAGTCCAGCAGCATTTCAGGATGTTAGCACATATACACAGGGGGAGGTGGAGGCCATAGCCTGGCGGAGCAGGGCAGGAGCCCAAGTGGCCTGGTGGCTGCGGGCACAGGGGGAGCAGGTTCAGGTTGTCAGCACCCGGCGTGGGGAGCTGTAGGATCAGCATCCCTCCCTGACTCCTGTGTAGGACATGCTCTTAGCACACGACTTTCTTTTGCAGGCAGTGATCACAAGGGCTGCTGGATGCTGCAGCATCCAAATGCAATTTTGGCCCAGGCTGTTGCTGTGGGAAGGATGGTGTTATGGAGAGCAGCCACAGGCAGGGAGCTGGAGAAGTTCCCCACCATCATGTCCTGGTGCATGGGTACCTACCATTGAGGGGCCGTACTCCTACGCTGCTCAGGGGACCAGAGCTGCTGGTCTCACCGCCACTCCTCCAGTGGGAATCTGCATGGGCTCCCGCTCTGCTCATGGGCGCACCACCCAGTGAAAGCGGCAGGAGGGACCCACTGTGGAGTCGGTACTCAGAGAGTGGTGGGCTTGGCTCCAGCGGTGCCTCCTTCTTGGGAACCAGCCTGGGGTTCTCCTTTTGCCTGAGGGCATCAACTTTGGTGACTTGGGAGGGCTGCATGGCACTGACAGCAGGGGAAGACCTGGTAGGAAGCAGGTTGGCAGAGATGGGGCAGGACCTGCTCCTGGGAGGCTGGCTCTCTCCAGCTCTCTCCACGGTGGGCGAGGAAGAGGAGTCCACACTCTGAAAGAAAGGCACGTTGCATCGCACGGGAGAGTAACTGCCCAGGGGAGACGGACGGGTTGTCTCAGGGGCCGGCTTTTTGATGCAGCCATCGTTGAGGGAGGCAGCTCCATCCGCTGAGCGCTGGGTCAGGAGTGTGCTGCGGGCTTGGCTCCCCGCCGCTGCTGACTGCTCTGCCAAGGGGGCAGAGGTCTGGGAATTGGAGGAGATCTGCTGGCTGGCAGGCCGGTTGCTGGACAAGCTGTAGAGCTGAGAAAGGCTGGAGGCAAAATGACTGTGCAGAGCACGGGCCTTGGGGGGCTTGCTGAAATGGTGCTGGAAAACAAAGGGCTGGATGGGCAGAGTCGTGGGACGCTGGTCCTTGCTGTAGCGTACCACAGGCTTGCTGTCCGTGCCACCACCTTTTGGGAGAGAAAGGAGGATAACATGTGATGACGGGTGAAGAGACAATCATTGTGGTCCTTGCTGGATCACAGGCAAAAGGGAACATGCTCTCAGCTGTGGGAGGAAGAGGATGAGCTAGAGGCCAGTGACAAGTCTGAACCAGTCACACACATCATCAGCTGGTAGGGTAAGGACATGTGGCCCCAAATGCAGTTTCCAGCTGTTGATAGCTCTCTGGAGGAGTAGGGCCTTCTCTCTCTCATGGTAGGGTCACCAGCTTCCCATCCCTCCCCTTCCCCACCCCAGAACAGCAGAAGCAATGGCCCCACGCACCTGCCTCTGTCCTGGCAGTGCCACAAAGACATGGCCCAATGCACTGTGGCACAGCAAGATTTCTTATCCCAAAGGACTGCTTCCTCCCTGACATGCTGGGAACTCACCCACCCTGGCACAAGCATTATGAGCACCACAGCTGTGCATCCCATATCACACTCAGTGCTGTCAGAAAGGCCCCTTGCTTCCCCTCCTCCCTCCCTCCTTTTTCTACTGTAACTGTTCCCCCAGAAGCACACAGCTCCCTTCCTCCCCCTGTCTGTACCAGACCCAAGCGTTCTCAACCAGATCAGGCCCACAGCAGAATCAGAAGCTTCCAACTCTGGAAAAGTTTGGTGTGCCCCAGCAAATGATGGACAAGGATTTCCTAAGGGTGTGCCCCAGGCTCATCTCCTATCTGTGCATGCCTGCTGCTCCTATTGGGGCCACAACATCCCGAGGGACGCAGCTGAAAGGTGATCCACAGCGCACACAGTGCACAACACACCTGACCAGGCTGACCAGGTTGATTACCTTGATTACCACCCACACCGCACCCCCGCATGGCACGGCAGGTTCTGGCTTGCCTCCTTGCTACTCCTCCAGCCCACAACAAATCCTGGGACAAAGCTGCTGAGAGCCTGTAGGACCTGTCGCAAGCAGACCCCCAGTGCTACCTGCTCCCCACGGGGTGTGCCAGCCCTCTTTTCCCATAGCTAGCCTTTAGCAGGGCTTGCTTTCCCTCTGGTCCCTTATCAGACCCTCCAGCCTTGCATGCTGCTCTGGGTTGGAGACACGTAATGCCAATATCAACGTGGAAAGCAATTCAAGTACTCCAGGCTTTCCCACAGAGGGAGCTGGGACAATTATGCTGGTAACAACCACGTGTCCCTCCAGAGGAACCTCTGCTGCAGGCCTATGCACTGTGGAAGATAGGGCCAGGATATCCCAGCAAAGACATAGCTCCTCTAATACCTGTAGGGCTCATACTGCAAGTGCTGGCAGAGACTGGGCGATCTCTGTGAGCCTTGCATCGAGAGGAGACTGTTGGCTATGCCACTTCCCTCCCCACCTCTGCCCCATATGGATCCAAAAGGCTAAAAACTACTCAGTGGTTCCCCTCCCTTTGTCTGCTGGGAACACAGCTCTACTGAGCATCTGGAAATCCCTGTCTTGGGAGCTAAGGGCAGGTCATGGGCTGGGGGAGTACAGTAAGGGGGTCAGAATGAGGCAATCCTCCAAGCTGCACAGACCCCAAGTGCTAATACCACATCCTCCCTTACATGATATGGGAGGTTTGCACAAAACCTCAATTTTCTAAAGAAATACAAGGACAAGCCACTTGCACTGATCTGGGTCTGAAATAAGCACAGCATGGCTTTGTCCCAGAGACCAGGAAACAAACTGCACAGGCTCTGGTCTCCCATTGCCATGCAGGTTCCTCTGCTGCTCCCCTCTAGTCCCAAAGAGCAGCTTTTCTTTTTACTTCTCTACTCTGCCTAGTTTGGCTCCTTACCGTCTGCTTGGGCTCTAACATCTCTTTGTCCGTGGCCAGTGGCAGAGCTACCTGAGAAGTTGGCATCTGCCTCCGTCAGCAGGGAGAGAGAGGCTTGCTCACCTGCCCCATGCCCACTGGGGACGGTCTCAGTGGAGCCCGAGTCTTTGGTGGAACACAAAGCCTGTCTGTCCCCAAAAGGGTGATTCAAACAGAAGCCCTCGCAGCTCCGGTTCAGGCCATGGATGAAGGGCATGGGTGGAAGACTCTGGCTGCGGCGAGCTCTTTCTTCAAGGAAGGTTGGGCAATCCCGCTGTGTCTCAGGAATAGGGGAGAACTCCAAGGAAGAATCGCCACTGGACCGCAGCGGTGGGGAGGTGCCGTTCTTTTTCCTGCCTTTAGCAAGTTCAGCAAAAGATGTCACTCGCTTTGGGGGGGAACTCTGGATGGGTATTGCTGGACTTTCACTCAACTTAACCGGACAGCTCACCATGCGCTCCAAAGAGCCCAGCCTGCTGCTAGGACTCCTGTCCAGGTTCTGATCATAGCTCCTGGAGCGCTGGCGGCTTGTGTTGAGGTTAGGTGGTGACACATTCACATAGACCTGACCCTCAATCATGTTCTGTGTGGTTTCTTCCTTTGTCTCCTCTTCACTGCACTCCACGTTGCTTTCTTCTTGTCTCAGGTCAGGCCTTCTAAAAAGATAGTATTCAGTGGGCTGGCCTGGGCTACCTTTGGTGTGGTCTTCCGAGCAGCTAGTTATGGAAGATCCTGCTGGGCTGGGGGATGACTGGGAAGACAAGTCACACGTGACTAACTTGTAATAATTCTGAGTAGCCACAACGAGCCGGGCTTGGCTCTGGAAGCAGGCAGTGAGGTCTGAGCTCTCTGAAGTACAAGGCTCACAGTGGAGGTGGTAGGAGTTGCAGTTAGCATCAAGGACAGGTGAGGAGGAGTGGTGACACTCGCACGCCTTCCCTGAAGTCTCTGGGTGATGCGACTCACAAGACATCTTGGATTCTGTGGGTGATGAATGCAAATCCAAGTAAAAAGCCCCTGTGTCTGAGTGGCTGCAGAAGGAAGAGTCACAGGACAGGTTGGCTGAATTCAGGTTAGATCGAGAATGGCCATTCATTTTGTTGTAGAGAGCACTGAAGTTCACCAGCACCCCATCGGAGCTGTTGCAGGAAGAGTCACTGATGTAGCCCATCTGCTGGTCAATCACTTCAGATTGACTTGACGAACTGTTGCAGCGACAGCGCTGGAGCTCTGAGCTAGAACAACTGCACGTCCGGCTGTGCAGGGCATCCTGATTTCTCAGTGATTCACCCGTGTTTTGGTTCCACTCCTGGTTGCCACCATCGAAGGAGAAGCTGGAGGAGCTGCCACGATGGCAGCTGCAGTCATCCAGCTCCATGTGTTCTGTGGTCTGGCGGCACCGGTTGGCATTGTTCCTCTTCTGGACATCATCACTGCTGATTTTGTCCTCTTGCCCATCTACCACACCGGACCGGCTGGCCATGTTCCAGGATTTCACAATGTGGTTGGAGTCATGGAGGTGGAAAGGGGGCAAGGCCAGCTCGTGCAGATGAAAGGGAGGTTTGCCAGCCACAAGGGAGTTGTGAAGGTGGAAAGATTTTTGACCCAAGTCATCCCCAAAGATGCCAAGGTCTTCACCCTCATTCAGTAAGAAAGGGTTGTGTCGCTTACTGGCACTAGGGACAATTAAGTCCCTTGCTTTGCCTTCTCTGTTGTCTGAGGCCTCTGCTGAGGTTTCGGAGGTCTGGAGAAAGCTGCTGTACACCAAGGAGTCGGTCTGTGAAAGGTCTCTCTCTGGAAGGGCAGAGGTCCGTGTAATGCTGAGATCTGGCTGACAGAAGGGGTTGGTCCTTTTGTTCACGGAGCAGCACTGTCTATCCGGGACCTGGCAATGCACCAGGGGAATGTGATGGACAATCAGTGTCTCGCCAGTCAGCTTTGGTGGACTATCCATGGTGAGGAATGCTCTTCAGGACATCAGTTAAGCTCGTGCTACCCATGGACAGGTAGGACTGTGCATGAGAGGCTGGTAGGACACTTCTCATGGGGGAATTCAGATACCTAGAAAGAGACAAAAACACAAAGGAAGTCACTTCTCAGGAAAGGTAGTGAGTATTTAAAGCATCCTTGGTTTGACTGAAGACTTCATGACCTAAACAGAGTGGTCCTTGTCAGCACAAGTACCTGAGCACAAGGCTCTGAGCAATCTTTCTTCAGGGAAAGCATTACGATGTAAGACAAACATGTCCCTCTCCCTCCAGACTCCCAGGACAACACTTGTGCTTCCAGCTGACCCCTCACAAACTTGGCTCAAGCAGCCAACGGACTGCACAGGCTTTGCGTCAAATGAAGACCTCACTGCTGACGGCACTGCAGAGTTACAGGTAAACAAGCAGCACAGGGTCTGATATGAAGAGCTGTGCTCTGATGAGAGCAATCCGTCTTCTTGCATTGGATTCCATATCTTTGCCTGCCTTTAAGTATTCTCAACTTTCCTTTGCGAACAAAACCCTTAACTGCGCTGCCAGGCCTTGCAGCACTAGAGAGACAGAGGTCCAGGCACAAACTGGAAAGCAGGAACGGACTGGAACAGGAAAGCAGCAACAAACACTCTTCTCCAAAAACCCAGGAGCCCCCGTGAGGTCCTGAACTCTTTTAATGGTGCCTGGGGGGAGAACCAAAGTATGCAACTACTTATGCAGACAAGGGCCTCTCGCATGAAAAGGAGTAGATGATTCCACCACTGAGGCCACGGGGAGCGACTGCTGAGGGTTCGATAGGTCCCATGCAGCACGTTGCCTCTTGCTAACTTTTTGCTGATGGTGAAGCCTCAGCCCAGGCTGGTTCCTCTTGTGGTCCTAGGTTCACAGTCCCCTACTGCTCTGTCACATTATCTGAGACACGTCTGCTTGTTTAGTTATTTACTGTATTTCACAACTGCTGCAACAGCCCACAGTCGCAGGAGCCACACAACCAAGGCACTAATACTCCCTCAGTGTTCAGTAAAGAGCAGGTTGTTATAAAGCTAGAGGAAGATGTTCACCAGTATGTGACATGGGAGAGCAAGGAACATACTCGTTCCCTCTTCCCCAGCTGCCCCAGAGGACCAACGTGCAAGCACTTCCAGGACAGTCTGGAGAGGGTCTTCCCTTTTGCATTCCCTTCTACGTTTCGGAGAAACCAATGCAGAGAAGTGTGTGGGAGGGCAGCTAAGTCACCAAGGAGAGAGGGAGAAACCACAAAAAACATTGATCCTGGGTGATCCTGAGGGATTCAAAACCGAATTAGGGCTCTCACATATCAATCCCTCATTCTGAAAACCCTGGCTCAAACACCCCTGGTCAGCAATCCGCATCCCATATCCCATCCAGGCACCCTCAGTGCTCACAGCACCCTGTCACCACACACTGTGATCGCTGGACACCAGGACCCTGGGTCTGCTGCCACCACTGACCTTCAGACTCCACAAAGTGACATTCACAGTATCTGAGTCTTTACCAATGTTAACCCAATGTTTGTGACCACGGGCTGATAATGGATTTGAACCAGAGCCACAAAAGCACATGGGAGCCCAGAAAAGAAATTGAGAAATGTAGGATAAGTGAAGTCAGAACAGCAGTGTAAGTAAGCAATGAGACAGCTCTACAGAAAGATCAGGAGCTTCAGTTCTTCCAGCTTCATGGCATAAGAATAGCAATTAAAAGATGCTAAAATAAAGCTGATCAAAAGAAGTACTTTCCTCCCACGCACGATACTGATTCTTACAGACACAGGATGTGTTGGCAGAAAAAAAAAATCAGAAAGATGGAAACAGACCTGGTGTTTACAGTAAACACCCAACGATGTAAAAGTTAATACTAACACCAGCGTTAGCAAGCCGACAAGCCTTGTGGATCAGGCTAGATTCTAGTAGAGACCAACATGAGGGGCACACGCACCCTCACGCCTGCTTCTGCTGGGATGTTTCACCCAGGATTAGGCTCTGAAGTAGAGAGGTCATCTGGACCACAGCCAGTGGACTAGTGTGGGACCCTAAGCTCCCCCCACCCATAGTCTTCCTAATGCTTATATCATCCTTCACGCCCCTGTCAGCGATTCCTCTGTCTTACAAGCCTCTGGCTCCTTTCCCACAGCCTCTGTTGCAGCGTCTGAAAGGAATGAGTCTGTTCTCAGTCCGGTTCCTGGGAGCTGATCTTGTGCACCAGGGATTCCCACGATCGCACTGTTGAAGAACCACCATCGGTAACAGGAGCTCCTGGCTCCGTGCCTGGCACACACACATGCCAAAAGTGGCATTCAACAGCTAGGGCAGTGTTTGTACTCTGTTTTGAACCTTGTGCACCACTGACGGTACATGTAGCAGCGGGAGCCCCTATCTATCCTGTCTCTCTCCCAGCACTGTGGGAAAAAGCTAGCCCCGGTCCCCCAGTGCCTATTTGCTCATTCAGACCTCCCCTTCCCTTGTTACTACCCTTGTAGCTGGTTGTAACACTAAGATCGCGTCTCTCCGTAAGGCTTTGCTGTATTTTGAGTGTTGCCACAACACAACAGCTTGAAAAGCATCATTTTGAGGATACAGACTGTGACAACTGAACGCTTCACTGCTGAAGCGCCGGGACTGCGCTGCCTCTGGGAAATGGCTGCTTGGAGCACCAGCACCCATCTGCTGCCAAGCCCTGCCAAGCAACACACACTTCACGTTGCTGCAGATGCTGCTGTGGGAGGACAAGGTTTGCATAGCCACACTTTGACATTTGACAGCAAAATGTCAAGGGAGCTCGCACACAGCCAGCTGGCAGCTGTCTCTCTGCAGCTCTGGCTGCAACACGCAGCCCTGCCCAGCTATTTGGTTTCAGTGGCAGCACAGGCTGCCCGGCTGGACTGTGATTCACCGTCACAGAGGCTACAGCAGACGCATGCCTACTCTGCCCACACCTACGGCCTGCTCCCACCTGCTCTGAGGTCCAATATCACAGGGGGCACGCTGCCAGCTCTTGCCAGGAGCCATTCTGACAGCTTCCCTAGGGATACGTATGACTTTTTTTGTGTGCCCTAGATACCACTCTCTCCCTCAGGACATCCTCCTGTCTCAGGGATGCAGAGAGGTTAGGCAGTGGCACTGCCAGCACAGGGATCATTCATTTCCCAACCCATCCTCCTTGGCCAGGGAGGGCTTCTGGAAGACTGCAGAAAGATCCTCCCTCTTCTGTTTAGGGTATGGTAAACTGAGATCTACACTGTGGTGTAAAATCCAGCAAGCAGAGTAGTTTCAGATTCTGCTGGCTTTGATCAGCTCTTTGTAAAGCCATCACACCCCTTTGCAAGGAGAGGTTTCCAGAAGTGGTGATAGGCAGTCTGCACCCAGACACTTTTAGCCAAATCAGTTCGTTCTTCTTATTTATCATTTGCAATAGCACAAGCTCACAGAGTGCTGAGTCCTTCTCAACCCTATACAAGCAACAGCAAACATAGCATCAGCCAGCAATGATCCCTGCCTGGAAAAGCGTGTCACAGCAGTGCAAGGCAGGGAGGCATGCAAGGAGCACGGTGACTCTAGACGCAACAGTAATACAGCCATTTTGATTGCAAATGTCAAAATTCTTTACCTCCTCCACACTGACACCATCTGCTGCTAAAGGGGAAACATGGGTTGTTTATTCAGTCAGCTCTTTCCTGAGGTGCTAACGGTTACCTGGAGAAGGCAGTGGCCAGACACCTCATTACCTGGGGATGCCTCATGCCAGCCAAGGTAACGCAAAGCAGAGAAGGATGGCTCTTCATGAGACACCTGTGATGTGGTGGGGAATTGCTTCCCAATGCTTGTACCCCACATATACACACGGCAAAAGCTCCGAGCCGCAGCAAAGCTCTAGGTAAGTAGAGGGAGAGGAGCGTTGAGCAACAAAGGGTGGTTCACACTGACCTGAGAACTGCCTGCCAAGCCGTGTCGTGCTTCAGAAAGGATGCAGCATGTTGCAGATAACGGGCGTGCAGCACCTTGCAGAGGTGCACCTTACTCCTTGTAATGCCTTGCCAAGCACTGCACAGAGGCCCCCGACTCCCCCCTCTGCCCTACCCTCAAAGGCTGAGGACGTTCCGCTAATTTGAGGGTGGTCAGTGCAGCTCCTTGCCTTCTGAAGTACAGCTTCCTGCCACTGTAACACTGCTGGGAAGGTGCAGAAGCCATCGGAGCCTTGCCTCCAAGCGCTGATGCTCCGGGTGTGGTGGTCACAGACCTCCAGGCACATCCCGCTATCTGTTACCACTGTGGCCACACTTTCAGAATTCCATCGCTGATTGTTTAATACCCAGCTCCGCTCAACGCTGGCAGCTGCACACAAGGGGTTGCTGGGTTCAGCAGACAGTGACACAAGTTTTCTCATAAAATGTAGTGCAATACCATGGGAGGCATGCAGAGATTAAGAAACAAATATGATTCAAATACAAAAAGACTGCGCATATAGAATGGAGGAAGAAGAGGCAGGAGCAAGGTCGTCAGAACTGTCAGTTGGAGGAGATGCTGGCTTTTTGGAGGCTGGCTTTTCTGAACAGATTACTGTTTCTACAAGTCTCAGCCACCTCATCTATGAAACTGAATGCTCAGTATAAACCTTTAACTGTGAGGGTTCTTGCTGCCTCTTTCTGAATGGCTATGGTTTCAGTCATCATCATCTTCCTCAGATGAATCAAGACCAACCAAGTCACTCAAGGGTGAAAAATAGAAAAACAGGGTTAAAATCTGGGCATTTAGTTTCATAGGTGAACTGGCAAAAAACCTTTTGTATTGGAGCTGCTTGTTCTTTGAGCGTTTGACTCCTGTGAAGCATTTGCATTAACACAGCTGAAGAAACCATACAGCTCTACAAAGCAAGCATGAGTAGAAATGCTGCAGAAAGCAGCAGTTTGTGTGAGGTTGCAGACACAGGCATGACACAGACATCTTCTCATTCCTCCACAGGGAGAGAGGGATCCAGTTCACTCCCTGTAAGTTTACCTCTGGGCGAAAGGGCTGGGAGAAGAGCCCAAACCAAAAGCCAGTCTCCAGCCACTCCACAGGACAGGCAGTGTGGGGGTTCTCAGGGCTTGGGCAGCTGCTCACTGGTTCTGCCACCAGTTCCCAGGATCCCAGTAATACAGTTCATCCCTGCTCCGGCTTTGTCACCCCAAAAGCTGCCAGAAAGCACTGAATGGTTTAAAACAAACAAATAAAAAAATGAACACAAACCTTCAACAGGAAAATTCCAGCAAGCTGGAGGGCATCCAGAGAACAGCATGATGAAGAGGATGGGGCGAGGGGCACAGGATGAATGGCCTGGGGACAGGACTGAACCATCCAGGTGAGTAAAATGAGAGGATGTGAGGATGGATAATGGCATGGAGCTGTGACAGGGGGGGGTCAGGCTGGGTGTCAGGAAAAGGTTCTTCACCGAGGGGCTGGGCGGGCACTGGAACGGGCTCCCCAGGGCAGTGGTCACAGCTCCGAGCCTGCCGGAGTTCAAGAAGCGTTTGGACAACGCTCTCGGGCATAGGGTTTGGTTTTTGGGTGGTCCTGTGTGGAGCCAGGAGTTGGATTTGATGATCCTTGTGGGTCCCTTCCAACTCGGGATATTCTATGGTTCTATGACTTGGGAAGCCCATAAACTGTTGTAGGGTGGGACTAGCTAATGATATTTGTTTGGACATCTGTTCATTTATTGCCAGCTAATGCAACTCTGCCAAATTCACACCTTCGTTAAATGATTTAATAAATCATCCAGCACATTTAATAAAAGAAAAGATGTAAGAGGAAATAGCAGTTGTTTGATTCATCCTAAGCCTCCAGCTGCCCTTCCCTGCCTGCCTCAGGGAACAAGGAGCAGAGCGAGGGTGGTCTGCCTGGCCCCAGGGTGAATATTCCAGCACCCACTGTTTACAGGGGGCTGCCGCAAGCTAGAAGGACTAGATACTTCCTAAATTTCTACCTCAGGTTGGGCTGGTTCCTCCTGTGGTCTTGAGCAAATCATGATTCCTGAAAAGACCACTTCCCTTTCTACAGCAAGGTGCTGCCTGGACCAGAGCTTTTTTCCAGAGGCTTCCAGGACAGCCTGACTAAGCCCATTATTAATGTATCATTACATCCCAGAACTATATAGGATTATGATGTGTTCAAAATGGAAACTGCAGCATGTGACGGTCAATCACAGCCTTTGTGCACATGACAGCAAGGAGCTGCTCAGGTCAGGGATGAGGAGCTTGCCAGCAGAGATGACAGGGCAAGTGAGATGAAAGTAATAATAGGCAGTACGTGCACGCCTAACGATGACACAACTAGGATGAGCAGGTACCGCCTCCTAGTCAGAGGAAAAGAAGTCCCAGCTGCTTTGGGCATTTCGAGTTATAGAAGGCGTTAGAAATAGCTCAAGCAGCAGCTCTATACCAGCCACCGAACCAGTTTCTCCCATTTCTGTGCTCTCTTGCTCTGTGACTCACCAGCTGGCATGTGGCTCTCAGCAGGAGCCACTTGCAGGCCGTGACTCAGGGACATGGCCGGGGCCATCCGGGTTGGAATCTGCTCCTCCTTCCTCCACCAGCCCGTCCTCTGCCCCAGCCCCCACCACATATGCTCCTAATTACCATATGCAGATCCACAGAGGAGAAAGAGACTGATGTTGCTAGCTGTTAATATCACGCTGAAATTGCTGCTGAATTAAACTCCAACCACAGTAAACCTTTTCTTATCACAGACACTCTAGTGGCAGCAGTGGGAGGAGGGACCACATTTCCATAGCATCTTTCAGCCTGAGCACTCTGAGAGCATATCTGATTTTACAAGAGCAGAAATTACACAGTTCCTTCCCCTTAATGGATCCATCTGGGTGCTGGAGCCTGGCTGCTACGTGATTCGTAAAGCATGCAAGAACCTGTGCAGATAAGAAAAAAATCCTGTAAGCAAATGAAATTGCTGGGCAGAATCAGTAGCTAAGACGCCAGGCTGAACTCCTTGGCTGCAGTTTCCCCAGGGCTTAGCCACGATGCAGGGCTGTGACTATCAGCTGGCTGCTGCGTGAACACGCTCCTTGTACAGACGTGATCGACTGAGGACCATGTCTGCAGCTTCGTGGATGACAATCGACTCTCTGACCTGTGCCTGGAGGCACACAAAATGGCAAGGCTGTTCCCAGCATCTCTTATATGGCTACACGCAACTGTGAACGGGCAGCTGTTCTTGCTCAGGTGCGTGCTGCAGGGGTGAAAGCTCCCAAGATCACAGCAAGAGGTGGAGAGGGCACAGATGCTTCATATGGGTGGGAATGTTCTCAGCACTGGAGATTTCAGGGGCTGCTGGGGATCTGAAGCATCCCTAGAATTAATATACTTTGGAAAGACCTCTCAATGAGAGGTCACAAATCACTCTCACTGGGCCCTCAGGACTTTCCTAACATTTCCTGGAAGCTCGCTTCAGACAGCTTGGCCTTGCTTGGACCATGGCAAAAGAGAGGTCCTGCTTATCCAAGGCTCATGGGAGGATAATTCCAGAAGTATCGTCTGCATAAAGTAAGCAAATGAGGATAGCTCCATCTCAGGTAGTTCTAGATCCCCTAACACCTTCATGACTTGGGGAAAAGAGGTGAGCTAAGCCCCAAAAGGGACAAAGAAGGTCTGTCTTCACAGGAAATAAGACCTTACTGCAGCACCGGGCGGCACATACATACACACTCAAGCCACTCCACGGTTGCACATCTTTGTTATCACTTGCTCTCTATCCATATTAAAACTGGCATTGCTTTTCTGTCAAGACCATACCTGGCAGGAATCGCAGCTGCAGAACAATCCTGAACCCTCACTACAAGGCAAAAGCACCAGCGACCACTGAAGAAAGTGCAAGAAATAAGGAGCTCAGTCATAAGACAGCTCAGTTAGAGAGGCGGTGGAATCACGTTTACTGTCTGTTTAGCCCAGAGCTCCACATATATAAGAATCACTCGGTATCAAGTGAAAAACAACCGTTTCTGGGACAGCAGATTATAGATGTACAACCTCACGTAGCAACATAGCAAAAGCAGAATGGGCAGCAAATGTGGATATGGCATTCAGCCGAGAGTGAAGAAAAACCCCGGGGGAACAAGTTCTTGAAATAACTAAGGTATCACCCCCCCAACCCATCATAAATAAAACAGCTAGAGATGTCAAAAAGCCCTCACAGGATGATTTTCAGACTTGAGCACAGTGGTGGTATGATGGTTTGCTACGACAGCCATGCGAATAGGAGAAGCAATGCAAGTATGCCATTACCTTGCAGGGATGGGCATCAGTTCTGCC
Organism: Chauna torquata; assembly: GCA_013399475.1. Classification (NCBI taxonomy): domain Eukaryota; kingdom Metazoa; phylum Chordata; class Aves; order Anseriformes; family Anhimidae; genus Chauna; species Chauna torquata. The sequence continues at coordinate 37,372 of VXAL01006052.1, forward strand.
AGGCAGCCAGAATGCCTCAATCCGCAGAGCTTTATTATTTTTAAATGACGCAATTGCACCAGGAATTTAGTACATACCGTGTGCAAGCAGATCAGAAACCTCAAAAGCAAACAAACAGAAAAACATCCCAGCAGCAGGCCGGTTTTATTAGATGTTCCTCTTCACACTGCACGTCTAAATGGTTTTTCAAACAGCAACCACGTCCAACAGCTAACTCCTGCCAAGACGGCAGAAAACTTTAACCCTTCCCAGCTCTAGGCGCACAGTGAGACCGTGTGAGATTAGCGACTGCTCTTTGCACCACACAGCAGGTCTTGACGTGACTTCCCTGGCCAAAAGGAGTCTACCAAGAATGTTGTTTTGTTCCAAGAATTAAAAAATCTAGGGCAACTGTTGCCACTAGCTCAGAAACAGAGGGAGGAGAAAGAAGTACCAGACAGATGAACATATTTAGCCTTCATGGATCAACAGCCTCAGGGAAGTTTTAATTTCAGCACAGGAACACAGAAGTCTGTGGACTGAATCAGATGGCCAGTGCAGCCCAGTCTTTCGCCTTTGCCAGCAGAGTTCAGAGGCTCTGCATGAGGTGCAATAACCCCAAAGCGGGCAAACAAGCGACCGGCTGTTCCATTTTCCCCCTCCTGACACAGGCAGCTTCCACTTGAGAACGCGTTATGTCTAGAAGCAGGTTTCATAGCCCTTGCATAGACAGCTAGGTGCCTATACTCATAATGCTACATATTCTTGATGTCCCTGCCAGTGTCCAATTTTTTTCTGAACTCTTGCAACCTTTGGGCCCTGTAGCATCCTGAACCAGTGAGCTACACACCAATTACATGCCACAGGAGTAGCTGTCTATCAGTCCTTTTGAGCACACTGACAGTCACCTTCACTACTTGTCCTTGTGTTAGGACAGGGAGAACATTATATTTTCTACTGCATTTGCCAACCCTCTGAGCAGTCCTGAGCTTCCCATCCCGCTCACGTACAAGAGCCTTCCCTGGTCCCGACAGCAGTCTCTCCACTTGCGTGTGTGTGCGTGTGTTTGCACGGCGGTGAGGCAGAACTCAGGGGATCTGGATGAAATTGCAGCATTAATTCACACAACAGAATATTTTCCATGCAACAGAATTAATAAAAAACAAGCCACAACCTTAATAAAATACTTATGAAGCAGACCAGGCTCTACTAATGATTACACATACCTTTCTTCTGAGAGGAGAAGCTTATCCCTTACAGGGGCTGGCAACTCAAACCAAACTCAGCTTGTAAAGCTCCAGCTGGGACAGTGATCAGTTGCCCTGAGTGAGACATTTATTTTAGGATAACACTCCAGAAGACAGCTCATGTGCTAATTAGGCTTGGAATGACCAGGCTCAACAGAGCATTAAGGGTCTAACTAAATAAATCTGATAACCCTGGATTAACCAAGGTCTTCTGCTAAGATAAGTCTTGCTGAGCTGCAGAGGATGCATAGACCTATTGTACTGGAGAAAAAGGGAGAGCAAACAGGGGCGATCCTTGGCTCTGTACTGGAAAAGCAGGCCAGAGTTCCTGGGGATACACCAGAGGGATGACCACTCTGCTTTAAATCCCTTCAAGGATGTTCAAGAGGGCAGAGGAGACACCTCAAGCCTGTAGGCTCCCAGGCCTTCCTGGATAGGACATGCTCATATTTGGAAGTCTTCTTTCTCAAAGCTGTTGTGTCCTTTCTGTACCAGATGTCTCAAAGAAGAAGTATCTACAACAGCTGGTGAGGAAGAACTTGTCTCTCCTAAGCCCTTACACTGAGATGGACCTCAACTCAACCCGGAGGTTTCAAAACTCCGCAACTTCTGTTCTGAACATGTACTATAAATACACTGGGTAGTCTTGTTATTCACACAAATGCCAAGCCATTTGGGAATATTGCTGGGCTTTGAGTTTAACAGCAAGATTCATGGAATAATTAATCACAGTATTTGAAAAATATTCCTATTCTTAGTTTCAAATAATCCTCCTTAATTCCCTGGAATACTTCCATGTTACAAGTTGGGCAGCACATCAGTCATTATATTCTCTCTCTAGATCGTTCATTATTTCGTATCATGAATCCTAGTTTCCCATCTGACACAAATAATTCCAGTTTCTTATCTCCTCCCATGACAGTATTCCAGGACTTTGTGCAGATTCCTGGGCAGTTTCTCAGTTCCCACCAAGCCTGCAGTCATCCTTCTGAGCTGGGGTGACTAATTGCACATGTTTTCCCAATCAACGCTAGGGTGTCCTCTGCTTTATGTATCAATATTAAAAGACTGTACCATAATTTTCCATTCCTTTTCTTTAAATATAGATGCTTATCAAGTATAGATGTCAATCTGTATAGACGTTTACCTGGTAAAGTTCCTCACGGCCAGCGTGGCATCCAGGTGCTTTTGGTAGTTTAATGCCAGATAATCTGGAACCTGGCAAAGTGTACTTTTGTGACTATCCTGTTACACTCTTATACAAGTTTACTTAAATCAGCATCAAGCTCAAAAACTCCAGGTTTACAAAAAGACTAGACTAGAAGAAACCTGGGGATTTTTTTTTTTCACATATACATTCTCTGAGGAAAGGAGTTTCTTTTCACTGTCTCTGGAGCTTCGCTTGTGGGGGTTTTGCATCCTCACTAATTCTTGGGGTTGGTGTGTGGGGAGGTTTTACCTGTCTTCAAGCAAATTCTCTTTGTGGGCCCTCAAGAGATAACAGGGTCCTCAGTGGCTGACTAAGGTCTGGACTGAAAGAAATTTTGCCTGGTGAATTTGCCTGATTTAATTAGCACGGTCTGGTGGCCTGCCTCCATGAAAGAAGATTCTCCTTTTGCTTTTATCAGCAGACCAAGAGGTTTTTGTGTTTTTTTTTCTTTTTCAACCTCAACTTGTGCCAAAATGAAAGCTGACAACAAAGTAAGGGACCAAAACACTGGCTGTGGAACATCCTCTGGTAAAGAGGGGTATCACCCCTCTGCACCTCCAGGACAAATACAAATGCATTGCTTCAGTTAAAAGTATTTCTACACCCTGCAATACCAAATGATGTCAGCAGCACAAAGCCTGGGAGATGGAGGCTTTCTCTGGGGTCTGTAAAGCTTGTGCAGTCACCAGCAGAAGAACGGAGAATAGATACGCCAACAGACCAACGAGTACTACCAGTGTCTCAGAAGATGTGGTCAGAATATGCTGAAGGACATGTGACGAGAGTGTTGCCACCTTTGTGCGCTGAGCACCCTCATGCCCACGGCTTGTCAGTGCTGGGCCACACCTGTTTCTGACAGTTCCTCTTCTCCTCCCGTTATTGTGCCATGACATGAACTGGCTAGCCCTACTGTCCTAGGGGATAGAGACCCCTAGGAATGTCTCAGGTCTCTCTGTGCTCTGTGCAGCGCTGCCCTTCCTCTCCCCCAGTCCTCCGTGAAAGGCAGGGAAGAGAGGAAATAGAAGGAAAGCAAATGGGAACAAGAAGGCCGTCAGGCTCACAGTAACAAGAAGTAGTCACCACCTTCACAGTGCTTTATAAATCCAACAACTATAAATAGCAAGTGTCTGCAGAAACGAAAATGAGGCATATGACATGGAGCTGAGGCAAGGAGGAAACACCTGGGTAAGAAAGACGCTCCCCTCAATGGCCATTTCAAGCACTATGACCTGCAGCTGGAGGATGAATCTTAGCAGTAGATTCAGTTAGATGCCATTGAATGTGTTCAAGAGAAAACAATCTGTTGGCAACAGAAAATGACTAAGTGCAGATGCATGCTGAAATCCACTTGCTGTTCTTCTGAAGGGTCAAGCTACAATCACTGCTCATGATAAGCCATATTCAGGCAAGAAATCCTTTAACAGTGACTACAGCTATTCACATGCTAACAAGTGGTGTACCAGAGGGCAACCACAGCAAGCCAGACCTCAGGGCAGATGTGTCGCTCCAGCCACGGGTCATGAGAAGGAACTAGGCAAAGCCAGGGAAGATACTCAGTGTGGGCCAGCAGTATCTCGGGACCAGCATTATGAATTATTTACACCTCCACTGGATCTTCTCATAGGTGGGTTTATGGCCCTGCCACTTGTGTTACTGGGAAAGGTCTGAGGGTTGGTCTACAGGGAAAAATGCAGTGCAAGGAGGCACTGGAAATAGCCTCACTACTAAGAACAACCACAATGGTCCAGACGGGTCATTCTCCCTGCTGAGACGGACATCTGTGAGGACAGCTATGCTATCTGAGCTACACAGAACACGTGGCAAGACAACACAATGCCTGCATCCCTGCTCTTTGCCATGGGAGCCCCAGAGAGGGACTAAAAGAAGATGCCATGATAAACAATTTAAGTGAATTGGAACTACCAGGCAAAAGGGGACTAAGTAGGCATGTGGTTGCTCCTGCACCAACGCACGCAGAGCAGGATTCAGAAAAGCCTGCCCACTGAAAGCATTTAGGTCACACTTCTCCAGAAGCAATTGCAGTTGGTGCCAGTTTACCAAGAATCAGTTGCAGTTCTGGAGTTAAAACAAATCGATGAGATTAGTCTAACTATGTAGGGAGCATAGACTCCCTGCTCCCTTCAAGAGCAGCACCTGAAGAGCCCATTCCCTGCGGGTCAGAAGGAGCTGAGAGATGGTCTAATTGGTGTCGAACCAAGTGTGTGCTAGGCAACACTTAGGAGCACAAGATTTTCCCCAGGGTTGACTGCCTCACAGTTAAGCAACTCATCAGCTCAAAGATCACACGGTAACTTGAGTTCCCACAAAAAAAAAAAAAAAAAAAAGTCATTTCCCTGCAACTGCATGCATTTTTCCCGGCACCAGTATGCAGGAATGCTCCTGAGCAAACAGAGCCACAGATGCACAGCAGAGTCTCTTGCGCATCTGGGCACCAACGGGAAGGCAGACTTTCCCAGTCCAGTACCCATCCCTTGTCCACGCGTCCCATCCCTTCCCCAAGAACACAGCACACCCTAGCCTGAGGTAACAGTGAGTCCCATGGAAGTATCAGGCAAAAATCTGCTGTATATTTGGCAAGATCTTCCCTACTGGCTCTGATTTCTCTTTCGCCCCTATAACTCGCAGAGGAGAAAATCCCCTCTTGCCAGAAGGAACTGCGAGTTCTCATCACTCTGAGGTATCTGTGCCACTGGCCCCCAACGCATGCCAAGAGGGCAGTGACACTCGGTCTCTGCTTCCAGAAAGTATCTTGTGCTGGAGCAGAGAGAGGGATGGTTCGGTGGTAGTGCTGGTTTCTCCTCCCTTGCCAAGAGCCCGTACTAAGCATTGCTGCCATCACTCGAACATGTATTATTTTTCACTCCATGCTGCTGGCAGCCCCACACCAAGACCAACACATGGTCACCCTCCCAACAGCTCAATCCAAGAGGGTGAGCCTAAGCCAGAAGCTGTAGTCACCTATGTTATGGTCACTCACCTACACCATGGTCACCTACCCACACTGCAGCTCTGCCAGGGCACCTCATTTGCAACAGTTAACAACTGCAGTCTTTTTTTTTTTCTATTTAGATTTATAAGTCTTCTGAGGAGCAGCTGAGGGAGCTGGGGTTGTTCAGCCTGGAGAAAAGGAGGCTCAGGGGAGACCTCATCACTCTCTACTACTACCTTAAAGGAGGCTGTAGCGAGGTGGGGGTCGGTCTCTTCTCCCAAGTGCCAACTGAGAAGACAAGAGGAAATGGCCTCGAGTTGCCCCAGGGGAGGTTTAGGTTGGATATTAGGAAAATGTCTTCATTGAAAGGATTGTGAAGCATTGGAACAGGCTGCCCAGGGAAGCGGTTGAGTCACCATCCCTGGAGGTCTTCGTAAAAGTTTGGATTCAGAGCTTAGTGACATGGTTTAACGGTTTAATGGTGGACCTGGCAGTGCTAGGTTAAAAGTTGGACTGGATGATCTTGGAGGTCTTTTCCAGCCTAAATGATTCTGTGATTCTGTGATTCTCAATGACCACCTGAACTCATAACCTTCATCTTTGCATTTCTTTAAGCTCCCCCCACCTGGCAGCTCCACCTGTTGTTCTGTTTTTGGATTTAATGAGCTTTTGGGAGCAAATGCTGTTTCTTACACTGCTCTGCGCAGCACCTGAAGCACTGAGCCCTGACCTCCACTGCAGTTTCTTGACATGAATGCATCGTGAATGAAACTCCCCACAGCATGACTGCCACTGCCACCAAACCACCAGCAGCCCTGCCCAGTGAGAAATACTTGCACGTGTCTGATGGATAGAGAAAAAACATTATCTACACATTCCTGAGGTTACAACACAACAGTGGTGGGGAGAGGAAGAGTTTGTGGACAGGCTCGCTCTTGTTCTCATCTTAACAGGTGTGTCCCTGCTTTGACCCACTTCTTTCAGAAAATGAACACTAAAATAATTTTCATCAAGAGAGAAAACTGGACCAAAATCAGGGACTAGAGCCATTTTGACAGCCCACTACTTTCTCTTTGGAGACTAACCAACTTCCAGATGAATGCCGCAGCACGCAGGGAGCCTGCTCAGCAGATAACACAACAAATCCCTGCTAAGGCTAGTTACCAACACAGCTGTCATTGATCATTGCTATGGATTTCACCCCCTGCCAGCCAAGCTCCCTCAGCTCCTTCAAGCCTTATCCTGCAGCCTTTTGCATAGCTCTGGGGTGGTGTAACCTTCTGGCTCTTTTGGACCTACAGACTGGAATGCCAGAAGCACTTTATCCAAATCAGGACTCTTCCCACAAAGCAGCAAAGGTAGCAGACAAGTGAGCTTTCCCACTTCCAGCTGGATTTTAATGGCTTCCACAAACACAGGGACAAAATCTTCTTGTTCAAGTGCAATTTCGCAGCTGACAGGAAGGCATCTCCATCTCGGATCCTCAGTGTCTCACCCACCTGCACAGATCTCCACCCCTCTCACATTTTGTTTGCTTTTCTTGAGTTTAATCAATGCTCAGGTCCACCAGGACCTTTCCTATTGAAATGAGTTATCACCCAGAATCTATGATATAGAAGTGACTTTGGACTGAGCATCTCAAGCTGATCCAGTTTACATTAAACAGAAGGGTAAAAAGCAAACAGCTCTGTAATGAAACCTTTCTAATTTTTAAACAGCAGATCTTTGGCATATCAGGCAAAACAGTTATAAAGCCAACAAGAACAAAGAGCTTGGGGAATTACTTCAGAAAAGACTTTGAATGTACATCGTAATTAAAAAAACATCTGGAATCACCAAGCAAGGTGAGGAAATTAGAAGAGCAGAGCTCCTGATCAAGCTGAATGAATAACCACACCAAGAAGGATACTAGAGTTACGCAGAAACAGCACCTTTGATGCTGTTTTAGCTTGAAGAAGAATATGGAAGCTGCGTCAACGACAGGTTAGACAATACAGGGAAAAGAGGGTGCAGAGAAGGAAATGAGCATTTCAAGTGGAGACAAATCCAAGAAGATGAATGCACTTCAGTCAGAGAGGACAAGTTACTCTTGATCCCAGAACAATGAAAGAATCTTTGCATGATCACAGTGGATAAAAATACCCATGAGGAAAAAGCAGAGGAAGGAGCTGAAGCCATGTGGCTGGCAAAACATAAAGGTAAAGCCGGTACCTGTTCTCAAAGAGGAAGGGAAGTGACCCGCCTTAGATCTATTGACCTGCCCTTAACACCACATAAGGCTTTCAGAAAACATTGGCAAAGAATAGTGAGACTCGGAAATAAATGAAAAATGGGGCAAAACACAGCATGGGGTTGCTAAGGGTGTGTTACTGTCTGGCTACCAGGAATAACATCAGAGTGAGATTTTGGCTCACCAGGAGCATCAGACTGAAGAGAAAATTAACATCTGTGGGACAAATAAATTGTTCCTCGCTTGCTATTAGAGCCTCAGACACCCTGACAGGCAGCAATGGAGCTGTGGGCAGGCCATTTCTGAGTTCACTGCATACTCTCCTAGGCACCTGCACTTTCTGCAGCGCAGGCCCTTGGATCCAGGGTTCCAGCTGCACTTCATCCCTGCATTCTGCATCAAGGCAGTGAAGAAGACAACAGCAATTTTATCTCCCTGCTGCAAATCAGTTCAGCCAGCTCCAGTCAGCAGAAGCTCTTGCCCATCTTTTAGGTTCAAGCATCTCAGGGCAGAGCTTATCTGTGCACTCTCTCTGCTTAACATGTGTTCCTGTAAGAGTGGCACCTCCCAGCTAGGCACAACCTGCATGTCCTGAGGGGTGCTCCCTCCCATGCAGCAAAGCAGGCTGCATTACCTTCTTTTTATTCTATTAGGCAAACGCTGTAAACACACCGTACACAACACACAGCACGTGCTTTCTACACAAGCACGTGTATCCTGCATAGATATATCCTGTTGCATGACCTGTCCTCTGGCCCATGATGCACCTACGAACACACAGGCGCTGTTCCTGCACCCAACACTCTCCTGCAGGAGCCTGTTCTGCAGCACCACTTCTCCGCAGCACAAACACAGTCTGGGAGGATGTCTCCCTCTTCTCGCACCACCAGGAGCACAACCTGCTACCCACTCCCATCAGGGACAGAGACCTGGGGACACAGAGAGGGTCCCAGGCCACAAGGTGAGGTTTCAGGCTGGGGGTGAGAAGGAGCTGCAGTTCAGGAAGCCCCATGGCACTTCCAGGACATCACCACAGAGCTGTGAGCAGAATTCACTCTGCGATGTGAAGCCCTGCGCTTCCCACCCGGCAGCCTGAACTGAAACCCAAAGTGCATCTTCTCCACCGAGCGTTAAGGCTGGAGATCCTTGCCACTCCACAGGGATGGAGAGGGAGCAATTGTGAGAATCCGCAGCAGCAAAATGGTTCTGTCAGACGACTGCTGCAGAAAAGGCTGTGCTGAGGATCGCGCCTATCTCGGCAAACTTGTTGGGGCTGCACACAGCACTGACCATCTCAGGGAACACAGTGAGAGAGGCTGCAGAATGATACTACAAACGATGTATCTTCATTCCCTGACCGTGACAACCCAAGTTTCCTCCCCTGTGCCCTCTACCGCTGGTCTCTGACCCACAACCCTCTGTTCCTCTAGCTCTGCAATGCTCCTCACATCTGCCTTTTCTGCTCCAAGGTTCCTCTATAGCTCTGCCAAACACTCACCACTTTATCTACATGATCCCCACCATCCTGTGGCTCTTGACAGGCCTAAAGATGCTTTATCTGAACTATTCTTGGGTCATTTCAACGGTAAGCTGCCCCCAAGCATTCTGCCAAGCTGGCACACTGCAGAAGGGTTTTGTGAAGAGGTTAGGTGTGCCAAGCTCACTCATTAGCAGCACTGGTAGAAAAGGCTCTAGGTGTCTGGAGATTAAAAAAATAAATAAGTAAATGTAGAAGATCTCTACTTTCCCCATACTCCACACACCTGTACAACAGCCATCAATCCATTCCCTGTATGATCTGTTCCTCAACAGCCAATGCTAATGTAACTTCCATTAACACCACATTCCTCCCAAACACCTGCAGTTATAACCCCACATGCTCAGCATTTTCCGTAACCCCAAAAGATTGCATCTTCTGTTTGCTTATTTACTTACATTACTACATTCCCATGTATACATTCCCCTACAGCCACGTCACTGCATCACAGATACCCCAATCCCATTCTTTTATGCCTTTGCCTTATTGTTCTCACTGACTGTCATCCTGATCATTGCCTCTCTGGCATCTATATCCCTTTCCCACATACACCCTTCTCTTTGTTCTAGCCCCTCTCCCTTTGCATGTGCAGCAGCAATTTGATGGAAGGATTTGTGCAGGGGGTGGGGGAGGGAAGAAGAAGGAAGGCAGGGAGGAGGGAAAAGAGGGATTTGGTTATAACAGGACCATGTAATTAAGCTCTAGTAACTGGTACCCAGCCCGGACCACTCATCGCAGTAATTAAAAATAGCAATTCCTCCATTCTGAGATAGTCTTTCTCATCTGATCTGTGAAAAGAGGCAGGGAGAAAGGATTCATGTACACAGCCAGCAGACACACCCTGGGCGACACAAAGGACTCCAGCCTGCACAGATCCCAGCGTATCATTTTGCAGAACAGCAAGGTTTTACCTACCACACTATTTTATCCTCATGCCTTTTGAGCAATTCATTTACCAGCGTTAAAAAAAAAGAAATTAAAAAAATTAAAAAATAAAAGCCAAAAGCCACAATGACAGCAGCCGTTCCTCTGCCCACGTCCTTTGTTTCTGCCTTTTCATGGGTGTGCTGTCTGTCAAAACAGCTTTTGAGCTGCACAGCAGCATCACCGCCGGGGATGCACAGAGAGCATGACAGCTCGTGGGACCACAACAACCCGTGTGGGCTCGGCTGTCATGGCAGACACAATGGAGAGCTGTGCGACTGCACCAAGAGAGCACTGTCGGGGCGAAACGCGGCTCGCCTCTGCACAACCAGCCCCGGACGTGACAACCGCTGTTTCATAGCCACAATGGACAAACACGCATTCTGCACAGCAATAGCAGCCTCTCCACTCTCTTGCATCAATTATAATCACCACCGCTCCAAAACAACGCAGCCCCCGAACAGACAAAGCAGTCCTAAAATCTTTAAGCTTCATTGGGTAGCTGGCAATCTCTGCAAAAACAAGCCAGCCGCTTTGCAGGACAACGAATGGCCTGAAAACCATCAGCAAGGCAAACGCCCACCCCGCTCATTCCTCCATCTCACCTTTCCACAGATCCCCTGCTTGCCGTCTCCTCTCCCTGCACACGCTCTGCTCCGGCAGTGCTGAGCACTCTGTTTCCAGCGGGCTCCGTGCTCTCTCACTAGGATGCTGTGGGAAACACAGAGTCAATTTTTTTTTTTGTCACAGCTGCATCCCTGGCAATGCAGAGGGTCTGCGCAATCACATCTCCAATGCTCCTGCTGCTGCTGCTGTGACGCTGCTGTGTGTGAAGGAGCAAGCATGCCCACAGCACAGCCACTCCAGCTTGCAACCAGTCCCTGCGGGACCTCAGGCAAGGCAGAGGATGGGAGGGAGCAGAGAAGGAGAGGAAGGGAGAGAACAAATCAGGCTGGAAGATGGAGGATTGATTCTTACAGGAATTGGGAAATCAGGAAGGTAGCATGAGGAGAAGCATAACGATCAAAGCCTATGCCAGAGGACAGAGATGCAGCATCTTATTCTGTGGCGAGCTTGGGTTTCAGATGCTGCTTGGTTGCAAGCTGTCTGATCTCTTCTGGCTTTGTAAAGGAAAGCAGAAGGAACTGGAGTGCTGTGTTCCTACAACTGATCATGGCAGCCAGAGCCCTTGGAGATAAAATGCTCGTCTGGAAAGTAATGCACAGGAGGAGGAGGATGGGAGGACTTAAAACTGAAAGATCAGGAAAACTACAAGAAGCTTCTTGAAGCTTCTTTCACATATCTGTAGTGCGTTGTCCTAAAGAGCTTCATCAACAGCATCTGCTCAGTGTCCCTGAAACGCAGCCATCCCTGGAGTGAGATGCAGCCACAAGCACTTCGACCAGTGTCAAATAGCTCGCAGTGACAGGACGTCTGAAGCTTGAGCTGTCACAAGGAATCTCAAACCAAGACCCCAGCAACTACTAACTAGAACTTGTGACTACACTGCTGCCCATAACCTGGGTTAAACCCTGGCGTATCTGCAAAGCAATCCACGGCAGACCCTCCTTCATGACACAAAGGGCTACTTCAGGGCTTCACTTCTGGATACAACCCTGAGCCCTCTCCTTCCTCCCCGGTGCAGTAACTTGCTTTTTTTTGACTCAGTCTAGGCACGACAACACACCCCACAAGCCTGGTTGTCCCAAGGCTGTCCCAGGGGAGGTGTTTCCAGCACTGGAGCAGCCAGTGAGGGAGCCATCCTGGAGGGACATCGCTCCTCCGTGCCATCCGGCCCTGCTCAGAGGGCTGCTGCCATCACCTCTCCCACTGCCACTGCCTCGTGCTCGGCAGAGCTCTTAAAACCGAGCGTCTGTGGAGGAAAAAGCTCCACGCCGGCAAGCCCAGGCCAAGCCCCCCTCCGAAACGGAGGTTCCATGGGGACGGGCAAGTCAGAGAACAGGTAAAAACGTCACGCAGACACACGGGGCAAAGACAGGAAGAACCGTCGCAGGCCTGAGTACTTTTTGCCCTACACCACGACGCGCTCGAAGCGACAACCAAATAAAACAAAAAAAACAGAGCAACCCAGTACTTTGCAGAAGCTTCTGCCCCTGGAGAGGCGTACGTAAAAAGCTGTGCCAGAAAGACCCATTCAGACCCATCGCTGGAGTCGTTCGCCAGCTGATCTTGGGTCCCAGGCCACCAGAAACTTTTACCACACCTGCTCAAGATTTGTGACCGAAAGCCTGCGTGCACCAGGCGCGCACGAGGGCCGGAGCCCCACGGCGTCCCGCCGGCACCAACCACGGCAGGCTCCAGCAGGCGTCGCGGGCCCGTGCGGCCGGGACGGGGAGGAAGGAGGCCAGGCCCAGCCGCGAGCTCGGAGCAGAACAAGGCACGCTTGTTACCCAGGAGACTCGTTCCCACAGCAGAGAGGAGAATGCAAACTATGTCGGTGCCCTCCCCAGTCCTCCGCGAGCCTTGCCAGCGCTGACGGAGGGGGCATGAACGCCGGCAGGCTGAGCGCTTGCCTGCCTCCTGTCCCCACTGCAGGACGCCGACGTTCACCGATTCACCAAGGCGAACACCTCCCTCGAGGGGCAGATCTGTACGCCAGGGCAGATGGAGTTTGGGGCCGCTTTGTTAAAAAACAGAGGCAGCAACGCAGCAGACAAGGGGCTCCCTTGGAAACGCGACTCTTCAGCACACCTGCTGCCCAACACAAACACCTGTGCCCTCCTCCCCAGAGCAGTTACTCAGTTCAGCGCTGTCCCCCTGCTCATGCGGCCTCGCACCGCCGCGGCAAGGTCCCCTTCGGTGCATCCCCCTCCCTGGACCTGCCCCTCTCAGCAGCCGACGGGCTGTCCCCCAGCTCCGTAGGCAGTAAGAGATTACAGGTGCTAACGGGGAAGAAGAAAGCTCTTTCTTGGGGGTTCTCTTCTGGGAGATGACTTCCCTCTGATCGCAGAGATGAGTCAGTGTGGGAAGGGGAGAGTGGCTGACCCCACAGGCACAAGCAGGGAGCACCACAGGCTGGTGACTGAGCTCCTTGGAGAAGCGAGGGGAGGGAGATGGAGATGCAGGACGTGCCTCTCCCACAGCAACAAGGCTCCCCTCCAGCTTGGCCTGCCAGGTAAGGGACACTCCAGCATCGTGGGGATGCAGCTTGGCAGGAAAAAACTGCCATCAGGAAACGTTAGTCTCATTACCAACAGGCATCCCAGGTGTGGGGCAGGGTTTTTGCCATCTCAACGCCTTCTCGCACCCAGGAGCTCCAGTGAGGAGGCACATCCCCTTCCCAGCGCTGCGCTGCAGCAGAGCTCACCCCGTCACGGGGAGCCCCGTGTGCTGCACTCACGCTGGGCACGACCCACGTGTACCTGGAGCGCTTCGTTCTCCTGGCAGCAACCGGGACACGAACCGAGCGCCAAGGGGAAAAAAACCAACAGCTCAGTTCTGCCTTGGCAGGAGTGCTGCCTTCAAGCGCTGTGCAGGAATTGGCCGCTAAGGTGCACATGCCCCCACGTACAGAAAGGAATAACCCTTCCCCCTTTCACTGCAATTGCACAGCAAAAGCTGCAAGGTGATGCCCAGGCCACAGCTTCTGGCTCATCGTGACCTCATTTGTAGCACAGCCACAGGAGGGACAGACATTACCACTCTTTCCCAACTGCTGGACCATCCATGAGCATCCAGGAGCAGCCCACTGCCTTTCCACCTTGCTCAATGATTGCTCGCAGCAGAATTCGAATCCCCAAGACGAGGCACTCCCTGCTACCACCATTCATGCTGTTTCAGGAATGCCCAAGAGTCGGACGTTGGTCACAGCTGAACCAATAGTATGGTCCTTCTCACCTGGAGCAAGGAGCACCAGAACACACAGGCCATCAGGAAAGCAGGAGGTGCTGCAAACTTTATAAAAATCCTCAACAAGAAAAAAAAAAAATATATATATATATATATATCATTCCCCATCCCTGCAAGCCCTGCCCTTCAAGGTCAAAGAGCATCTCTCTCTCAAACACACAGAGATCAATACAGGCTGATCATTACCAATGTGCACTTGACAACTTTTCTATTTGGTGTAAGGTAGGAACAAATATGGGAGATCTTGAACGAGAGGTCAAAAATCCAAGCAGACTGAGGAAAGCACACGGTAGTGTCGTGCCAGTGCCTGACCTCAGTCCCCACATTCTCCCCAGGGGGTCACCTATCGATCCCCACAGAGCCTGCCTTCAGAGCAGGTCCAAGGACAGAGGCACAAGAGCCTGCGGGGCTGTGCAGATCACAGACATTTGTAAGAGCAGGATTCAGCAGGCACCCCACGGTGGCCCTGCCCCAGCAAGCCCTGCCTATGTGCAGAACAGCAGGAGTGATTTCTTCAGGGCTAGCAACCCCAGGCAGGAGTCACACCTCCAGATAAGAAATTGGCTTGAAATGAGAAAGTTGTTGCTGGTTTTTACCCACCAAAATGGACATTTCTCATTGTTTGCTAACCATTTTCTAACAGAATTAATTCCCAAATTCATTCCTCTGATGTTTAAGAACCTTCTCTAAATTTCTGGCTTATCTTTATCCATGCATAGCTCAACCCTATTCACTCCTGTTCTAAAAATGATCTTTAATGTCAACATCTATCCAGTCTGTGTTTAAGGTTATATCACCCCAGTTCTTTAATCACTTTGCATTAGGTAGGCTCTCCATGTCTTTGATCATACCAGTAACCCTTTTCTGGACACGACCCAGTTTGAACACAGCCTTCAGAGTGTGACTGGAAATGTTGACAATCTTCCAAGCCAGATCTCACCATGCCTTAAAACACAAAAACTTCCCCATTCTCTGCTACAAATATTTTGTCCGTCACAGTGGATAACATTTACCTTTCCATGGCTGCATTGTACTAGCTGCTCAATTTTCCTGCAGGTCACTGACAGACCCTGAGTCTTCCTCCATTTCTCTCACTTCCCCCAGTGAGCTCCCAGCTGGACCTGAACTTTTTGCTTATTTCTCATGCATATAACCCTGCAACTTTCAACTATCCAGTTCCCATGGGTATTATTTCTTAAGGATATCCAAGCTCTTCCTGCTGAATATTCATGAACGGCCTCTGAATTGATGAGGCTTCTTGGCTTTGTGTCTTTAGGAAACATCATCAGCAATATTACTTTTCAGTGCTCAGAGCATTATCTCCTGCATTGAATAGCTCCCATTTCAAGCCTACTCTCTACCAACAACTTCTCTTCGGACCAGTAGTTCTCTTTCGACTTTCTGGTTAATCTTCCTCTAGCATTACGGATTGAAGAAGTCAGAACTCCACAGGAGTTAAACAGATGGCAGGACAAGCACTTGAGAGATCCATTTCAGGTTACTAAACAGATAAAATACAACAGACTTAGCAAATCCTCTGGAGGAAAAAAAAAAAGGAAAAAAAAAAGCATTGATTCATCATATTTGCTTGCCTTGCTCTCGGTCTTCCCTAGCTGACCACCTGCAACCTCTTTTGGAAAATAAATACTGGGCTAGGTGGATCCTTTATCTGAATCACTACAGCGATTTCCATCTTCCTTGTATTAAGGACGAATCCTTCCTATTGCTAGCAGCTGATGCCTTACTGCCCAGGAACAGAGGCAGTTACAAGCTCCATAAAAAGTCACAACTTCCAGATAGGGCTAGTTCTGGCATGGCTCCCGTAGGGTTGGGCTGAGTTCCACATACCTCAACAATACTGACATGGCTTTGGGAAATCCAAACCCAGCCCACAACCAGCCTGTCTGTCTCCGGTCCCTTCCAGCCCACAATTCCAGTATGTTCATACTGTTCTTCCAGGAAAGCGCTGCTATCAACATTTTACATGCAGGAGACTGGAGCAAGGAGATATGAAGCCTTGGAAAGCTGTGGGAAAGGAAGAATTGATCCAAGAATGCCAGTGCCCATCTTTTAGCCTAATACTCATCGCTCCCCATGCAGGAGCACAAAGAGATAGCTGAACATTTTTAGACAGAGGGAAATCAGGACAGAAACAGCAGAGCAGCTCCTGAATTGTTATCTGAAGTCTCAGCTTCAGTCTGATAAATAAAGCTCATAAAGCTGTACAGTAAACCCTGAATTAAAGCAAAGCCTGGACGTAACTGATGTAGCCTGAGATTTCAAAGCGTCTGAAGCAGGAGCTGAGCTGTAACAGCAACCCTGTTTCTTCAAGCACTCACTCAAATATTGATGATACCCTGAGTGGGAATATAAACTCTTTCACCAATTAAAGCACTGGCAAAGGAGTAGAAGGGGTATTATTACAAAATAAGATACACCTTCTACTCTGGCGATCAGCCACCTGCTCTGAGCAGCCCATGGTAACAACGGATATTAAGGTGTTACTGGTTTCACTTCTGTTAAAATCAGTTTTCAAAAATGGGAACAATCTTGTCTCTACAGCACAATTTACCTAAAGCGTTTTAACTGATACATCTTCACCACAACCTAATAGGTCCCCACTGCTATGAGGAAAGTCTTAATTTGCCACATTACGTCATACGTTGAAACTGGTGAATCTGGCAGCCACAGTTCTGCTGTATTCATTGGTTCGTATTCTGACCATAATTAAAAATTACATATTTCCAGCTAAGCAGCTGAGAAACTGCAGGGCTGAGCTGAATCTGTGCATGATTCATCCCTGAGATGGCTCACTGTCAGGGTACAACCAGAGACTGCTGTGTACACAGCAAGCATGGCTCAAGAAAGGTGACTGCTTCTGGTTCCCACAATGTACACCAAAGTGACATTCCTTTCCCTCTGCAGGGGCATCGCCTGGCTGACTCCAAGTGTGACTGCACTGCAAACAAACCTCAGCTCAGAGGCTGTAAACGGGTGGGACGCAGCACGGCAAACAGGAAGGGGTCAAACAGGAAAGGAGAAAAACATCACTGCTGGACACAAGAGAGGCCACATCCAAGAATGGAAAAAAGCCTCCTGTTTTAGTACTGAGTCATAAATAATCCAGTTTCCCAAGGCAACAGCAAGTATGAAGATTGCTCTGGATTTCACGCAGAAAACCCACACTCGCCTCCCACTGCGCATGTCTTGGCACTTCTCTGCCATCGCTGCTCAGAGCAACAGCAAAAGCCAAGCAGTGAGAGCTGTCAGCTCACCACAAAGTGTTCCAGCAGACCTCCCAGTTCTCAAACACTCCCACCTTTACCACGAAACCCAGGGAGCACACAACTACCAGCTGATTTATTAGAGATGCGTGATATTAACTATGGTTGTTTATACTGCTTTTTTCCTAAGTTTGTACCTTTTGCCACCCAAACTGGACATGCAGTGCTGCTCTGCAGTGATACTTGCCCCAGCTGGCTATGTTTTAGTGGCAAATAAAGCAATCCCTAGATAACTGGTACTTCTGCAAAGCACTCTCTGATTAAAAGAGACCATTGAAGGTACACTCAAAAACCACCCGCCAGCAGCAATCCTACAGCACCAGAGTGGCAGGTTATAAGACTCCAGTGCCACCCGAGAGGCTGTATGTATTCGTGGGCACCCACATCCCAGTGGGTACCTAGAAAAGCTGCAAAGGGGAGAGGGAACACAACCATTAAGGGAGAGCCACTGAAAACACCTGCTGAAAAGCCTATGTATTGCAGGCTTGTAACTAAATCCTGGAGACCCCAACCACCTCCTGTGCATTTAACCCGCTGGCTCTGAAATGGAGTGGTTGTCTTTTGCTCTTCATCTGTACCATCTGTAGTACCAACGCTGTTAGCTGAAGGGATAAGGTCTATACATAAACAGCAAATGGACATAAATTATAATCATTACCAGGACACCTCACCCAGCACAAACTGCACATCCTCACCCATAACCATCATGCATGACCTGCTCATTCAGAAGGGATTTGTGGTTACAATAGATCACAGGCTGAACGTGAGTAATAGTGGCATTTTGCTTTGAAGCAGACAAACAATATGTAGGGCTCTATGAATGAGCATGCCATATGCAAGACATGGAGTAATCCCTCCTCTCTACCCAACACTGGTACGTGCCCCAGCTTCCCACCAGCCTGGCAAAAATATGGACAAACTGGTGAGAGTTCAAAGACAGCAACAACAACAACAAAACAGAAAGGAGTAAAACGCAAAGCAAGTGGGTTAGCTGTCTGTAGAAAACTAGGGGGCACACCAAAGCAGTTCTGAAACACACAAAAGTCTGCTGCCAAGAACAAGTTAATAAGCCATTCTCTACATCGCAGGGCAACAGGAATAGGCTGCCTGAGGGGCAGCAAGGGAAGTTTAGGTTAAACATCACGTATGGCAGATAAAACATTCATTATTCCACCAAAAAAGTACAGCAGTCAGGAGATAAGACTGGTTTTCTTAATACCATGCATGGTCCTGTCTGTCTCGGGAGCTCTTTGCTTTACTTACTTAGAGGTACGCATTCCTGTTGGTTTTCATAGGCCCTTAGTGTGAGAAATCGGAAATGGTTTCTTTCTCTGGGTTTGCTGACAAAGAAATGCCCATCTTAGGATCTTGGCCAACTCAGTGTGCCACGGCATCAGGAGAAACGGAAGAAGGGAAGAGATTGGACTGCAAAGATATGGGACGCAGCGATAATGTCCAAATCACTGGGAGTTTCTCAAGAGAGAAGAAATGAAGAAACATAAGGAATGGCACAGTCCGAGTCAGCTATGCCTGGGTTAGGGAGATGTAATTGCTTGACTTCTGGAGGTCTTATTCTCATATGATTTCTGTTTGACTCAGAGGAGCAGGAAGCCTCTAACACAGGATTAAAAGCCTAGAGCAGTTTATGCAGGCAGAATACCTGGAGAAATAGAAATATATGCTTCTGGAAAGACACAGCAAGCCTACAGGTGAAGACATAGTAGAAAAGCGTCCCATGCCAGCTGATCCAGTAGCTAATCCACCTGGCTGTTAAAAAACATACTCAAAATTATTTTTTCTAAATGGAATATGTTCAGTAGCAGCTTTCAGCCAGTGGATTCATCCTCCTCTCATCCACTACAGTGAAGAGACTTTTCTCATGATTTGGTCTTGTTGAAGATGACCCTTGACGACAGCTGATAACCCTCCTTACTTTCTCTGTGGTGATTATGACCTCTTCCCATCTAATATAGCAGGCTGCACTGGATTGTCAGTCGGCTGCACCGTAGGTCTCTGTCTCAGGTCAGTCCATGATTAAACAACCCTTTGGCTTTATGTGCTTACAGGTATGTGCTTAATCAGGACACAGAGTCTAACCTGCAGCATCTAGCTGCAGTATAGCCAGTTGTGCAAGGTCTACCTCCTCTACGGACGCGTTCCACCTAACAGGCAGCCATCCGTGCGCGGACAGGCACACAAGCACACAGAGCTAGAACTGGGAAGCACGTGTCCAGACACTGTGCGTGATGATTTTGCTCGGGATGGGAAAAGACCCAGAGCGAAGGAAATGCTATAGAGATAAAGGGGATTCGTGCACGGGAGGAAGTCCTGACATGTGCTTTAAAAAAGAAACAGAAGTGGTAGAGACAAAGCCTGGGCTCACACAGTGCCCGTGACCTGGCACCGGTGACAAAGCAGGTCACAGGAGACTCCTGACAAACGCATCAAGTTTAGACTGCGTTGGACAGACCGAAACAGGGCTCAACCCTCAGGTGAAGTAGACTAAAGAGATGGGGCACGATGCTTTGTGATGCTCCCTGTGGAGACATCTCCGCACTTCAGGAACTGCTGGAAAACACGGTGCGGGGCTCTGGCACCTCACAGAAGACTATCGACAAACAGCCAGTAAAGAGGTGCTTAAAGACCGCAAACAAGGTCACGCGTCCCCATGCATCCCAGATGCATTCCAGCCATGGGAACAAGAGGATACCGGGGTGGAAAGAGCACTGAAAGAGCCCTCAGGAGCTCCGTAATGACGACACACACAGCCTTGGCTCAGGCCCAATAACAAACAGCAATGATGATGACTCAGAGACCATGTAGGCTGGACATGGGAGAGCAGCAGAAGAGAGCAGAGGAACAGAGGAGCAGGAAACCCCTGATGAAGAACTTGTCGCTCAGAGCAGGTTATTCTGCCTCACAATACCTGGAGAAACAGAAAGACGCTTTTCATCTCTGTGATGTATTTCCATCTCCGGACAATTCTGAGGTCTGTACTTTCAATATACACTTAAGAAAGCACTCCAACCTGTGCATAAACTCACCATTGAAGGCAAGAGCCTTTCAACACATAGCAAGGAAAAAAGAAGCCCAGCTAAATGACCAGAAGGGGAGGAGGGCAAGTGAGGTCTGGGCACACTAGCTAAGACAGTCAAAGCCAGAACACGAGCAGTTGCTGCGCTCTCACTAATTCTCAATGCAATGGCTGGAGAAAGCTCCCGGTCACCGTGTTCTAACAGGACCTGTCCTCCATCACTGGGAACATCTGCCAGAATTAGTATTCCCATATCAGAGGAGGTGAAGCATGGAGTACCAAGCCAGCAGTTGTGACCTTTTCAGCAATTTTTCCATGCCTGCTGCTTTCACAGCAATTTTCTGTATCAGCTGAAAATAAACCCAGCCCTTCAGAAAGCAACATACTTAGAGACTGCAGAAGCATCTGGCCCATCCTCTACAAAGCCAAAACTAGCGCAGATGTATCTGGAGATGCAAATATGGAGGCCAAGGAGCTATCACAGGGATTAACGCCGCAGTTTTGTTTCAGTATCTGAATCAGAAATTTGGTCTCTCCTGTCCATGACGCTGCTGGCTTCAACTCAGAGCAAATAGGTGAGCCCAAGCACTGCCCCAGGCTTGCAGCCAGGCAACACCTCAGCTCTTTTCCTCTTCTTCTATGCACAAGGCTCCACATATTAAGCCACATCACAGCAATGGAGGCTGCAGTCCCACAGGTGTAACTTCTCCTACATCCCATATTAGCCCAGTGGAGCCACACCACCTGTCTACAAGACTGAGCATCTCTGTCTTCTGATGGGGCTTCTCTGAGCACGAGCCCTCCAAGAAGCATTGCTATGAGCTCCGGGCTCCATACACAAGAGTGCAGTGGAATCTGCTGCTCCTCTGGCCCACACAGCCTGAAAAGAGGAGAGAGGCTGACGCTCCAGCAGCCTGAGAGCAGGAGAATTACGGACCTAGCACAGGACTTGACCATCAGCAGGCAAAACCCAGCCCGAGGGTAACAAGCCGCAGCTCTCAGCTCCCCAGCGGGAAGGTGCAGCCTGCACTGGCTACACAGCCCAAGGAGCACGGCTCCCCAGTATCCCTGCAGCGTGGTCTGGCTTTCAGTTACAGGCGCCAACCAGACCACTAAAAGGGCAGAAGTTTGCAACTGCTTTTGTGTTTATATGGATAGCAAGGACGTCCAGAGCTACAGATGTTAATTCGACATACGGATTTAATGCACCTTCCGCAACTAAACCAATCTCCAGCTTGGGATAGACCTAACATAGGGCCAGAATCTCTACCTATGCCGTTGCTACGACACCAGGCTTTTTGGAGGAGCAGCTAGGTCTGGCCAGCGGCCAGAGTTAACAGAGCCCAGGTTAACCCCTCCTGGCATTTCCTGTGCCTCCCATCAGACCCAGAGATAATACGCAGAACGTGCAGGGAAAGCTCTGTAGCAAATAATGTAATTAGAAGTGAAAGTCTCACATCCTCTTGGTGAACAGCAGATCTGCTGAAGTTCAGTGTCCTCTGCGGTCGGCAGGGCAGCAAGGACAGAGAAGCACCGGGAGCCTCGCTGGCCTCCGTCCTGCTGCGCCCACCCAAGAGCCAGGGCTCTCTACGAAGAGCCCCAGCACCCTGCCTGAACCAACACCAGCATCTGGGCAGGGCTTAGCGTTATTTTTAACACTTGTTCACATAACTCTTTGGATGAATGCTGGGAAGAGCTTGTCACCAAAATAGTACACTGTGGGCACTATTTATACACCCACTGGCAGCAGAGCAGGGTGCGCTAAGGAGGGAAAGCTGGAGGACCCCTTCCCTCCTCAACACTTCGGAGCTGGGGATGCAGGGGGCCCTAAAACAGGGTTTGTTGTTTGGGTCACTCCTCAGAAAGAAAGCATCACCTGCAGAAGGCCTGATATCCTTGTCTGTCCTGTTTAGGAAACCCTCCCCAAGATGGGAGGGATGCCCAGGTATGAGAGGTGTGGGAAAGATGAATGGCTGTGTGCACGCAGGGGTAGGCACATCCCAGTGGAGGGAAAAAAAAAAAAAGGAACACTTGTGCCCAAACATCAGCAAGCTCAGAAGAAAATGCTGCTGCCCTCTCGTTTTATCTATCCTGGGTTACTGCAGGCAAACCCAGCAGGGGCAGGGTTCCTTGGTGAGCCCCAGTGAAGGTGTGCAGTGGTGGGCATTAAATGCCAGCAAGGCTGGCTGGGAAAGAAGGCACCAGACCGAAAAAAGTGACTGTCCTCCACCCCCAGGGACAAGAGCAGCCTCAGGCCTTTCCACAGCTAAACAGGTTTCCCTGAGGGACTGAAGGAAAAAAAGATACCCTTTTGAGACTATTCAGAAAAAGGAGGCTCTTCCCCTGTCTAATTTTCTAGTGTAAGAATAACTTCTCTCACGCCACTTCCGCGCCTACTGAATTTCCTTGGGTTTTGTCTTCTATGAGTTTCTTCTCCCTCCCCCTTTCTCCCAAGACACGTCCAGACTGCTCTCTACTTTCAAAGCGACCCTGCTGTCACCTGGGGAAGCAGGTGACATGGCTTGTAGAAAATGCACAGGATGCTGCACAGGAACAGAGAAGAGAGAGAGGCTCTGGAGCATCCAAGCACCGTGCTGGAGCAGAAAGGGAGTCAGAGTTTGATTTTCTAGTGTACAGGTAAAAACAAAATGGATATATGCATTTTCTTTCCATGTAGCAGTGTTCTGCCTGTTCATGGGAGCCACAGCACAATACACAGAATAAAACCAGACGTAGTATTAATTGAAGCACACTCTCCAGGTGAGGGCAGGACTGGTCACGCTACTTTTAGCGGAACAAATGGAAGGGATCAGCTCCTACCTTGCCAGATACAATCTCCCCAGATCGTAGGCTCAGCTCGCTGCAGCTGGGAGTCGGGCACAGCAGCAACTGCATGAGAGCAGCAGGAGGAACACAGCACGTAGAGCCAGCGATAATCCAAAGCAAACCCAGCTTGTCCCCGTGCTGGCTCGGGGACCAGTGAGCCTGGCTGCCGGGGGCTTCTGCAGGCAGCTCCCCCGTTGCTGCAGGATGGCGGGGCACGATGACAAGGCGCTTCTTCCAGATGGGAGCTGGCTCTGGGAATCCTCCTGCTGCTGGTCACCTGCCTCTCCTCGGGGACAGCGGTGCCAGGGTGCTCGTCTCGCTCACCGAGCGTGTGGGCAGGAGAGACGAGCAAGGGCTGCGGGCTGCTGGCAGTGCAAGAGCCAGATTGCTAGTGAAAGCCCCAGTGTAAATACAGATGCACTCTGGAGAGGACTATGGCAGAAATGCAGCTCATGTTACAGACAGCCATTTACAGCAAGCTCAGAAAGAAGCCAGTGTGAGGGGACCGTGCCACTGAATCCACCGCCTGCCCGCTCCCGCGGCGGGGTGGGAGGGCAGCTGCTTGCCCTGGGGCGAAGCGACCATCAGCAAGGGGACACCCCAGCTCCACACTCCCTAGCAGCTCCTACAACTCCAGGCGCAGCAACTGCCAGCAGGAATGCAGACCTATGCCATTTTCCACCCTACGCCCCACATGAGACACTCCAGCCCCACACCTTCTCTGGTGCACACTGCCCCAGCAGCCCACCACAGCTGGGAAGAAAAGCATTGCTCCATCCGTGTGGCACCAGCTCATGGCGCAGCAGTCCACCCGTATTGTCCAGGCCCTCTCCCCATGCACGAGGGCTGACCAGTCACTGGGATTTACCATCTCTCTCCAGTTCACTGCCTCTGGCACCTCCTGCCAGGATTCTTCCCTCCCTCCCACTTCAAGATAATTTATCAACTGGATTGCAACTTGGATTTACACCAAATAAGGAAGATTGGAGGATAGGGACTAGCTCAGCAAAGAAGCAATGTGTCAAAGGGTTTGGGGGCTTTGCCTTTTGTCCCCACAGCTGGAACCAGCAGCAGAGGGGTTTAGCGGGTTTCACCCACTGCCCATTAAATCGGCACTGAAAGACCTCAGGAAGAGGCTGAGAAGGAGCTGTTTCAGAATGCATACCGCAGCAGGCATAACCCATTTTCAGTACGCCTGGTGCCACACAGGCATATAGCTCACGTCAGTGACCTCTGGGTGCAACCAGTGACAAAGAACAGGGAGTCTGCAGAGTTGGGAAGCAACTGATGTGTACACTGTAGAGGCTGGGGGGATCTCCTTTGAAAAAAATGCTGTCTAGCCTCAAAAGAAAAAGGCTAAAAACAGCTGACTTAGGCCAATCACATCAGTGAATGCTGCTGTTAACCTAGCCTCGAGGAGAGCACAGGGACCCTCGTGTAACAGGTCTATGTCCTGGTGATGCCTACAAGAAGGGCCAAGCTCGTCAGGCACTAAGCCAGCCTGAAATGCTCCCCGTTAATGAGAGCAGCCAGGTTGTATCACCTGTTGTCTCCTGTCTCCAGCAAACTGCTGGTACAGCTGCTACACCCCCCACACCGGGGGGAAGGACAGTTGTTGGGGTTAAAACTCCTTCTTCCTGCACCTGCTGATATCCTTTCCCCAGGCTGCAGCGAGTAAGGTGCTTTGTGCTTTTCCCCTCCGTGGTGCAGAGACTCTCCACCACCGCACAGCCCAGCTGAGCTTGGGATGAGACACTCGCCCAGCTTTGGGCTCCTCTTGCACAAAAATAAGGGGAAAGCTTCCCAACGTAACGACTGTAAATCTAGTGCTGGGTGCCAGTCCTCAGATCTGTCTGAGACAAAATGCGGCCGGGACTTGCTCTCCAAGGACCTATTCATCCGCATGGGCTCCACACAGGGGCTGCTTCTCCAAACATGACGAGCCTTCATGATTTGTTCCTGCACAGCGACAGACTGGTTCACTGCTAAGCAAGACAACACTGAAGCCAAGTCTTCAACCAAGCGGCTTCTGCAGCCAAACTGCTCTCAGCCAGGGAACGGCTAACGACCAGATAATCCCAAATGGTTTAAAACCTTTCACAACAACCTAGGCTCAAATAAGGCAGCTGAGAGTGTTCAGATCAAGGCTGCAGTGAGGCTTACTGCATCGGCAGCAACTGCAGTCCTGCTGAGGCACAGGTGAGAGCCTTGCAGCACCCACAGCCTGCCACGAGCACTGACTTCGGTGGGGGAACCCTGGCTGCAAGCTCTCCCCTGTGCTTTCTGACCGCACCCGGAGAGATGGAGGAAAGTGATACCCACAGAAGATGTGGTTTAGGAATCTGTACGGCCTGGCCTCGTCTTGCTTTAGAAGCTGCTCCTCCCTACAACACTGCTCCGACTCAGACTGACCCACTGCCCACATTCACCGGAGGAATCCAGCCGCTACAGGAGAGGACAGGCATAGTCAGCATCGCTTCATGGGAGTTTACTTGCCCAGCTCTAGCTCCGTAAAACCTCAAGCAGACCACCACCCTGTCCCGTGCCTCAGTTTCCCCACTTGTGAAACAAGCATCATAACACTTACCACGTTTCCGCAGCTGCTGTGAAGTTAAGTTCATCGCGGGACGCTTGCAGTCTGGAAATAGTAATAAGCATTCTGCAAGGCTCATTTTCCACCCACAAAGCAGAGACTCCTTGTGGCTTTCCCAGGCATACACACTACTGCTCTCAGCTTCCTTCACCCTCACCAAGGCAAGCACGCTGCGAAGCCAGTGATCCCCATCGGCACCGAACGCGGGAGCTTGGGTCCCTCTCCCAGCTGTGCCCAGGCCATCTGCCAGGTAGGAATGCGGTGCATCAGCTGAGGACTGGAGGAGAGCTGTCAAGGCAGCGGAAGGGCTGGGGCTGCACCATGCTGGAATTCCAGCAACGCACAAACACCCATCCGCCCGCACCAGGAATGACTCCTCCCTGCCCCAGTCCGGGCTGAATCACTGGAAATACCAAAACAATGATGAGGTCACGTTCCCGAGCAAGGAACTGGAGCCAGATATAGACGCATGGAGAAGCATGCTAAAAAGGGACTCGATGTACAAGCTGGAGGCTCTGGCAGACAGACACCCCAGGCATTTGTCTCGTTTAAAAACAGCCTGAGGCTGCCAAGAGACTTTTTTTTTGTTTTTTTCCCCCTCTGCAGGGAGCTGGGCAGCGCTACAGGGGCTTTAAACTCTTTATCTGGCCCACTGAAAGAGGTACAAACATTAGAGCTCATGAGTGCATAGATTTGCATTCAGCTCTTTATAGGAATGAGGCAGAGGTAAAATTATGACTCAACTCCGAGTCCAGCATTCCCAAAATCTCTGTCTTGCCGTAATACCAGACTCAGGCTTCAACAGTTAAGAATCCACCTGCAACAAGCAGAATGGCAGACGAAAACCGCATGACCATTACTGTCTGGTTGCTTTTGCTACAGCCTTAGCCAGCTTCCGCAGGAAAAAAACATTGGTTTGGTAAGTTTTCAGTGGAGTGAGCAGCAAATAACAGCGGCTCCTACTATTGCTCCTAAAAGGAGCATCTAAGGCACTCTGCCATCAGCAAATAGACTTTTCAAGGCAGTGCAGTTCCAGCCCTTCCCAGTTCTCAGTGGACAGAGAGACTGGAGACATTTACTACTTAGACTGTGGAGGAAATTACAACAGAGAAATTACAAAAGATGGAGGAATTCACAGCAAGCCTACTCTTTGCCCTTTCTGTAGGGCTAGACATTTGGATGGATAACACAAACACCCACAGCTCTATGAAGAAGAGGCTTGAAGAATCCAGATTTTGTTTCATCAGGACATAAATCAGATCCTAATCAGAAGCCAGGGGGAGCAGAGATGGGAGCAGGCAGCTAGCACCACGCATCTCGCCTGGCTGGGCAGCAGCGCCTGACTGAGCCGGCGTGCTCTCTGCAACCACCACAGCTGTGCCCGGCACACTGCTGTGCCTGCACCAGTCTCTTCCTCCTGCAAGCGCTTTCACGTTTGCTGAAAAAAAGGTGTAAAAAAATTTGTGGTGTGAGGTCCCTCCTTCCGGAGGAGGAATGGAGGGATGAAACCAAGGCAGAGACTCAGCAGTCACAGTGCAACGAGTACTACAGCCCCCTGCTTGGGCATAACTCGTTGTGCCATCCCTTGGGAGAAGCACTGCTCCGAGGATGTCAGCTCGGCTCGGCTGAGACACAAGCATTACCAAACCCACCCAAGCCTCTTCCACGGCAAAAGCGCTGCTGTGCTGCAGGGCACACCGAGACCCACGCAGGCCCCCAGGCAAAGGCTGCCTGTGCTGCTGCCACCACCCCCTCCAGCCAAAGGCACCAGGGCTCCCACCACCACCCCAGCCAGAAATCGCTCCTTTGCCTCTGCCTTCCCTCCAGAGCAGTTTCAGAGGAGAGACAGGAAAGGGCACAGACAGGCGCTGCCCTTCCTCTGATAAACTGGAGCCCACGCTGGAATGGGGCAGACTGGCTGGCTCACTTTCTCAGCCTGACAGAGGGACACAGCAGAGGACTGCAGCAGGTGGCACATCACCGAGAATGTGTTTCTAATCCCTGTTCGGGCAGATGTCTCCCTCCATCATCTCCGTGCACACCATGCAGCTTGGCTTCTCTGTCCCCCCTCCTCATCAGGATGTAGCTCAAGGCAGCTGGACACTCGGTCCTACCGCTGTCCCCTAGGAGCCTGTGCTGCCCCATCTCAGTGGGATATCCCACCGTGGCCTGACGCAGGGAGCTGTGGAGCTTCGCCTGGGACAGCCCTGATGCTAACTGCTGGTTCATGCACTGCTCAAACCCTCCCAACCCCTCACCCCATCACAGACACCTGCCAGATACACCACAGGCTTTGCCGGGCAGTCTCAAAGCTGCGTCTATGGTAGCGCAACCACGACAGCAGTACGATGGCCGCACTCCACACCCCAGCGCTGGGGTGGGATTAGCAGCACATCGAATCCGTGCTCACACACTGCCATCTGAGTTGTGTGTTGCCCTGGCACTTATCGGGGATCCTGGTGCGGTTTGAACCAGCCACTGTGACACCAGCCAACGAGAAGTTCTCTTTGCTTAGGACACCAACAAGTCGCCCAAGCGGTACCACCCCCATAATGCTTAAACAGTTTCTTAAGCAGAAAACTCTGAAATCTCAAAGCAACTGACTTAGCAGACAGGTTGACAGCGTCCTAAAGCAGTGTCCTCCAACAACAGCCTGTAGAGCTTGGCCCAGATGGAGACACTGGTGTCAGCAGAGCATCGTAACAGCAGTCCAAGGGCTGTCCACGGTGGGAGGCAGTTCAGATAGGTGCAGTCTTGAGGAGGACACACGCTGTCCTCCCCGGATCCACTGAGGACTCAGTAGGAAGCGCTGAGTCCAGCGCAAGGCTTAAGGGCTATGAAGATGCTCAGTAAACACCGGTCCCAGGCACAACAGACACGAGTTGTGGAAACCAGTATTCCCAGTCCAGGCAAGCACGCCCAAGAATGGTAAGACAGGGAGAAACTGTTGGCTTCGGATGAGTAGCAGCTATCACCAGCAAAACTCCAACCAGGCTTCATGTTCCAGAATCAGAGGAACAGATATCTGTATCCAGGAAACCTCAGAAAACACTCTTGTATGTATCCTTTGGCAAAGAACTGGGAATTAAGTGTTCAGCAGAAGGCAGGTTGCATGAGGCCAAGCAAAACTGCGGGAAGCAGCCCCTCTGAACATCTGGGAGGGACAGCGCAAGCAGAAAAACTCCTCCCAGCCAAGTTTCCCCTGAAGCGCTCCAAGTCGAGCTGGCAAACCAACACGATCTGACGCCTGGCCCAGCCTCAGCAGAACTAACCACAGGAAACAGCATCAGGCAGCTACAAGTACACATGATAACTTCATTTCATTGATTCCCAGAGCCCAGAGGCATCCCTGCCACACAGCAGCTTGATGGAGTGGGGAGAGGGCGAAGGAAGCACCTCACCTATCCCTTACCTGCTTCACGCAAAATATTGCCTGCGATCGCCGCAGAGAGACAGAAAGGAGGTTTTAGCGAACCACAACCCCTACGAGCAGTCTGGGACACTACATTTTCCAGCTCACTTAGGAAGAGAGCAGACGTGTTGCCCCCTGCACTGCGCCCAGCCGAGCGCTCCACCAACCCACTCAATATGCAGCACAACCAAGCCACTGCAGCACAGAAAACCCAGGATGCCAGGCACCCCGCACAGCAAAAAGTGTCAGACTGCATCTGCTGCCACAGCAAAACCGAACCAGAAGCAGAACTGCAGGAAGAATATTGGGCAACCACAAAGCAGGCTTACACCTTTTGAATACTGAATGTTCCTTTACCCGTGGCCTGAAGGTTTTGGAGGGACTCAATAGCCAGCAGGTAAGGAACTGAAGCAGCTGCTCTAGGTGTTGCTAAGCCCAAAGGACGCAAACCCACCGCTCAGTGAAAGGCCACCAAACGGGGCCACCGATGGGGCTCAAAGGTCCCAGGATCTCTGTCATAAACCCCAAAGTTATGGGAGGCAACGGGGTTGTTCGTTATGGGCAAAAGCCAGGCTTCTTCTATTAAGTGCCTAATACGGATGTGGAAGCAGGATGCAGCCAGTAGCAAAAACATTGGCCTTCCCTCGGGACACAGCAGGCAGCTCAGATGGAGCTCTGCGGAGCTGTGCAGGGGGTGGCCACTGGAGACAGCACGCCCAGGTCTGCCCCAGCTTCGCGCTCACGTCGGGGACTAATCGCTCTCGCAGTGCAAACCTGCAGCTCCGCAGCACAGCCTTCATGGGGGCACGGACAGCTGCCCCCAAAGCCAAAACTTACAGAGATCCTACTAAAAGGCAGTGGTAGGAAAGCATGTTTTCCTAATTCGGAGGAAGCCTGGCCCTGCTCCGGTTTCCCGCAACACCTCGTGGTGTTGGGAGGGAGGAGGGGGTGGAAGAGGCTGGATCCATTTATAGCCCAGGAGTCTGGCAGAGGGCTCGGCGCAGCCAGCTCCACCCGGCACGGGCGGCTGGGCAGGGAGCTGGGGGTATGAGAACCACTTCCCTTCAAGCTGGGAGCCACAGGAGAGAGGATGCTCCT
Source organism: Chauna torquata (assembly GCA_013399475.1). Lineage (NCBI taxonomy): Eukaryota > Metazoa > Chordata > Aves > Anseriformes > Anhimidae > Chauna > Chauna torquata. Next base: position 67,566 of record VXAL01006052.1, read on the forward strand.
TCACAGCGCCAGCCAGAGAAAAACATCCTCTGCTTCTGAGCGAATTATAAAAAGTAGGACAGCAGCAGGCTGGCTTTGGAAAAACTGAACAGCAGCTGAGCTGCAGCTACGCCAGCAGCGCTCTTGGATCAAGCCTGGTCAGAACGGCTCTGTGCCTTTCTTTTGAGCCCTGTACCACACCCTCCCCTTCAGGAACCCAAGTCCCGACCACTAAAACAGGGACAGAGGCAGCTCCCGGGCAGGGGGCTGAGGCCAGGAACTTGCCTTTGCTAGGAGGAATGACAGCTCCCGCACTCCAGCATGTTTACAGTGGCCGAAACATAAGCAGAGGCAGTAAAAAGCCCTTGCCAGCCCTCACAGAGAAAGCTTGCCCCTGAGGACAGGCAAGACACCAGTTTAAAGCATGCACAGACTTACGCTGTGATGATTTCAGCTCCTTCCCACGTTATCAGACATGAGGCAGTGAGAGACGAGAAGTATTTATTTAGCTAATACCTCAACCTCATCCAGACACTTAGAAACTCTGGGTGCTGGGTACCCCAGCCGGACAGATGCACAGGAACGTAACCTTGCCAGGGGCCTCTGTCCAAAGTACCCAGTTCTGCGTACCAGGCGGCTGTCCCAAACGGGCATCCCTCTGCCGCTGTGTCCCAGGTTAAGCCTCCCCACAGAGGCACCAGCATGGTCTGGGGCAAGCATTCTTCCCATTGCAACAAACAATACGTTTATAAAGACAGAATAGGAAGATTTACATCTATTCAAAAAGTCCTTGTTGAGCCACAGGCACATTTTCAAGCTTCACTCACCCCACGTCCTGTGGTATTAGTTTGCCTGAGTGAGAGCTTGGCTGCAAGCCGGAAAACTGTGCGTATTGACAGCAAAGTTCAGAAAAATAACCACTAATGCTGCACGAGAGATAGCAGAGATGATGTGGCCATAAGAAAAGCAAATGCAGTCTAGACAAGGCAGTGAACTATCAGCACAATTGTATAGCACTGGTGACAGAAGCATCATACAAAAACAACAACAACAACAAACTGGTCGTCCACATCTAAAAATGATAAACCCAAATGAACAGGTGCATAAAGGGCCTGGGGGAAACAGAAAACCTATCAAACAAGAAGAAACTTAAGAGCCTGGCTTGTTTAGCCTAGCCAAATGTAGGCAGAGAGCAGATAGGATTGCTCTCTAAATATATCACAGGAGACAAACAAAACTGCTGAAGCAAAAGGATAATGCTGGCACAACAACAACAGAATAAATGTGCTGTGAACACATTTAGGTTGAAAATTAGGGGGGGGGGGAAATCAACCACCAGAAGAGGAAGCCTTCCAGCTGGCACGGCTGGAAGTTTTATCAGTGGTCTGAATGGGTTATAGCACACAGTACCTCTGCCCAAAGGTACCCAAGAGGTCCCTTATGTGTCCACCTTCGTTCCTAGCTAGGAATTAGCATGGGTCACTATTCAGAGGGCTCCCTTCCTGCAGCAGCCCTTGCTGAGAATCACACCTGCTAGAGACCCAGGGCCAGCACGTGGCACTCCCTCACCCTCCCATGCCATAAGAGCTGCTTATGGTTAATGACTTCCATGCTACAGGTCGGTGGAAGAGCCTTGTGTGGATGCAGGCGGGCCAGGCGAGAGCCACCAGGCGGCCCAGCAGCAGTGCAGGTGCAGTGAGTTCCGTAAATCACCCTCCAGGTACTTCTGCCCAAACACACCTGATGCCCCACACTGCTGGGGGCAGAGGCTGCTATCCTTCACCGTGGGATTCTGGGGGGAGAGGAGAGGCTGCTCTGTAACCCCTCCTCTGCTGCTGTACACAAGAAGTAACCGCATTGCGCACTGGCTATCATCAAAGCGCTGTCACTCCTGACCCCGAAACTGCCCTCCAACAGGACGCTGAGCGTGTAGGTGCTACAGCAGAAGCCACTGCTCAGAACTCCGTATTACGGAATGTGTTATGGAGTCATGCAAAGAAAAAAAAAAACCAACCAACCCAGAGACTGACTTGTTGGTGTATCTATCTAACGGGAGAGCGCCACGAAAGGCTGAACGACCATCCCCAAACCCTCTTCTAAAAACCACACCGTACCCCAGCTCACACCAGCCCTAAACGCACCGCGATCGCACCACGACCCACCGCTCCCTCACCCCATTCACCGCCCCACGCCTGTCCCGCAGCGGGGCCCGCGGCGCCCTCCGCTGCCGCCAGCCACCGCCGCCTGCCCCGCGCTGCCGCAGCGAGCCCCCCGCGCCGGG
>VXAL01006052.1:70338-148554 GCA_013399475.1 Chauna torquata
TTTTTTTTTTTTTTTTTTTTTTTTTACAAAATCAGGAGTGATGTAGGACAAACATCACTGCCAGCTGATATGTCTCAAATGTCGGTCTTGTCAAACCACTGAAATATTTGTAGCTGGAACAAGTTCCCCAACCGATCTATCACCCCCTGCATGTCCCATGCAGCCTTTGCAAGTCCCCTTCAGCCAGAAGGTGCTTTGTACGTAAACCATATGACAAGAGTGACACGGTCTCAGTTTCCTTGCTCTCTCAGCAAAAGGTCAGCTGCTCAGCCTTAAAGTCTACTGCATTACATGCTGGGAACAGCTTTGATAGGACTCTCAGTCCACAGGCCGGGCTGAGTGTTGCGGGGATGTCTGCTTACCTGCATACACTCTCCTTTTTCTTCTAGCCCCGAGGAGGCTGGCTGCGAAAGACATCATCCTAACCAGAAAGCCACGATTGCCTCTGCAAAGGGAACGGTAAAGCACCAACTATCCCAGCAGTTTCCTCAGTCAGGGTGCAGGCCTCACTTCATTTAGCTATCTCCTTGCAGGGGAGATAACTGGATTAGAATTTGCTCCTTCCCTAGCAAGCAGCTCCTGGCTGCTGAAGTCTGGATCCAGTCCCAGCCCTAGTTTGCACTGGCTATGCTGAAATTTAATACCACAGTTTGCAAGGAGCCTCCCAGAGCAGCAGGTGCAACAGACTGGGTTTTTTTATCTGTGCTGAGTTAAACACAGGGAGATGAAACCTTCTATTAGAGCCTAAACAATTTCGTACAGCAACTGGGGAAACTGGGACTGCAGGCAGCAAGGTGTTGTACACAGCCCAGATGAAGTGGGGACATGGCTGGCCTCTTACCATCCTAGATCACCTCCACCGATAGCTCAGAGACTCAAGGCAGAGAGCTCCCAATAAATACCAGATGGTTAGTGTGCAAAAATTCTAATTCAATACTAGGGAAGAGTCTACATTTGTATAAAGGAGCTGAAAAAATATAACAGCCAAAGCTGCTTAGTCCTCTGCAGAAAAAAAGCTCCATTTAGACGGCTCAGCAGCACTGCAGGACAGATCCTCATGCTGCCACACTGGCCTTCCACCCAGTAACCCCCCTGGTTATGGTACTGGTGTAACCTGTGAGCAAATCCCAGCCTCTCCAGACCACCACCAGATCACCAGGTCCCTCTGCTGGCAGTCAGATTGATAGGATTTGGTGGAGCCTTCTGCTCTCTGGAACTCGCCATTGACAGATGAACCTTTCCAAACCAAAATATCAGCCAGCACAGAGACACTCTGCAGAGGCCCCTGAGCCCTCACTAAGTTCCTGTGAAACTTGATCACATCGCTTATCAGGGTGGATGAGAGAGCAACTGCATCGCACTTCATCCGTTACTCTGACCAACAGCACCAGCGGACTAAACAGCAGGACAACCCGTGCCAGCAGTGAAATAGCATCTTTGCCTCTAATATTTCTTGTGTGATTTCCATCAAGTCAAACGTGCGTGTGCCTCAGTCTGCTATGGTGGGAAATTCACCTGGTGTTGGAGGCTCGGATGAGCCGCAGCCATGATACAGGCTTCTCTGTGCTGGATTTTATGGCTTGATCTGTATGGGTGAGCTTCTTTTGCCCTTCTATTTTAAGTCTAAATGAAATGGCTAGTGCCCAGCTACAAAACCTGAGATGGCTGTGAGGACGAAGATCTTTTACGACAAGAGCAGATTTGCATTGCAGACAAGACAGGACAAACTGGTCAATGTCAAGTCCTTGTCCCTTGATGAACTAGGAACACCTCTGAGCTTGCACCACCTCCTGACCACAGATGCAGGAAGAGGGTGGTTTGGGGGCACTGGCCTTCTTTTGAGAAATGGGATTAACCGTTGGTTTGGAAAGAGGTTACTTCCAACTCATCCCTTCAAAAGTGCCTGTGTACAGAATAGTCAAAAGGCTGCAGAATTACACATATTACAGAGACCGGGGATTTGGGGGTTGTGTGGCTGGACCTACGGCAAACCCAGGGTCAGTACTGTCACCCCAGTAATAAGACCCAGAGTACATTCATGACAGACCCAAAGGCACGTGATTGAGAAGGACAATGCCAATTCAGCCTTTTCTTCAGCCTGGACTTCACTTTGCTCTGAGGTATGTAAGGGGAGAAAAAAGTAGCATTACAGACACACTCAGGGAGCGAAGAGGCCTCCCACGGCATGTTCTCGCTCCAGGGAGGCCCTCTGGGATACCACACAGCAGCTTTGCTTCCCCTGCCCCTCCTTCCCCAGGAGCAGGACACGTCTTTGGAAGAGGAGCTGAATCCAGAGAGTGCACATGGGAGAAAGGAAAGGCCCAAGTCCTCGCTTTGGTAGCCCAGGGGGCAGAGCTCTGGGCAGCCACGGGCTCGGTGCTTTGCAGGGAGCACAGCCTCCTTTCCCAACAGCCCTTTGGTTTGGTTTGGTTGGTTTTGCTTCTTACAGTCCCTTGTGTTTATGTTTGTCACTGTTGGGTGAAAAAGTTCCTGTTGTGGCAAAAGGTGATTTCGGCCGCATGTTTCTCCCAGACATAATGAGTGCTCCGAAGCCGTGCTGATGGGAGAAGGCATAGCCGGAGCGGCGCGTGCTGGTCCGACGCAGGCGTCTCTTGGGTGAGGGTGGAGGCGGCCTCTTTTTGGCTTCTTTGATCTTAAGTAGGACCTGAAATCAGAGAATAAGAGGGAACAAATGGCAAATGCCTCATTATTCAGAAGCACAGTAAAAGAGAAGCAAAGAAAGGGGAAAAAAAAAAATCAGGGGTCCGAAGCCAGAAATGCTTGACGAAGAGGAGGATGGCAGGAGGCGTTGCAGAGCAGGAACTGAACTTGCAGCACAGGGTGGCAGCCTGGTAAAAGGAAAAACAAATCTTATTCTGAAAGGCGTTGCTGGGAGTGTCATCTCTAAGACATGGGAGGGGATGATTTCAGCGTGTTGTTCCTCATAGCTCTGTGAGGCCTCGGTGGGGTATTGCTGCAGCTCTTTTAGACACTTCGGTCAAATAATCCAAAATGTGAAAGTCATCGCAACAATAGCCAAAAGTCCAGAAAACAAGATCTATAAGGACTTGACAAAAAAATTGGCTTACTTAATCCAGAAAACAGACTGCTAAAGAGGATCTCCAATATATAAAAGCTTTTTATGATGAGAATGTTGATCGATAGATTCTCATATCCCTTGGCAGAAGGGAGAAATATGATGCACTTTATTTGCAGGTGGGAAGCTCTCTGCTCCCACGAGGCCGCCGAGATGTTCTGCTGACAGGCATCTATTCAGAACTGGGCTGTCAGAGGTGGGAGGCCACCGGTGAGTGCCAGTGGCTCAGGATGATCCCCCCGGCCTCCCAGCCTCTGTCCTTCCTGCCTGGGACAACAGCAGGTACTTGGCTCTCTAAGTGTCATGCCTGTGTTTAAGTTCCTCTCATGCCGCCACCTGGAGATCTCCATACTGCAGGCAACCCAAACAATCCTCTCCTGTGACAGTTCATTTCCCAGAGGAAGGGGAAAAAATAGTGATTTTGCACTAGAGATGCTCACCCAACACAGAGTGGCTGGGATTCTGGGCCACAGCTACGTCAGGCTTCTACTCAGCCGAAGAGTAAATTCAGCCCATTTTTGCACATCTGAACTTCCTCTGTGTCCTGAGGACCTTCCTACCTAGCAATCTTCTCTAGCACCCACCTGCCCCTCTGCAAGGGCTGAGCATCCCCCTTCACTCCTTCTCAAACAGTCCTGGAGCACCTGGGGAGCTTTGCAGACATCCCAAGGATGGCCAAGGCGGCCTCTGAGGAGCACGCCCTTGAGGCTTTGCTCGGAGACACTCGTGCCTCGCAGCTAAGTGCAGGAAGAGGAAGGAAGCACGAGGTGGCAGCAGCATTTAGCAGATGCTCCTGTTTGAGAGGGAGCCCGGGGGGCTGCGGTGATGCTGGCCTTGTGCAGGGGCATTCGCTGTAGTGAGCTGTGCGCTCTCTGCCTACTCCACGTCTCCCAGCCTCTCCTTGCCCTAATGGCCTCACCTTCGTGTTCTGGGGCACGGGAGGGCAGCTGGTTTCAGAGCGGATGTATAACCACTGGCTACAAATGAAGTAAATTCTGAAGCCAAACAGTCCCCAGCAAATGTGGATGCCTGGGTGGAGGGCGATGGGCTGCGGTCTGCCAAGCTAACAACCGTGCGGCAGCAGAGCAGGAGGACTGAAATGCACCGCTCCTTTGCCACCCTGCCCCACCACTTAAACCCTGCACCTAAAAATAGTGCTGCTTCCCCGCTCCAGTGCAATCCAATCCACATCTAAATAATTTCAGCCTCACTCCCAGCTGCAGATGGTTTGAGCTGCACCCAAATCCAAATTCAGTCCTCCTTCTCAAGGGTCCAGGAGCCAGACGGACGGCAGCACTTGCAGGGACATCCACGCTGAGCAACGCCAGGCCCCTGCAGTATGGCTCCGCAGTAAGCTTAGCTGGTAGTAAGAGGGTTTCTGGTTTACTGAAATATCTCCTTACTTTATCGCTGGCAGTTGGCTTTAACTGAGCCTTCAGGAATCGAAAGCCAACCACAGGCAGCACACAGAGGGCGATGCTGAGGAAGATTGCGAGCCACACGTTGGGCTGGCTGAGGGTGTTTCGAGCTGTACCTGAAACACAAACGCATGGTTACAAATGTAATGGCAGTGCATCTCACCATCATTCTCTTTAACACCATGATTCAATCACTGTGACTCCAAAGTACTTGGAAAACAGACCAAAATATAAAGTAGACACCTTCTCCAACAGCAAAATCAACTTGCTGCACAGAGGACAGCAATATCATTCTCATTGTCTGAGACGAGCAAACAGGAATGCAAATTCCAGACTCAACTGGAGCAACTGCTCAGAGAGACAAGGATGTCAGCCTGAGTGCCTTATCTCTTTACAAAGAGTCAAATCACTGCAAGAGATAAACGCAAGTGTTCAAGAGACCTTCAGCGGCAGTCCAGCCCTCTCACCTTTTGCCAGGATGCCACTGAAAAAGGAAGAATACTCTTTTCTTACTTTCCAGCACCATTTCCTGAAGCACATGCAGTACTGACTCTGCCCAGTAGCCGGTGGGATCACAGCCCTTTATGAGGGGATCGTGCATTGCTCTGGGCGTGCACAGGCAGCGTGGCCTAAAGAGTCTATGGGCAGAGCGACTGCCATGTGGTGGCGTGACACTGCCACGTTCTTTGAAACCAAAGTGCTGGCTTTTGGCTCCTCCGAAAACTGCAGGAATGTAGGATAGAGCAAACAGCCTGCACAACCCTCATTACAGGGTTTAATGATGCTGTTGTTGGCAGGAAAGTTGCTGAGTGTTTTCTTTTCAGTTGGCCGAATTCTGCTGTATTATAACTCTGCTGAAATTAAAGTAAACAAGTTGGCTGCATCCAGGCTAGAAACGCTTTCCTTAGACATGGTTACAGACTGAGATCTTATTAGCAGCACTCAGCTTATGGCTAATTTGACCTCAGTAGTGCCAACACAGCAGCAGATAGAGATATGCCTAGCAAGTGAGTTACCAGCTATCTTTGGAAACTGAACAGACACTCTGCCTTCTCTCACTCAGCACTGTTGATACTGAAAGCCATCTTACAGTGGATGTGACCGTCTGCTTGGAAAATACATTGCAACAACTGACCTGCATCTCAGATATTTCTAAAATGGCCAAGCACCTTGCAATTGCAGTGAAGATGGGCAGAACAGGTCTTGGGTTAACAATTCATCCAGAAATAAAGGTATCGCTCAATACACCAATCCGAGACTTGAAACAAAAAGCTTTAGGATTTCGGGAGTAGAGTCTCATAACAATGCTGTATCATTATTGGGTATGGGTGCACAGAGCTATTAAAAACATCTAAATTACTTTGCTAAGCTTTCATCTTCCTCCTGGTCAAAGTCTCAGGAGATGGACTAATTTTTACCATATCTTTCACTTTTTGCATGTGTTTAGAAACTTCTTGTGCAGTGCTTCAAAAAGCTGGTCATCACTGGCATTTCTTTTTTCTTGGATATTTGCCATTTAACCTGGATGAAGGCTCACCGTAGTCATCTGGCATTTTCTCATGCCTAAATGGATGTTGTATTTCTATGCCCTCCTATACCAACATGTCAACTTATTTACAAAAGAACACACATCCTTCTGCAAACAAAATGCTCCCAGATATCTGTAAGAATTGGACATCTGGAAACAGAATATAAAAGTGTAGCAGAAGGCATTCCAGCCAGCTCAGCAAGTTTATTTAAAGGATCAGTCCTGTGGTTGTGTGTGAATGTGCATTCTTAGGCAAGGAAGTGAACATGGCACATGTTCATGTGGATGGATAAGATTCAAAATAAGCATTCCCTACAGCCTTCGGAAATACCCTGGCATTTCTTGCAGAAAAGGCAATCAATATATTGTGTAGCATGTGATTTCCTCCAGAGAGGCAATAACACATGCTAGAAATACTTGACAGAGTTAAGCCCCACAGTATGCCCATTTTGAGTGCAATCCAGGTTTGTCCAAGAGCTTACCAACAAAAGGAAATGAGGCCGTGAAGATCAGGTACATGCCGTCACTATACATGGTGAAGGTGATAGCAAAGTAAACAGAAAGGCTGCCCCAGATGAAGAACTGGTTCACAACCGTCCAGTAAGAGGTGTCCAAGCCAATCTGAAAGAGAGAGCAATACAGCTGTTGTCAGCACCTTAATTATTTAGCAGATTTATTTTGAACACAGCCAGAGATCTTGTCCTTCACTTTGTACCACTGCCCCCAACACTGTTATTCATTTAAGTCTCAAGAAACACCAAGCCACAGAGCACAGGATGCTGGAAGACCATTCAAGGCAAGCATTACTGTATTTGCCCTGCTTTTGCCCCTCTTCTCAAGGGTTCACTGGTGGCCGGTACTGGAGTCAGGATACTCACATCAACGGATACATACTTATGTCCCCACCGCAAGCTGTAATCTTGCATTGAAAGTTAGGAGAAGGAGCCTACAAGAACTCAGACAGCAGAAACCATTAGCTAGGGAAGCGTGATCAATTTGCTTTTCTTCCGAGAACTTTTTCTCATCCTGCCAGTACCATCTGAATTTTCTACCTCCCTCCGAGACTTAGCCAGTTCTTCCAGCAAGTGCAGTTCTAGCATCTGCAGCATGCATGGGGTCTCACCATGATGGAGGCCCTATAAATAACTGCCTGATAGCAGACAGACACTCCCATACTTCAAACCCATCCCATAGAGCTAGAATGAGTCCTTTTCTACTCCCAGCCTTAACTGTTTTGTCTACTGCGACAGTAAACTTCCCAAGGCACAGACTGACTTCTTGTGACGGTGATCTTCCCTTAACAGACAAATCTGTTGTTCTGTTGAGCTGAGGAGAATAATCTGGTGTCAAGACTTATTTTTGCAAGAATTCAAGATGCAGCTGCAAACACAATGCTTTCAGGATCCCTAGTGGCCCTCCAGGTGCTACCTTCATAAAACAATAACCGATTCCTAAAAACTTTACCAAGGATGCCTTACCTGTGCAGACACCACAATCAGTAAGCAGGTCTGGGCCATCAGCGCAAAGGACTGGTAGTCAGCAATGGCTTTCCCATCACTTCTCATTGTATTGTACATGGCCCCATAGGGGATAAAGAATAGTATGAGGGAACTGTAGATCCCTTGCAACATACACTTGACAAACACTATTTTGTTAAAATAGAGGTTTTGCTGGCCAGGCACATACAGCTGAGGAAACAGCAAGCTCCAACGATCGTCCACATCCTGAAAGCAGAGAGGAGATGATCAGCTTTGCTGGCACCTACCCAATAGACCAAATGAGACCACTTAAGGTTGCCGTGTCCCCATCATATGCATTTCCGTGAGAAACGGCTTTGCACACAATTCATTCAGTTGTGCTGACTAGCATGAACATCCCAAGGTCACCTAGACACATTGTCCATGTTGAATTTCACCTTTATTCTGCTGAGAAATTTGACAAATGTAAGTGTTGCAAAAAAATGAAGGTATGTTCCACCTTAATCAGACTGCATGCCCTATTCTCCTAACAGTTGCCTGGAAGCTAAGGGATAGAAAATACCTTTATTGCTGCATTTCTATTGAGGTAGAAATGTGTGTGTGAAATTACTGCAGGAAGACCTCCACTAGAAAGGTTGAACCTGGAACACCTGGCTGAGGAGATCTTCAGAGTGCCGCATCATTCTTTGGCCTGTGTGGTGATGAAAAAGCCACTTGTCTGGCTTCAGGAACAGAGCTGGTAAGATGTGACTGCTTCAAGGGAAGTGTTGCAATGGCAGCTTTTACTGTAGTCAACAGCTTAACCCAAAAACATCACCACACACTGAAATCCACAGGCCAAATCAGGATAATATACAATCTCCTCCCTGGTGTGCTCTTCTTCTGTGCTCTCAGATCTCACTGGCAGGAAACTATTTTAGAGTCTGCCGATAGCTAGCCAAAGCAGCAGCTGCTTTTGCTTCATGGAACCGGCTCAAAGCACCAAGAAACAAGTGGTGATCAAAACAGTACCTGATCGAAGAGGCTCATTCCTAGCACCGGCAGGGAGGTATACACCAAATTGTAAAGTGTAATGAACCACTCATCATAGACAGTCTAAAGAGAAAAAAACAGAGCATGGAGTTAGCTGAAGGCTGCCTTTTCATTCTCTTCAAGAGCACACACAATTATAAAAGGAATCTCCTTCCTTGGAGATCTTCAGAAGCCACCTGGACACGGTCCTGGGCAACTAGGTGGCCCTGCTTGAGCAGGGGGGGGTTGGACCAGATGGCCTCCAGAGGTCCTGCCAATCTCAACCATTTTGTGATTCTGTGAATGAAATGCAGGAACATCTTGACTGAAGATGCTACTAATACTCAAAGTATAATGAGACTCGAGCTCAGCAGCCCTAAACTGCTTATTACCAGAAGCTGGGGGAATACACAGGGGAAGGATGACTTTATGCTAGTCCTGTTTGCTAAGCATCCACTACTGGCCACAATCAGAACAGGATACTGGGCCAAAGAGCCCCTTGACCTAGCCCAGTATGGCTCTTCTTTTGTGCTCATGAAAAGGCATTCCCGCAGGTGTGCATTTGCAGAAGTCACTGTTCACATCTAAGAAGGAAATAAAATGCCTGCACAGCGGCACCCACTGGGTGGGAGCAGCTCCACGCTGTGAGCGGCAGGCAGGCGGGAGGAGGGCATCCCTGCTGCCTGCACTGGTGTACACTCAGCCCCAGGGTTGGTATTTTCACACTGTCTGTGCTTCCTCGGTGTTTGTTTGTGTTGGAGACAGGTTTTCTTAATCTGACATGAGATTTGCTTTTCTTACAAGCTCCTGAAGCACATAGGTGATCTGGTGTTAAACTGATTACTTCAAAAGTGATAAAAAGGCAACCATATTTCTTACAAAGATCTGCACCAAACTGGTCAGGCTCTGGGTAATCTGCATGCTTGTTTGATGTCTGCAGTCAGTCTGAATACTTTCAAAAATCTCAGGAGGTACCTATGTTCTTCATAAGGTATCTAAATGTCTTCAGGCATCTGTCCTTTACTGTACAACATCTGCTTTTTTTTTTTTCCCCCACTGTGCTTGAAAATGCTAGGCATAACCCTGAGAAAACAGAAGCTGTCCTACCTGTGCTGAGAAGCCAGAGAAGAATCCATACCAGAAATGCACTAATGTGAAGGCAAAATTCTTATAGAAGAAGTATTTGAGGAACTTGCACATGCGGATGTAGGACCAGCGGCCGTGGACTAAGAGCAGACGCTGCAGGTAGCGGAACTGTGCAAAGGAGAAGTCACTGGACAAGACTGCCTGCATCCCCTCCTGGCCACTGATACCAACCCCGATGTGGGCAGCTGCAAAGAGAACATCGGTCATGTCAGTACAGTGAGGGTTTGGTAACCCCACTACGTAAATGAATTCCCCACAGTGAGACACTGTGTTAATTCCCTCCCAGCCTGCATAAAAAGTCATATGTGAAGTTATTCAGGGAAAAAAAAAGGGGGGGCACTACTTCTTTCAGCAGCATTATGATTTTAGCTGCATTGATACATTTTCCTTAACTGGCTTGTATGCACCCTCAGTGGCAATTCATGTTTTCTGTCTTAATATTTTCCAACAGCACAAATCATTGCTGCTGTTAGAAATTAAAAGTATTTTTTCGTATTGACATGTGAATTGTATTTACATGCATGCATGTCCTTCCCACAGCCTTAAAACATCGCTCCAGGCAAGCAAAACCTTCAAAGCCCTTATAGATTTCTCAGACACAGTGGCACAAGGCAGACTGTAGCCTCTTTACATTTCTTCAGCCTTATTAGTTCAATCAAATAATTAGACAGAAGAGTCACGTCTCTTTTAATAGCAACTTGGGTTTATTAAACATGGACATAAGTTTAATGCGACAGCTAATTATACAGCTTTAACTAATGAGAACAATCTCGATAGCTGGAGGTTGGTGAGATTCAGAGGTTTCCATGGAACAGTGAGTTGATAAAATCCCAAAGTCCCAACCCTCTAGTAGTGGTAGGGTTAGTTTCTAATTGCCGTGTACACTTAACTTGCTTTTCTTATCCTTTCTTCACTGGCTGCGTGACTTATCTCCCTAGAAGCTCCCTACTTAGCCTTTTCTTTCTTAATTAAATGGCTCCAGTTAATCAATTCTTGCAAATTAACACAAGGAAGATTAGCAATAGGCCCTTCTGAATAATCTTAATTTAATTACACCTAGTTAGGGGATCTTTTTCATAAATTCACTGAGGTAATGCAGCATCAAATGATGCTCGAGGATGAAGAGGCCTAGAGGCCTGTGTTTTATAACGCAAGGAAGATAACTGACAAAGGGTCCCATCTCATGGAAATGTTAAAAAAAAATCCTGCAGCATTATATAGTCTATTTACAGGCACGAAGATTTTCTGTCTGCATGGCAGATAGGCCCCCTTGAAAACAAACTTGTTTGTTCCTTGTATTGCCATTGTGATGACGGCCATACAGACATACAGGTGGACTTGTTGCACCCTGGTGAGCTTTTGCCTATTTTGAAGGTAGAAACCAAGAAACACGGGACATGACCACCTGATGCCATAGGAGGATCATACAGAGGCCCCTCAGAGGTGCATTACTGCTGCCAAGCCACCTCAGTTAGCAAATAGGGCAGCAAGCCAGTTGGCTGGAGCACGCTGGCTGTCAGCCGTTACTCACTTTTGATCATGCTGACATCATTGGCACCATCTCCGATGGCCAAGGTCACAGCTTTCTTGTACTTCTTCACCAGCTCCACCACCTGGGCCTTCTGCAGTGGAGTCACCCGGCAGCAGATCACCACTTTGCACATGCAGGCGGTTCTCACCAGCTCCAGCTCCAGATTCCCTTCCAGCGCATAAGCCTGAGAAGAAAGGACAAAGATGGTATCTAGTGGTTTGTGTCACACTAGCAGCAACTTGTGGCCTGACAAAGAGGACACAGTAGGAGGAAAATGAGAACTGAACTAGGTTTTGCGTTCAGCGCCAGGAAGGTATGAGACACCTGAAAGTTCTCCAGGGCCAAGCTGATGCAGCAGGTGTTTTTCTCATCAAAAATGCCCATTGCATCTCATTGCTGTAAGTGACCCCAATACACCTACGAGCTTGGGTCTTGAAAGCATCACAGCTGCATTAGCACAACAGCTATTCTGGCTGATGTATCCTGACAGTGCAGCAGAAGTGTGCAAAGAGAGGAGGAGCACTGCAATCATGCAGCTGCTGCTGGGCTGGGGCTAACCCTGCCCATCTCCATGCCTCTGCTCATCCTTCTCGGTTTATTTTTTGAGCTCTGACAGATCCGTGATATAAATAGAACAGATTTCACTTTGAGACTACTTAATTTAAAAAAAAAAACACACAGGAAAAGCTGAGTTCAGGTGAGCATAAGAAAGCAAAACACAAAACCAGAGAGAACGCAACGTTGCTCTGAGTGCTGACCTTTTAAATCAGTCACCATGTTATTTCTATTCAGGAAACATACAGCTAATTGGATGTCTGGTCACCCCTCCGGCTTTGCGTGAGAAGGAGGGAGCAGTCTTAGCTTCTCATAGTTCTTTCAGATTGTGGTTTTTGGCTCCACTCTTTGTTTATGTCTCTTCTCAGTAGACATTCATGGAAGGAATCTACACAACTCTCTCCTCAGAGCCATTACAGCAGGCCCACAGCGCTTTCTGTGTAAGGCGGACCATCCTTTGACCAGATGTCCTTTTTTCTTAAGACCAAGAGCTGTGAATCACTAGCAACCCGCTTCCCTCCCATCAGTGGCGGGCAGGCAACAAGAGAGACCTGTTCTTAACTTGGTTTTAGTGCACACGCCGGTCACTGCAGCCAGAGACACAGCATCTTGACTGCATGGCACCAGCAAAATGTTACCAGATAGTAACTGTATTAATGGTATGGCACACAGATCAACCAGTTGTAGGATGCTGCCGTTACAGGTGCTGCTGTGCTCTGCTGTTTCAGCAAGACCACATGTGTACACAGTCCCAGTGCTGCCGTCGCGCCCATCTGCACATGGGGATAAGGCACTGGCCAGATGCTGTGTCTGAGAGGGATGCTAGCAGGACTATTGCCACTGTTCGTGTTCCAGGTTCATAGAAATAAATGACATATAGTTTAGTCCATACTGTCCTTGTTGCCCCCACCCGACAGAGAGCCGTGGCCATGGTGAGACTGGCTGTGTCCAGTCTGCTGCAGGCTATGTGGATGGGCTGCTCCCACACTGCCTAGGTTTGAAATTCTTTGTGGGACATATCTGCTTGCAACGGTGTGGGTGCACGTGTGGTTTTTCAGTTCAATGTGCCTGGAATAAAAAGAAAGCTTTGCCACAGTTGCCAGTGGTGCTCTTATAACTTAGTATTCAGGATCTGTGCCGCAGAGTTGAGGTACAGAGTCAGAGCAGGCAGGGGCTCGAGGCCTGGTGGGATGTCAGAGGATTTGCCCATGCCGGTGAACCCAACTCAATAGATTTCTTGTCTGTTTTGCAGAGGAGATCTAAAGGAGATTAAGGCCCTGGAGTTAAAGAGGGAGCCAGTGTTAAAGTAGGAGAGAGCGTACTTGACAATGTAGACGCAGCCTGCAAGTGTCCCTATTAGTCCAGGGTCTGTATGGCACACAAGCCAAATATGGAGCAAAGTGAGATTTTTTAATAGTAATTTGCAGGGCTGGTATAGAGCTGGGGTTAAATTTGCGGGATTACTATCGAGAGAGGTAGCAACCACAGGAAACAGAAGCATCTTGTCTCTGAAAGGCAGCTTCTCCTGGCTCTCTCCATCTCTACCTCTTTGCTTACAATGCAGGAAAGCAAAATATAACAGACGCATAAACCTGATCTAGTCTGAGCCTTCCTCCCAGATGGGTTGAACTATGTCTAAATCATTTTTGTGTCTAACCTGTTCTAAAAAAAAATCCAAGGATGGAAAATCTATTCCAGTGCTTCACTGTTCTCACCAGGAGGACATTTAACTCAAAGCTCTCTGCCTCGGTCTAATTCTGTTACTTCTTTTACCCGTTCATATTTGAAGAGTATTACCAGGATAGATCAGTATTCTCTAGGCTCAGAAACCCTAACTCTCTCAGTTTCCCCCCATGCTTTCCAGATCGTGCATGATCCTACAGTTTTCTTTGTACTCTTTATAGTTGGTCTACTTTTTTCTCAAAAAAAAAAAAAGGGGGGGGGGACAAGTAACTTGAATTATTTCAGCTAAGATTTTACTGATGCCAAATGGAGCGGGAGGTTTTCTTCACAAGTCTTACAGATGATGCTCTTACATACGTACCTCTGATCTTGTATGTGTGGGGTTGATTATGTGAAAGCAGAGAACAACACATTTGTTCTTACAGAATTACATTTTCCATTTTTTAAAAGTATTTCTCCAATTTGTCAAATTTATTTCAAATCTAATCTTGAACTCTGTCATGACTGCAGTTCCTCCCAGCCTGGTGTTATCTGCACATTTAAGAAGCTTGCTGTCTTTGTAAGCAGTTAATTAAAACACTAAATATTGAATAGGATCTTGCACAGTAGGATTGCCCCCTGCTGATGCCACTTAGCTGTTGTGTCAGATCTTCAGTGGGCTCTTAAGAGCCATACTTTCCAAGCTGTCTTGCATTTGTCACATAAAAATTTAATCTAGACCATATTACTTCATTTTGCTTGGAAAGACATCATGGGAGAGAGCATCAAACAATTTATTAATCAAGTTATATGACATACATTCTATCTGATATCAGATATACTTAGTAGAATACGTTCTTGGCATACTTGAAATCCATGTTTGATGTTATCTTCTTGGGGCATCCGCAAACTGCCTGATTATTCTTCCACATATTTCTGGAAGGGAAAATTGATCCACCCTACCGGTCCTGTTCACTGAACATCAGGGCCAGCTTTTCTCTGTTCCAGTTTTTCTCTGAAACCCTGCCCATCACCTTTGCTGTCTCAGATAATCACTAGAGCAAATCTTCAGTTGGGGTGGGGGGGGAATAAAAAACTCCAGTCCTCTAGGGCTAAATTTTTAAAGCATTTTCAGACTTCCAGTATGTCCCTAACATATTAAGTTCTTAAGAATACTCAGTCCTACCATGACTCTGAACCTTCCTTACCAGGCTGTGGCCATTGATAACCAGACCGTACACCCCATTTGCTTGCTCATCAGGTAGAAGCTTTGTTTTTTTGGAAGATGTTTTAAACTGAATGTTGATTTCATCACTGTCCAGAAACGAGTCTGGCTTCATCTTTTTCCTTGCATTCCTAAAAAAAATCCAGATAATAATTAAAATCTTGTAAAGATATATATTTCACTAAATCAGCTTTATGAAAACAGAAATTTTATGCTTCCCTTTGTTAACTTAGTTCAGTTTACCCTGTATCACTACCACAACATGCATGGTTTAGCTGCTGCTGTTTATGCGTATCAGCCACATGCTTCTGAAACTCTAACAAGTGTTTGCTAAATCTGTGCTGATTTAAAGCCAAACAACTCATCAGAATGTCAGCAAGGACAGTATCCCAAAGGGATCTCAATTTTCCATGCGTGTTGTCTGGCAACCACCTACTTCAACAGAAAAGGACTGGAAAACTTCCCAATTTTCCACAAATACCTAAGAACTTGTGTCTACTGAGGAGGCTATGGAGGAAAGCAGGTTTCCAGAGAATGCTAGAAAAGGAACATATCTAAGCAAGGATCTGCAAGGTGGATGAATAGCAACAGCAGTAGAACAACAGCATTGATCAAGCCTGGAGCCAAAGGCTTTGTGGCTCCACATGATTTGTCCAGTGTCAACTGATGTTGCTCGCCTGAATCTGCTGTCTTATTCATTTACATAGATTAGACCTCTTGAAACAAGAAGTTTCAGAGTTTATCCTCACAGGAGATTTCTACACTATGTCTAGCTGCCAGGCCTTCCAGGGAGCCAGCTAGCCCTTATCTAGCGTCCCTGAAATGAGCCGCACCAGGTAAAAACACAGGAAAAAAAAAAAAAAAGATGGAATAACAAAAAATGCTGCTCCATTCCAGTGTCAGTGCACAGTAATGAAGCTGTATATTTCAAGCATTTACCTGAGTTCATTAAGTACATCATCAGATGTGCTGCCTTCAATAACAAAAACATCTGCCATGTCATCGTTCAGCAAGTTGCAGGAGTAGCCAATATTCATTGCCGTCTCTGGGAAAGATAAACCAGGAAGATGACCCATGTTAGTAGCCTAAACCCACCCACAGCCTCTGTGGCCTTTTCACACCTATGACAAAAGCTCTCTTTCTCACTCAAAAGAGCTCGCAGCCTTTCAGAGCCAACAGTTCAAGAGAGCCAGGAGAGTCACCTTGATGGATGTAGCAGCAAATCTCCCCTAATTGCTTCACAAGGCCACAGAAAAAAAGAATTCTACCAAAATAAAACAGCTCAAAAGTTTGCCTTTCGGTCAACATACTTGGAGCAACCGAAACATTTTGGTATTTCATAAAGAAAACTATTTCATTCTGAACATGAAAAATGAAACACTTCATTTTTCTCAAAAATTCTCTGCTCATTTCTTGGATGAAATGATTTGCAAATACTTTTGGCCTCCCAGAAACATCATTGTTTCAGTAAGGTTGCTATTTCTCCAAAATAATTCATTGGATTCTATTCACGGTTATTTCCAACTTAATGTTTTTTCCAGAAGCTTATGTTTCCTCCATTTCTATTCTGGAACATTAATGCCAGGACTAAACTGAAACAGAACTAAGATCAACTTTAGCACTAAAGTTTCCTGGAAATTGGCACTAGATTTTTCCTAGCCTTCTTCACCAGGACGGTTGACTGTACTAAAGTGACACCTTTTCACAGCATAAGACGGAGTCTACAGGATCTTCGTTGTCACCTCTCCAATGGCAAAGAGTGCTACCTTCATACTGCTTCCAGCCTCAGGACAGGAATTAGGAACAGGCACTAGCTACAGTTACCTGGTTTAATTCCAGTTCACTGGAGTTTGTCTAGCTGGTAGTGAAGCAAAGCTCTGTAAGTTTATCATCTGTGTGATTTTTCAAAGGAGAGACTATAAGAACATGGGTCCTAGCAGAATCATCCCACCAGTGAAAGAGAAGGGAAACATCCAAAACTGTAGCCCCTTTACCTTGCTTGTCGCCGGTGAGAACCCATATCTTAATCTGGGCTTTGGCAAGAGTCTCAATTGTCTGTGGGACCCCATCTTGTAACTTGTCCTCAATCGCTGTGGCACCTAGCAGCTTAACAGAAGACAACAGGAACTGGTTAAGTATTCCCACTGTGAGTAAAGGAGAAAGCATTAGACCTCCATAAAGTTACTCAAGCAAGCACAAATGAAATCCAGGAATAAGGTTGCACTAACTTTCATTCTTCCTCAGCAAATTTACTGTACAGAGTAGGGCCCTGATCCTGCAAATGTTTTATTTTGTAATCCCCCAGACTCAGCTGGATCATGAACGTGCATGAAACTATTTGCCACACATTTGCAGACCTACAGGTCCATGTTCTTCCATGCCTCCTTCACAGCAGATAGAAATTTAACGCAGGGGTGAAGACAGCTGGCGATTCCTGTCCCCAGACCTCCATATGCATCCTCTAATGTGGAGCTGTCATATGGCTGCAAAGCATCTTCTTCAGCCCACGACACAGCCACCTCCACCCCTACTCCACACTGCCATACAACGCTAAGCCACAGACTGCTCAGGAAACAAACCTCTGTTATTTTAAAGTTACTCTTTTCTCTGCATTTTGGAGATACTTGGTGGCTTTAAGCTATGGTCAGAGGGACATGAAGGTTTCACTGCTGGGTCAAGTTTAGGCAGCATCTGCTACTACATACCTCCTGCTATTGGGAGACTAAATTCAGGTTTTGGCTATAAGAACAAGATCCCTTTTGGTTTCTGGGATGTTCATCATTCCTCAGCTATGAGTGTTATTCATGCACATAACAACTCTAAGTAAACTTTCTAGAGGCTCTTGAAAACTATACAAGACCGCCTCCCGGGAGTACCTGCTCATCCTTGGCAGCCTGAGTCTGACTTGGAAGCCCAGAGACTGACACTGATGTCAAATGTGCCCAGGAGCACAGAATAAGAGTTTGCATTCCCGCAGCCATTGTCCTTAGTTTTTAGGTCAGCCAAAGCTAGACAGTATTTTTACTACTGTTCCCTGAGTATAACCATGTTCCATCCCTATTCCCCCTTGCTGTCCTTATATCCTTACTCATTCTAAGGACCCCTAGCAGGGGTCTGCTACACACAGGGACTTCTACTCTTGATCATCAACCAGACTGTGATACTGAGCAGTCCTCTATGCCTACACAAGACTCTTCTACTCCCTTGCTGACTCTGGCCCTTGCATCCATTCTCTGTCACAAGCCAGGCTCTCCTACACCCACTCTGTCCCTCCCTGCAGCATGTCATGGAAGTAAAGTCATTCCCGTAGAGGGTACAGAGGAGGGTCTGCTGTAAGCAGTGTTTTGTTCTGAACCACACTTCTTTCTCCCATGAGCCAGTGACCTCTTCTCTACTCAGGCCATGAGCTTCATAATGTTTGCTTGCAAAGCAGCTGGCTCCTTGACCTCCTGAACCTCCATGTCTTTCCTGCTTCGGACATGACCCATGCAGCATTTGCACAATGTATTCTCTTGACTGCAGGATTAGTATTTCCCACTGTTCTGTTGAGACTGGGAGGGCAGCAGGCTCTGCTCCACGGACTATGCAACTTCCAGAGGTCAGCTGCTTCTAGGCTCACACATACTTCTTCCCAGGCCCTACTGGCATCCTGAGCATACAGCTAATGGAAGGAGCAATAGTGCAGCTGCCCAGCTTTCCAAGATCTCAGGAAAGCACTCACTGCTGTGAGTACAAAAGCTGAACTGCTTCTCCTCAGATCCCACACATCCTTTTCATTCATTATTCGTGGCTGTAAAACACAGGCAAACCCCAGGGCTGTAACAACACTCATGGAGAAAAGAATGACTCGAAGATCACAGTTTAGCCCTATTTCAGATTGACACAAACGTCTTCATGGATATCATCCCCCATTCCTGCCCAAGGCTGCAAGAACAAAGACAACACTCTCTCTGAAATGGAGGGGGACCTGGGGATTATTCACTGCCTGCCATTTCAAAGAGAGGAAAATAAATAGATCAGCCATTTGCACATACAAAGGATAGCTATGAAATATTTGTGTCCCTGTCATCTCCCTTAGGCTCTGCTATGTCACTTCATCACGAGAAAGCTACTCTGACACCCACGCGAGTTAAAATAAAACCATTCCCAGGCACTGGTGACTGACACCCCGGTTACTGGCTCCTCACGGAGGTGCCAGTGAAAACCCAGGACTGCCATATTTCAAACCACTCCCATCACACAACCCACTGAGCTGTTTGCAGTGCAATGTTTACTGAAGTCATACTGAGCTGTTTATTGACAAACCACTATCCTTGCTGCCTCCCCCAGAGCTTGGCCCAGATTCCGTGAAATGCCAACCATTAGATCTTTTTCAATTTCTTCATATAGCTCTGACAATTTATCTTCCCGTCCTTCCAAGGCAGTGCTTGCTTCATGGTGACGCCTGATCCAGTCCTGAAAGTATTCTTCATCTAAGTTTTTGTAGGCCACGACGAGTGTCCTCAAACCTTCCCCAGCAAACTCCTGCGAGACAGTGGTGAAGCAGAATAAGTCAAAGGAGAACAGTCTCCTTACTCCGGTTTACAAAAGACTCTCTGAAAGCGAACAACTCTTTGTGAAAACTTGTTACCTAATGTCTGCAGAGGAAAGGTGAAAAAACACACCTTAGACCACAAACCTCAGGGCACTTTTTAAAAACTAGTTCCAGGTCACTTTTGCATTACCATCCACAGTTCTTACAAAGAACAAATTCAAAGGGCCTCTCCTACATTCTGAATCTGAAACTTTACATCAACCAGGCAGTTGTTTCCCAGGTTCACATTTCTCAACACGAGGTTCAGAATACTGAGACCTAAATAAAACATGCTGAACTCAGCCTTGAGTTTCAGAGCTGCACTCAACATGTTCAGGGGCTGGTCTAAAAGCACAGTGTGAGCACAGTCAGTCGTGACACCTCTGCAAGTCCTTGTAAGTGTGTTTTCTGCAGAGGTATAATTGATGGTATGGATCTCAGTGGCTGGTGGAATAACTGAGACCCCTTTCTGCAAACTGAGGCTTCACCCCGTAACAGGACATTCATTTTCTTTCTCCTTGGGGATTCCAAAACAACAGGTTTGAAGTAAAGGTGCATCAGGGACAGGCCGCATCCACAGCCCATCTCCCTGTGCTCTGACCTCTCCTCCACTCACAACATTCCCTGGCTCTCCCAGGCAGTGAGCAGAGATGTTTGTGCTATTGCTCAACCTCCCTGGCAAATCTTTCTGTTATCTTGTGCTCTGCTCTGTACCAGCAGGAGCTGGCATCACAAGGGGGAGTAAATGTTGGCCAGAACATCCACCTCTCACCACATCTCACTCTGTACACCAACAATATAAAAATCCACAAGGTTTGAGTGGCTGCATTTTCCATGCTGCCCAGGCAATATGCCCCTATATGATCTGGAAGAAGGGGAGGGGACTGAGACTACCATAGAATCACAGAATGGTTTGGGTTGGAAGGGACCTTAAAGATCATCCAGTTCCAACGCCCAGCCACGGGCAGGGACACCTCCCACGGGCAGCAACACCTTCCCCTGGATCAGGTTGCCCAAAGCCCCATCCAACCTGGCCTTGAACTCTTCTAGGGATGGGGCATCCACAGCTACGTCCCAGCCCTGCTCAGTCCCTTCTGACTGAGGCATCTCAGATCTGGATTGTATTCAAGAAGATAAAAGACTCTATGGCCCTTTACTAATCACTTGAGTTCTTCCAGTCCAAGGCATGCCTGAATACACTGGGTACCTGCATTGTACAGTAACAGCAGAACTGGATGGAATTTAGTTGCCAAAACACAGATGTGTAGTGCCATTTTGGGTGTGTCACCTATCCTGCCTGGCTTCCACCTCCTCCAGAGGAATACAGCTCTTCTGAATGTCCTGCGTTGTATTTGACATCCATGTCCAGATGCCCTGGAAAACCTAGAGCAGTTCAAATGGTACCTGGTGACACCTGATTTGATACCTAAAACTTTATAAATTAATTTCCCTCTCCATCCCCCATGAAATATATATATATGTATATGTGTGTATACATATATGTATATATGTATATATTTAGTGTTTGAATGCTGCTTCTGAAATCTGGTTTCTGTCTCAATACAAATTACACTGCCATACCAGGAGAAAAGGCCATCAAATGCTAAGACGCAGTGCAGAAGGAAACACTTACATTCAGATGTTCAGTGGTCTCCTCCTTGAGAGAATCACAAGATGGATGAAGCAGTTCATAAAGAATGGTGTCAGCCCCCTTGCAGTACAAAGTCAAGTCCCCTTCTGGACTCCGCACTACAAGGAAGAGGAGAGAAATTCTACAGATTCCAGACTGAAGCACTGGAGATTCATAGCACTTGCATCAAAACAAAGGTTTTCAGAGGTATCCAAACTCTACCAAGTGCCGGCAAACTCCCAGGAATCAAGATGAGCTTTGCTTAGAACAGAAGACAGTGCCTTAGTGGTAGCAGCATGGGCAACTATACCTAGATTGCATTGGTCTGAGCAGATGCTCTGTTAGACTGTGTGGTTCCTACAAGCAGCACTTCAGGCTGGACATCTGTATTCAAAAGTCAAGAACAATTTGTTCTTAGGGAACTGGTCCTGCTGCCAGTAAAGGTGCTTAGAAGCCTAAAAAGTCAGGAAGGAAAGAACGGAACAAAGGTAACATACCAATAACAGACATTCGCTTGCGGACATTGTTGAAATCAAGGATAGCCAGGAGTTTGTAGATTTTCGTTTCTCCCATTTCCACGACAGTGATGGTCTCTGGTGTGCGAGCCCGGAACACAAATCCAAAGTTTCTGGCAGCAGTGACAAGGGCTCCCTCATCAGGAGATTGGGCCTGATACACCAAGTTACCTGACACGCAAGAAAAAAAAAGTAATGTGGCTTCTGCCCTGTTTCTGAACTAAACAAATACAAAATGAAAGATTTTTTGTAGCAGTTAGCTACATGTGGAATAGAGGAGTGGGGCAAGCCATCTGCCACCTCAGGAAAGCTGTGGCACCTGCAGTTTCTGCACTCGAGGTGTGGTGGTTGCAGTACTGTCATCTCCACCACAGAAACACACGTGGAGTGGAGGCCCTGGTCCTTTCTCCTCCCACGTGGCACCTCCAAAGACACTGATTTATGTGTCGCCTTATATGACAGAAAATCACCAGGGAGCCAAAAGGACCAATAACAGCTTCTGTGGAGAGAAGACATGCTGTGGTGCAGGGTGAACATAACTAGTCAGTCTGGTGCCTTTAACAGTCCTCACCTTCCTTCTTCTCTTCTGGCATCACTGTGTGACAAAGTGAGAGCAGCCGGAAGAACTTGTGTGTTGGGACATCACTCAGCTTCACAGCTTCAACCAGGCTATGGTCATAGAAGGCAAACTTTGGGTCGGCTAACTGGTTGTACGAGAAGTCAACCTTCTCTGTGTTCTGCAAAAACATGGCTTGGTGTTATCTATAGAGCTCTCACATGTCCGTACACCAATGCCTGACCACCACAGCCCCCCTCTCTTCCTTATATTTACAGAGATCCCTCTCCTGCAGGGATGTTCATGACAGAGACTGATGAGTAAGTGGGGGGTCTTGGAAGCTACTGAGTCATACGAGAAGACAGGCACTCGAGGTGCCTTTCAGAGAAGTGCCTTTCAGAGAAGCACTCAGGACGATAGCCTGATTATCTCAAAAGATGCCTCCCTGAACTACAGGAAATGTTCCTACAAGATCCCTGCTAAAGAATTTCTACAGTGCAGAAGTGCCTGCCTTCAAAACAAAGCTGGCTGGAGGCATCATTCTCCTGATTTCAATGGTTGTCTGGGACATGGACATGTGGAGGCCCAATTTAAAACAATTCAAAAGGCTGTGTTCCCCACCCTATTCTCCCAAAGCAAGAAAAAGCCCTGATATGGAAAAAGATGACAGAGAAGTGATGTAAAGGTTCAGCTCCACAGGCACTGCCCTTATTGTCTGAAAACAAGGAGCCCCAGGCAGAGGGGAACATAGTGAAGAAACAGCCAGAAGCTCAAAGCATGAAGTGTCATGGAGGAATGCACTGCCGAGCCTGCCTGGGATGATCCCGATCCCGCCCCATCCCAGTGAGCTCAGAGTTTCCAGGGTGGGAGTCATCCTTTTGACCTGTGCAAGCTGACATTTAGCACTTTACCACAAGAACACAGCCCCCTCCACCTCCACTGATTTGCACAACAAGGTCCAGACACTCCAACACCGTGGATGTGTGGGCAGCAGCCTTTCAACCTGCAGGACTCTGCTCTAGCATGTGTCAGAGGCAGAAGGAGCTGCCGGGTGGCCAGTTGGCAGAAGACCAGCATCTCTCCCCCAGCAAGTCAGCCCTTTGCATTTTGCTGCTTGAGCGAGGGCAGTCCGGTGGGACAGCACTCAGTACAAAAAGCCAATTTCAGTGGGTAGTTTAAGTTTTAAAGGGCCTGGAAATGAATCACTGGAATGAGGAGTGGGATTTTCATCATCATTTTGCCATTTGTTACTTGGATTACTGCATACAGTTTTCAGACATTTTAAGCAGTGAAATTCAAAACGTGGGTTTGTGCCAGCAAGCAGAGGTTGGATAGAAATGGAGAAGTCACTGATTTTCACACTTTCCAATGTCCAGACATTAGGAGAATTTGACAGTGACCTTGTTATGGATATGAACTGAACTCACTGATTCCCAGCCAGAACTTTAATTCACTGCCAAGGACAATAAAGTTTATCAGTGTCCAAGTTTCCAACCAATATCAATGGCTGAGTGTTCAGAGGAGCTGTGCACGCAGTAGGATGTCATGTGAAGCTGAGGGAACAATGGACACTCAGACTGCCCATCCTGCAAGTTCAAAGCAGGCTTACTGGAAGGGAACGCAACTCTGACAAGCCTCTGATGCCCACAAGAACACACCTCCCTGCTGTGAGGATCAAGAGGAATATGAACATGAGCTGTGCCTGGGTGGGATGTGTCCACTGGCACCTATGCAGGCAGGTTCACAGGAAGCAGAGATTCTGCCAGCACTTGAGCACTTACCTCATTTATTTCTATCCTTTGCCCAGACATGTCATACACATCTCCTGCAAGCAAGAAAGACTGAGGTTATAGCCATACCTTCAGATAAGAGCAGTCTCCGAGCTGCTCTACCACAAAAAAATTGATTGAAGTGTTTTGAAGCTAGTATCAAATCAAAAAGTTTCAGGAACACAAATCTCTCGACATGGGGACTGGGGACTGACAATTCATATCAATCAAATCCTATGTTAATCCATGATAAAATCCAGAGACTGACAGATGCTGAAAAGAAAAAGCAGTTGCCATAAAGATGACTGGCATTTGGGTGAAGAATTGACTTCTGTCCAGAAGGGACATAGGCTATAAGGGTGCTTTCAGGGTGTGACTTCTCTTGTACCTTTCCTTTGGAATGTGAGACAAAATCCAGCTCCTGGATCATATTGGGTTTCTAACAGTTCCTGGACAACAAAAGAGGAGTTGTCAAAGCCCCTTCTTCCCATGCTTAGGTAGCAAGGCTGCTCCATTCCTTTTCCCTGAACTGATGATCTGGTCACAGAAACAAATGACATCTCATCTCTAGTGAAAGGAGTTTCACTGCTGAAGCTTCTGCCTGGACAAAAATTTTGGTCTGGACTGTGCCCAGGACAGCTAGATTCAATACTTCATTGAAATAAGATTGAAATACAGCAAATTATACGAATGACAGATCCGTACCTGTACCAGCAACCTCGACTGTGACTACAGTCAATTCTAGGTACTGATACTCCCTCACAAAAGCCCCTAAGTTGTAGAAAAAAACTCAGAATCCATCTCTCTTGAGAACTGCACATCAGTTGATCCCGCTGGGAACTGTAACCAAAAGGCTATTAGACACCTCCTCCTCAATGGGGAGCCTAAGCCTCCTGAGCACCCTCCCTGGCAGCAGAACCAATTCATTCTTTCTTCTGGCACGACTTTCCAAAATGCCGCGAGCGTAAAATCCAAAGTATTCTGGAGAATCAGCTAAGCATTTAGAAAAATGTAGGCAATTGATTGTCTGCCTTCTTTCCACATATTTCCCATTCATTTCTTGAAAACACACACACACACACACACACACACACACACACACACACACACACACACACACTCCCCCCATGTGTATGTTGACACTGGTGACATCCACTTCAGAAAAACCTGTTTGCAGCCCTAACACTGGCTAGCATACTAGTACTGTTGCAGATATTGTGTTGTACAAATATACACAAAGCAAGATTTGTAGGAAGAAGTAACTCCTTTAATTAGGCCAACAGATAACACTAAGATAAAAGGCAGGCTTTCTGGCGTGTTAGTCCTTCAGCAGGTCTGATACAGGCAAAACAAGCATCGATCTACAAATAAGATGTGACTAATTTCTCTGGGGGAATCTAATGATGTTAATCAATTAGTCAGTTTGTGAATTGCTAGCACCTCTTGAGCAGGATGAAGAAAATTGCCCGGGGCTATACGGTGAAGGAGCCTGTAAAGTCAAGGACTGTTAGGATCTAACAGTGCTAACAACTTCTGTTTCACACTTTTTCCAGCTCCCTACAAAGTTTGCTTTCTTCTGGTCGGTTAAGTAAGTTAGGACTGCAGATGAATGACCATGCCATCGACTAGGCGCTGACTGAAGGTTAAGCAACCTGAAGAGGATGTGGAAAGTCATTGCTCGTGATATGAGAAATTACTGAATGCGAGAGGTAACAGTGCGTAGCGGACAAAACTTGCAGATAGCACCGTGAGGGATGGCTGATTTCACACGTGGATAGGAGGGAGTTATGTGAGAAATAGCTGAACCCCACATATAGTTGGAAGGGAGGACTGGGGCCCTTTTGGGGAGCAGAGTGTTGGAATACCTGGGTAACCATATCAATACCATAAAAAGCTGAGATCACCTATGTAGTGATGTCAGAAAAAGAACAAATTTGGGTACAGATGTAGTAAAACTGGGATCAATGAGTGAAAAAGTAATAAGGTGCAGGTTCTGTAGCTGGATGGATACTGGGGCAGGAAAAGGGAGGTAAAGGGGTGGCAAAAATGGGAAACAAGGAACAGGAAAATGATATTAAGATATGTAAATGATGTAATATCAGGGCTGTCCAGGTATATGTGGCAGGCAGCCCTGCACCTGATGCTGCAGCTTCTTACAAAACACTCTCTTCTGGATATCATATTTAGCTTCTCTTGACCGAGAGGTGTAAAACCCAGAGAAGAAGACAAATGGATAACATACCGTAGGATTTGCCATTGATGGAGCACTTGTTGAAACACATGATGTTCTGAGTGAGGGTTCCTGTTTTGTCTGAGAAGATATACTTGATCTGCCCCAGCTCTTCATTGAGTGTAGTGGTACGGGCCTGAGCAGGCGTGTCATTCAGTGGGTAATACATTTTCCGGTCCCAGTCAATGTAGAAACTGTTACCCAAGCGTATAATCTCTACACTGGAGAAACAGAAAGAGGTGATGGAATATTTATTAGTTTAAAGATCTTTATCTTCAGCTACCATTAGCAACTACAGTTAGAAGACAACTTTGAAGGTAATGACAGGGTGCACTCATCAGGTTGTCCTTAAATTGTCTGTAGTAAGCAATGCTGAAGCAAGCCCCACTGAAAAGATCTGATAGGCTTATAGTAAATTCCTTTACTTTACCTATAAAACAACTTTCTATAAATATATTTGAGAAGTTTCAGCAGTACACAAGAAACTTTGGAAATGTGATGCTGTCTTTCAAGTGTGTTTTTGCTTCTGTTGAGGCTATCTTTTTGTGAAAGAAATCCTTAGCCTGGGCAATAAGTTAAGAAAACCACCAAGAAATCACTTTCACCCAGACTACCCCAAGTCTTCATTAACCCTGCTGTGAACAAGTGGCAGTCGTTCAGGCCGAGCAGGCATGTGTCACCAGACTGACGTGCGAGAGGCAGCAGCAGGGTGCTTCATGTGGTGCAGTTTGGGGAACATTTTCAGTGAGATTCTGGGCTGAGCTGCGCTGCGGTGCCTGGGGATGAGTACAGACAACCCAGACCGTCAGAACAAGGGAGTCATTGTGTAACTCAATGCAATCATGGAGTAGTATCAGCTCACAGATGACATGAATTTCCACTTTGCTGCTGGTGTGACACACTGGGCCAGAACGGGATGAATTCCTCATATTTACCAACACAAAAGAGAGTCTTAGAATGCAGCTTCCAACCCTCTAGCTCCGAGTGTAACTCCTCACCCTCCTGGCAGCTCTGTGGAAAGGGCAGCACCAGCAGCTAAGAGTTTGACATCTACCCTTCGCAGTTTGACATCACAAACTTTTCACAAATGTTCTCTGTGAATTACACAGCACGGGTTCGCTCTGCAGTCAGTAGCAATTCTCGCTGAAGAGTTAGGTCCAATGATAAACAATACCAGCCTAGCCAGTCTACACTGCAACCTCAAGGTTTTGGAGGCAACTTGTCCTACCTTTAACCATGCTTGCCTGTCTGCAACAGCCAACATAGCACCATGTTCTCTGGGAAGTGATGGCATTGCCTATCCATATAGCACCAAGACTACAGATCCTCAGCCTGATTACACCTACTTACCTGGCAATCCACACCTCACCTGAGCCTTGAAGCCACCTTGAAAAACGTGCTATTCACTTTGTTTGATGGCCAGTGCAAATAGGGGAGAGCAAAACACTACCAGTAGCAGATTTTCAGTCTCACTCCCATGGCGTCCTACACTTACAAATGCAAAGTCATCCTCTGCTGTTCCAGGGCTTACTGCTATCTCAGCTCCAACTCTGACAAAGACCTCTGAAGAAAAGCATCACTGAGTTACCCGTAAAAGTGATTCTAGTCCCTGTCCAATAAAGTATGGACTTGGGTAGAAGAGGAAAGGGTCTCACTGAAGAATACAGCATGTTTTTAATCCCCTGTCCTTTCAAAACCCCATGGGGCTTGTTCTGATTATTCAAGACCCACAAGGAAAGCAGGAGCTATGAGATGTCTTCACTAGATGAAGGCAAGAACTGGCCTTGGCTGTGTGGGATCACCCACAATGGTGTTGCTTTTATGTCCAGGGAAAACGATGCTCCCAAATAAGGCAAAAGCTAAAACTCTTCTAAAATGAAACATGAACGGAGGTTCTGGCACATACCTGACATAGAGTGAAATCGGCACCACTGTGTTTAGAATGATCACGTATGACCAGAACATGAGGAAGCCAGAGTAGGAGGCAGAGTTGACACCCTCTGCCCAGGGCAGATAGACTTGGAAGTTGTAGCCCTTACTGGACTCCCAGATGCCATTGCCAATGGCTAGGATAAGACACATCAGAGCTAAAAATGCAAAAATCTGGAAAAAAAAAATTGCATATTAGAAACATGGAATTTGTTATGTACAGGTTAATTGGAAGACCCTAATCAAAAGGGGTTGGACAGCATGGATCACAGGGAAAGGTTCCTAGGGCTGAAGGAGGAAAACAGGCAAAAATATGACACTTTACCTCAAAGAGACAACTACACAGTGCAGAGTTGTCGGCAATTTGGAGTCACAAGACCTCAAACAAATGGGGATTTAAGTCCTAAGTAGAGACCTAAAACAGGGTGCTCTTGGGCAGCTGGCTGCAGAACATCAGCTCTTATTAGAGATGAGTTGAGCTGCTGCTCCTCAAACATCTGGCTGCATGTTTGGGAATAGAAAGCCCCTGGAGGACTTTTTCTGACTCTTTGCCTGATGTATCATATTTTTCTCACCATTTCTGAAAAAACTAGCAAAGATAATTTCTTATGCAGGAAATCCAGTACTGTGCATGTTGGAATTCAGCACTGGATATCCTACTGATGGTTAAAGGAGAGTTAATCACTGACTCAGAACTAATGGTTGCCTTGGTACCTGCCATCATAATCTGATTACATTTCCTTCGAGCAAACAGAAAGCAACAGTAACCAGTGAGGTGTAACCTTGGACTTTAGAGAAGCATACTTCTTGAAGCCAAAAGCAACCAGGTGAACAGCAACTGGGAAGAAAATTCCAGAAGACACAAAAATATTAAATAGGTAGTAAAGCTTTTGTTTGTTTGTTTGTTTGTTTTGTTTTTGTTTGTTTTTGTTTTTTGGTTTCTTGTTTTTTTGTTGTTGTTGTTAGAAAAAGATAAGAGCATAGCAATACAATTATTTGGAAAAGAATACAAAAAGAAAGGGAAGAAGGAAAGCTAATAGAAATTAATATAAACTGCAACAAATTACAGAATTATGACTATCAAATAGTCACACAAATATCAAAAAAACAGCAGACACAAATAGAGTTGTGGAAAGGCAAACATGTTCAACAGACATTCCTCCATGAATGACAGAGGAATGAAGCAGAGGGATGTACCTATCCCATACGATGCAGCAGGTGGAAAAGACAGTTTACCTACTGTGACAAGGAAAAATATGTGGCTCTCTCTGCTAATATTAAGCATTTTCAAACCAGTGGGTCTAGGTAATTTAAAGCTGAAAGCTTAAAGGGACTGAGAAATTCTCTTAACAAGCCAAGTTAATTTTTAACAATGCTTTTAAAGCTGCAAAGCTCCACCATACTGAAAATCTGCTAACATAATTACAATATTTGAAAGGTTGAAACGGTGACTGTGGGAAAGATAAACTGAGGCTAGCATGACATCATTCCTGGACAAATGATAATAAAAACAATTTTGTTGATATTGACTTCTCCAAATATTTGCCTTAAAACATCTACCATCCTAACAGAAATACAAAGATATGGAATCAACTGGCTGCACAACAGTGCAATTAAAATTCTCTTGCAACTGTGGTCATTAGGGAGGAAATATCAGTACAGTGGGCCGTTACGTATAA
Source organism: Chauna torquata (assembly GCA_013399475.1). Lineage (NCBI taxonomy): Eukaryota > Metazoa > Chordata > Aves > Anseriformes > Anhimidae > Chauna > Chauna torquata. The sequence goes on from VXAL01006052.1 coordinate 99,871, forward strand.
GGCCACCCAGTAATAACCACATTACAAGAGTAACCAACTTTTTTTGAAACAATAATTGAGGTACAAATGTAGAAACATTGCTGGTAAAACAGATATTTGTATTGCTGAGATAACCTATGAGGAGAGGAATGATGGTTTTATGGAACGATTTGAATCACTTTGTTGAAAGTTCATGTACACCCAACTTGAGTTTTAATACCAAGAAGATGCTAAATGGGGACTTCAGTAAATAAAGGTGTTGGGCTGAGTTTCAGGAGGCACGTATATTTCCCACAACAGTAGTAGCTTTTCCATTTAATTGTGGGAAGACAATAAATTACTCCACTGGTGAAATGGGAGTAATATTGCTTGCTAGTAAGGAATGTGGTGCAGTGTTTTTAAACCTCTGTGACCAACACTATAAACACACTTCATTTTGAGCTGTTGTAATCATGATGATCCAAGGATATGTGAGAGGAATGACCCAGGGACAGTTATTAAACTGATAGACGGAGAAAAGAGACAAGCCCATCCATTTTTACAGGTATTTCTGTTGGTCAAGTAAAAGATATGACTTCTCTCTGCAGACCTTGTCTGTTATAAAAGAAATGAATTAGAAAAGCCAACTGGCTCTTTTATCTTATCACTGTACCCTGAATGACTCTTCATTGCCCCGCAGGTTAAAAATTGTCAGTTCGTCATCAGAAGTCTATCAAGGAAATTCAGTGTATGATTTAGCAAGATATACATGTGGGGCCAAACAGCTGAATTCTCCCACAACACAGCAGCTCTTGTCCACCACTGCACTCACTTTACGTGCATTTTGCTTTATGTACATTTTGCATGTCAATACTCTTGTCCCTAACAGCTCGACTTGTGTGCAGTCCTCGTGCTTACACAAAGACCACTAACATGCTGTTTACTTTGAGACAAATCTGAAAGACCGAGCCGTTAACAGTGGCCCCGGAGATTACTTTCTCTGCAGAGAAACAACTGTGTTCAGGGTGTTGTAATCATTACCACAGCCCTGCAAGAGAAGGACGTGAATAAACCTGATCACAGACTTCCCACCACGAGCAACCTCCCTCTCAGGGACCTGCCTGTGCAGTGCCTATGATGGATGCTCGGCAGGACTGAGTCAGATTTTTGGAAGGAGGAGCTGACTTCTGATAGACATTTCCTTTCAGACAGTGAATTAAAACAGTCTCGGTTTCTTTGTTGGCACTTTCAGTTCTGTTCCGGGACTTGAAGCAATAAGGCATTTAGTAATGAAGCTGATAGCTCTATTCCTCTGAAAATGTGCCTCCCCAAACCTGCAAAAAAAGGCAAGTTTTGGAGGAAAAACCATTCCTGACTTTGGCAGTAGCGTCCCTGGCCGAGGACCATTCACGTCTCTCCGAGATCCCCTGAAAATGCAGTGTTCCTCTCCTGCTGGTTTCTGCCCTGTGCTGCCAAAGAGCCTTGCAGAGAGAAACACTCCCAAACACGAACAAACAGCGATGGTTTCCATCTGGAAAGGTTTATTCCCAATTAACCCCTGTAGGGACAGACCAGGGCAACACTGAACCAGGACTCCCTTGGCATGCCTTGCCAAAAAACTGATTTGTCCCTGGAAGTTTTATGGGCAATTAAACACAAAATTGCTTTGCCAGTGTTAACGTGGAACAAGTTTCGTTAAGCTTAAAATGAGCTATTTATAGCAAGCTGTGGCTGCTGGTATTTCCAAACTCAAGGGAGCACTATACTGCTTCTTTCTATGACTGCGCTTTGCAGCCTGTGACCACCCAGAGAGCTGGAGGGACCTGATGCCACATCCCCTTCGGTGTGCCAAGAGCCTGTTGCTTAGGTTAGGGCAGAGCTGTACTTAGACACCAAAATGTTAGGTGCCTTAAAAATACATAAAGGAGAAAAATACACGCTTGGCTCCACCAGCGCCCAAGAACCCAGGCAGAGGCTGATGCAACCCACTGCAACTTGCTCATTTTTGTTTCAAATGGAGCCAGGAAGTAAATCCATCTTGTTCGCATTCATGAATAGAGGCCAAACAGACTGAAAGCTCTGGGTGGGACCCTTGACTTGTGAAAGAAGATTTGGCAAACCTTCATTGAGTGCTAAATTCTGAGTTCCCTATTCAGTTTCTCTCTGCTCCATTTCTTTGCTCTGTGATCCCCTACATCTCCATCCTGCATCCCCTGCTGCTTTCCAGCTATAGCAGAACAGCGCACCTTTGAAAATGTGAAGTCTTTCAGAAACCTGCAAAATTCTGAATGTTAGACAACCAAACCTTGCTTGGTTTTGCCATCCCCTTAGGTTCAAGGGAAGAAAACAGGGAGGAAAACAAGCTGATGATGATAGGCAAGAATTTGTCTTGGCAGGGATCGGTGTAGTGTTACTAAAGTCAAGAGAGTGTCCTTACTGTACACTGAGCAAGGACTCCAGAGGGCCCGAAGTGACCTCTGTGCTGTGACATTGCTTTACAGCAAATACGCACATTCAGATGGATGTTCAGGACACTACTTCACAGCTCTGGCAGTCAGTCTAACCAGCGTTGCTTCGGTGCAATTTCAAGTCTCACAGGGGCACAACCTGCTCTGCCCAACAACGTCTCCTGTCCCGGGACCCAACTAAAGAGCTTTGGGGATTCTGAGAGAAAAACGAGAGGACACGGGCTGGGATAAAGTGGCAAGGCTTGGAGATTGGAGATGTTTGTGCTATGAGGCCCAGTGCCGAGGAGGCATAAAGTCACAGGGGGCAGGGAGAGCTCAGGACAGCCTTGCACAGGGCTTTGCCCTGAGCTGTGGTAGGCAGGCTGCTGTTGGACACCTTGAGCTCTGTCTTCCCCAGGGCTTGGTCCAGCACCATGGCATGAATCCTGGCCCCAGCCTGGCTGCAAGGGTGGGATGGAGAGCAAGGGCAGGAGGGAAGAAGAGGAAACAGCAGGCACTGATGCGTGACCACAGGAGTGGCCAGACCTTCCCAGTGTCACAAACTGAAGGCAGCGCAGCATGCATGAAAAAGCATGACATGATTGCATCCAAAGGAAACTAAAAGTCTGAAACTAAATAGCTTTCCTTCAAGCAAAGTTGAGTAAAGTAACATCAGGATGCACGCCTCTGAAGACTGGCAGTAACAACCAAAATGGTCCCTTCCCTGAGTAGATTTGAACTCAAGTGGTAAAATCTCAGGAGAGTCTGCAAAAGAGTCACTACCTCTGCCTGGAGGTGTTCGCCATTTCTTACAACCACTGACAAGCTTAAACCTCAGCTTAGATCTGTTTTATCACCTGTGGAGTGTGCCTGCTATATAGCATTAGCGTTCTCATATTCGCCAGCTGCTAAAAACGCCAGTTTCTGGGTATTAATGAGACCATGTCTAACTTTTTACCCTAATGTGATAAGACGAAAGCTGGCATCATGTAAATTAACAAACTCAATTACCCAGTCCTATGCAGATATCACCAAAGATGCCAAGAAATCAGGAAGAAGAGGGAGAACCGCTAATGTTTATACAAATAGAAAATGACAAAATTATTAGGGAAAAAGACATTTGCAGGTTTCAAAGTGATTCTCACACACACAAAAAAAAACCAATAAAAATTGTACAGCAAGGGAGAGCACAGCATATGAAAAGCTCAGAAGAAAGGTCCTTAACATTGTCAATGTAATGGCCTTGCTTTGCAAGATGGGCTGGCAGAGGCGCTGCGGGACTCCATCAGCTAATACATTTCTACAGAATTTTTCTGTTTATCGCTCGTCACTTCTGATACTGCCTCATTTGTGTGGACAAAGAGGTAGGGCGCCTGGAAACGATGAACATATCTGTAGAAATGAAACGAAATTAATCAGACTTACCATCAACACAAGGACATTCATGAGTCGATCAATGCTTGTCCGTTTAAAAGTTGTTTTTCCGCTGTTCTGCATTAGTTTGGTGTCTGGCCCTGGAGATGAAACACACTCATGAATTTTAGAAATAAAGCTTAGCAGTTCTAAAGCTGATTCCCTATGAGGCCTTGCTGTGCTCTACAGAATAAATACCCATCACAACTTTCTTGAAAGCAGGTACATACAGTTTACTGTGCTAGTGGGAAATTTAGGCAGAAAAAAGTTAAGTCACTTGCCTTAGATTATATGGAGAGAGTCACATAAAGCCATTAATTCTGGATTTTGATCCCATTCACTTCTTTCAACAGTCAATCTTCCCTTTCAGGTTTAATTACTTTTCATAGAATACCTGATACTGCTCTGTTATTAGTGAAATATTATACATTGTCTCATATGTCTATAGCAGTATAGAAACAACAGAAGGTCTATGCTTGTAAAAAGCATAGACCTAATAGTCTACAATAATATCATTGATGGTCCTGATATTCCAACACGGATTGAAGTCATATAGAAATGCTGTGGAATTTTTAATCAGATATACTTAAGAGTGGGAAATCTTGAACAAGTCTGGGGAGAGAAAAACTCCTATTGGCCCAGTGTGGGCCACTAATGGCAGATTTAATTGAGATTTAATTCTTAAACAGATTTAATTCTTAAATTCTTTCTTAGTGAGTGATCAAGACTTCTCTCATGTACTTTGCTGCATGCATTTCAGAAATAAAAGACTACTTCTGCTTACAAAAGCATTTAATTAAGATGGAATTGAATGTTGTAACGTAGCATTTGCAACCCAGTTTTCTCTTGTAGACCACTATAAAAAAGTTCAGATTAAAATCCCCTATAGTATGCAAAATTCCCAGCTTAGAGTTAAACTCAGGGATTGCATGTATTGTTTTGCTTTTTTTCTTTTAGCTGGTAGAAACATATTTTCCAAAGAGGAAAATACATGGTCCCTTTGTCCTTACTAGGTGTGATGTGCTCCTGTGCTAATGTTGCTGTGCTCGGCAACTCACATGTCAGTTTTTCTACCCACCAGCATAAATAACGAGACCAAAGCACCACTCTGTGTTCCTAATAGTACAGCCCCTCAGCAACATCTTCTCATTGTCCAGGGCATACTTCTCTCCTCGAAGAGTAAGAGTTCCTGTGAACTTATCCAGCTTGTTGTTTGGTGCCTCACATTTGACTTCACCTGTTTTAAAAATAAATAAATAAATAAAAGCTGGTAGAAATCTTCATGGTCTAGAAATATGTTGATCAATACTGCATTCTCGGGTGATCCCCAGACATGGAATGCTACACTGTAATAATACACTGTAGCTGCAGTCCACTGCTGACCCTGTCACTCCCACTCTTTATTCTATATTTACTGATGTTTTGGGATATTGCTCCTGCCCCATATCATGCCATAATCCAATGGGCCACAGCAAATTTGGATTTAGCCTAGATTTTGGAGATGGCAATTTTTTACTGGTAGAGTCCAAAACAAAATTTCCTTTCCTTTTATGTGGGTGAGGAGAAATGTTGAGCAAGCAACATACTTTTAATCCTTCCACAGCAAGTTCATCACGGTAGGATGTCACTGGATAATTTTAGATAGCAGTGCTGACCTCACATAACTCCTTTTCCATTTTCTTTAAAACTGCAGGAGCCCAAGCAAAATAATCATTGCCTGAGGGCTGCAAGAGAGTAATTAATTGAGGTGTCTTTGTTCATTGTTTTTTAATTTCATCTGTTTTATACCTTAAATCCCACTGGCACTGGAAAAAAGATGCTGCTACCTTTGGCCAGAGAGCTGACACTGTAAGTGATTGGAGAACCTGTTTCTACTTCCACACTTTATATTTATTTCTTACAACAAAACATTCATATAAAACTGTAAATACAGATACTTCAGTACAAAAATTATTTAAATCAACATTTGCACCCAACATCTAAGAATTAAAAGCAGAGCCTTGTAGCTATATTAGAAAGAACTGGAAAATACGAATACACCTTACTGAAAGGGATTCCAAGAGTTCAGTATGTTCGGTTAATCAGTAGGAACATTAAAGTTATTTTGACCAAAGGCTGCAAATGTCTACGTAAGGACAAGCATTTGCAGAGAATACAGCTCTTCCAGCTGTTCTCGGACACAAACACACCCAGCTCAAGAGGCTGGAAGCAAAATCCAGAAAACCCAGGCAAGTCCAGAAAAAAGTACAGCTTTAAGTATTGTGGTAGTCTCTACCAATGAAAATTTTAAATTCAAGAGTGGATGTTTTTTCCACAGAAAAGCCGTTCTACTCTAGTGCAGACGAATCATCGAATTTGAAAGATGAAGCAATTAGGAAATTCTGTGACACTTGACATCAGAGCTGCTGATGCTGATCTTCTGTTTTATCATCTAGTTGATCCAAGAACAATCAGACCTGTCCTCCGTATTTCTAAAACCCTACAGTAATCACACCTGTCGCAAGACAGCCCTCTCAGCCCTCAAAAAGCACAAAGAAAACAGAGACTTTGCAGTGTAACCTGAAACACAGCACAATGAGACTTTGATGAACCAAAATCAGGGCGTGATCCCTCACCAGGAAGACTGTGCCTCTGCTCATGCTAGCTCTGGGACATGACTTGAGTACCTCGTGCGTTAATGTCTAAATCTGCTTTCCAGTAAGTGGGTGGGCCTGAGATTTTGACATCAGAACACATTCATTCAAATTAGTCCGACCACAAAAAAGTGAGAAGCTCTAGAGATTCACTCGGTGCACCTGCCCTGCCCCAGTAACTCTGCAAGACACTGTGCCTCCTGTCTCCTTCTTCCATTAACAGCAAGCAGATATCTGAATGCATTTCACTCGAAAGAGTTAAATACTGCAACATCTACATGTGATAAGTAGTAGGTAACTGAAAAATATTGTTTCCTTTCTTGTCTCCCAGTTCCCCAAATCAAATAAAGTTCATCGTTTTGCAAGCATCTTCCTTATCTGAACCATCACGATGTCAACAAACATCATAACTCACTTTAAGCATTCCACTGAGTGCCTATATTAGCTGCTCAACCCTTTCCTCTCTTCCTCTCTGAAGAAATAATTAGATAAAGAATTACATAAATATTTAAATACTTTCACAGAGATAAGCTAGGGAAATGCAAGGTTGGTTCTGATTCCAGGCACTCTTCCCAGTATTCTTCCAAATATAAATCATCCTGGGAAACATTTTATTCATTTTAGTATTGCAGAGAGGCCGCTTTTATTTACATCATAACCAAAATAGAGATTTAAAGGACAAATAAATATTTTATAGAGAAATTTTAATTTTCCAAAAGATTTTGAAACATTTTTTTTAATTATGCAGTTTCAAGAATGCAGTATCCTAAGATAAGCATTACACAGAAAATGTTTGAAAAACAATTTAAGATGAAGATTTTGCTTACAAATTGATACACACTGCAGCTCCTCAGGAAAACAGATAAGACATGCAACCCTGACTATTAACATAAAACATCTAACTGCACCTGCAAAAGCATATTCCTCAAGACCTAAAACACTCAGAACGACGGCCTCCACTTCGGAGAAATCCCGATGTACTGGGCTGTTGCTCAGCTGAGACCACACACAATATTTCGTACAACCTCAACATAGAAAAAGAAAAGCCCATGCCTTTGGAGGGTACTACCAGAGACTGTCCAAGCTATGCTAACTCTCTGCCACATCACCACTGTTTTTCCTGGAATCGTCTAGTTATTTCAAAGGGATTTTTTAAAATTATTTTTCCTCTTTATCTAAAACCATTTCCTGAGAGCCTGCAGTCCTTGAGAAGTTCCAAGGGCAGCAGCACTTACTCCACCCCTTTCCATACTGACTCTTCCCGCAATCCTGCCCTCCTATCGAAGCCAGCAGGGCTCCACGAAGCTTGGCGGACATCCTTTGGTGTTCCCCCATCCTCTCTCTGCAGACAGATGATGTGTAAGCATGGAGGATTCAGTTTGCAATGGGTCTGGCTCCTTTTTCCTATGTATGTGCTGTTATATATTTGAGATACAAAACAGCGTGAAGAAAGGATGCCTTGCCTGTTAGCCACATTTGTACTGCTGGTCTATAAATATCTTAAAATGCAGGCTTTGTATGGCACTGCTAGAGGAGAGAAATGCTGGCAGGGCAGAGCTTCAAGCAGGAGGTCAGTGTCCTGTGTGAACAGAATTAGTCCTCAGGTCAGCATGGTGTCTGGGAAGTGCAGCCAGAGGTTGCATCAATGTAAAAGTGCAGTGTAAACATGTTTTTAGATCAGAACTAAGCATGCGACATTGAGAAAATAGTTCCCACTGTGCAATTACACGAACTCTCACACTTAGGTTCGAGGTGGGCAGTCTCAGCACATACAGACAGATGCTAAAGAAAAGTGTGCAGCCAGAAGGAGAATTGCCACCAATGCAGTTTCAGGCAGCAGCCATCTCTGGTACCTGCGAGACCTGCAAGCAAAGGAGGGATATCTTTCTATATGCTGCTGTTACCTGCTGTACAGACTGAAATGTGCCCATTCTATTTTCCTGCTACTGCATCCAGAGGAGTCTTGTGCAAGGACCAGCCTGCAAAGGAGATGTCCAGGCACTCTCTGGACTCTTGTGTTTGAGAAAATGCTTTGAAAAGTGAATTTTCTATGTAGACTCACCATTGAACTCTGTCAGTTTCTGAAGATCTTCTCCAAGCTCTGCAGTGACTGTCAGTGCCTGCTTCACCTTCAGGTTTGTTTCACTGTAATAAATTACATAAGGCATAAAGAAATGAGTCCAGCTCTCCCTCAAAGTCACTTCTGTTCTTGAGGACTGTCTTCCTCCCTAGACATCTGATGGACCATGCCATCATGGGCCTTGTTTACCTGGCCAAAAGGATGTAGTTGTCTGTTTCAGCTGCAATAGTCTGTTTCAGTCCAGAGAAATTCTGGTCATGGAACCAAAGAGCGCAAAGTGTAGCACCAAACATCTCATCTCCCTGAGCAGCTTGCTGTCTATCCTGCCACTCATACTACACTCATTCCTGAGGTATCTGAGCATGTAGAAATGCTATGGATTTTCTCCCATGGTATTCTGGTCCTGAAGACCACTAAAGTCCTAGGACCAGCTAGCTGGGGAGGTGAGTTGAAATGCAACATCAAAGAAACTTCATTTGTCCAGGGCCTCCTAAAAGTTTTCACTGGCACTTGCATGTACCAGAACTACGGGCTCATTTCTAGGAGAAAGCAGAAGGGGAAAACCCAGAGGGCTCTGTGTAGGGTCTCAGAAGACCAGGGTCTCTCGATCTCTCTGGTCTTACTTGGTCCTTCAAGCAATGCCAAAGTCCACAACTGACGCTAGCTCTGGACAATGCAGAAAAGGTAATGCAAATCGGGTCATAACGATGAAGTCAGCTCCAGTTTATGCCAATTAATACAAATAAGTTGTAACCCTCTGACTTGTGGCCAGTTGTGCCCTGGAGTAAGCAATGTTTGGACTGAGTAGACCCTTGCAGCGGTCAGGTCCACCACACAAGATCTGGCCTAGCGCTGGCAGCACTGATTACCCTTGAGGAGCAAGCTGACTTACCCATCCAGTTCGGCCGTCTCGATATACGTCAGGCTGTGCGGCTCGCTGCTCGACAGTAACAGCAGATCGGCCTGAACACAAACAAACAGGCTAGGCATGAGTTACGCAGTCGGAGGGCAGCGGCACCACTATGCTGCTTGTGGTTTCTGAACACTGCAGCTCTCTGGGGCAGTTGTCATCCCTGCTGACTAATCTGCTTGTGAGTGATAAGGCGATAAAAGTAATTACGGAGACTAACTGTGAGCAGGATGGAGAGAAACTGTACTCACCGTCACAAAGTTGTTGTTTTCTAGTTTTATTATATCCCCCACTTGGACATTCATCCATTTTTCATCCTTCAACCTGAAAGAGAACTCCTAGTAAGTAGGCACATAAAGCAAACACCGCTTAGGAACGTAGGGTACTGTGCTCTGCTCCAGGCTGTGTCATCAGGGCTTGGGCTGCTGGTAAAATGGAGCGGGGTCTGCTGCTATGTGGCCTGGTTGGTGGTAGGCTAAGGGACAACACAAAAAGCAGTAACAGTGGCTGGGGTGACACATGCAGGGTTGAGACCAACAGCAGCACAGTCCCTGTGCACTGCCCTGTCTGGTCGCTCCCTTCCTTCTCCTAAAGAGCCACTGTGTCTCAGAAGGAAAATCTGCTGCAACAGACGTCCCAAATGCCTGGGAAAATCTCCGGTTGTGTTGGTTTTTCTACGTGGTACTAATCCAGGTGCTACGGCTGTGCACGCACCCAGCTAAGCGCCTGTCTGCAATGGCCCTCGCAGCACGAAGATGTGCAGGCACCCAGCTAAACTGCAAGTGCCAACGTAAGTCACGATAGCTGTGCATGAAAAACCTGGAGGGGAAAACTATCCAGTTATATCAAACCAGGACTGGGTATTCAAGTCGTAGTTCACCTCAGCCCTCTCAATGTCAGTCAGAGTTCGGCAGGACCTGTAGTTTCGTGTAGTTTCCTTTTTTTTTAATGGAGAACATTAGCACATTTCTATTTCAATACGTGTGTTTACTAGACACAGTAACTAACAGACAGTAAACTAAGAAACTGGTTTACTTAGCAGAAAGCACAAAAAGTATGTTCCTATTCTTCAGTTTCCAGTTATATTTTTAACTGTTTGATCATCTGTTGGAGTTTGCACAATATACTGCTATCTATAGTACAGAAAAAAAAGTCACCAGAGGCTTCACAGCTGTCTACAGCTGTGTCCTACAGGCTGTTGGACTCCATGGAGCCACAAGTAAACAGCACATCTGTCTGCCACGAAAGCCAAAGCCTCTGCTATTTTTTTCTGAAGAAAAAGAACAGTGCTACCAGCACAATATCCAACACACAGTTGAAAAGTTTTGAGTACATTTAAGTCTGAGGCATTACACACATAAGTAAACACACTCAAAGTATTACAACATGAATGAGGAAGCTATCTGTACTTCTTTATTTAAAATCACTTGTTGCCAATGTCTGGTTTTGCTTAACACAGAAATACATGCTATGAACAGAGACAGGGAGATAACCTTGATTGTCATTTCTGGGGTAAGGTGTAAAATAATACAGTACTCTCAAAGTATCACTTATTTAAACATACATGTATACATCCAGGAACAGAAATGGTTCACTTTCTCTGCAGGGTCACAGCCATAATGTCTGCTCTGATTGTGTTGCCACGTATTGGGTTCATTAACCAGCCACATAACCCAGAACTGCATTGTGATTTAACAGGGTGAAAGACAGTTCCATTTAAAATTGTTTAGCGATCTTTGGAAATCACAAAGGGGAACAAAAAATAATTAAATGTTCTTCCCAGTGATACATGTTCAGCCAAAATTACAGTAAAAGAAAAAGGACTTACATGCCATTGATCAGGACCTGGACTGGGCGGTTGTTGACGTGTTTGTCACTTTTGTGTCGATTCTGAAAATTTGATCAGCATGTTAAAAGGCATTTCCAGGAAACCAAGCATACAATAGCTGTAGGCAGTTCATTAACATTTTAGGTTTTCAACCAGCTGGCTGAATGGGTAAAGAAGATGAGAGTCACAACTGAGTCATAGCTGAGGCCATGTTTAGCTGGTAAGACAGGACGTAGCTGGACTGCAAAGAGCAACAGGTAACGCAGGGCTTGCTCTAGCAGGGAAAAAGGAGAGCAGGGCCTTATATACCACTTAGCACGGTCCTGATTTAATTGCCATTGGTCCTGCCCATCACAGTTTCATAAACTAAGCACCCAGAGGAACCCACCCCTCTGCTCTGGTATGGGAAGTGGCCAGAGATGTTCTGGTATGGTTCCCTGGGAAAGCACCTCACCATCTCTGACCTGTCTACATGCAAAGTTGCACAGAGTCTCCACAGAGCCCCAAACTTATTTTAATAAAGAAAGAAAATCAGAGGTTAAACTCAGCTCTGGCCTAATGTCACTCCATGAAGTTGATAGAGTTTTGACCATTAGCTCTGATGGGAGCAGTCTTCAGCCAAAGTTGGGCAAGCATGAAAAGTTACGCACAGGTTGTATGCTTACTTTCCTAGGAGACCCTCCTATATTGGGGCTATATGGCAGAGGATGAGTTGTCTCAGGGGGAAGCCTAAGAACAGACCTCTGTGCATGTGTCCAGGCATATCTATCAGTTACCACATTTTCTGACATGCTGAGCAGTTCCAGATAAAATCACTGGAGCTGCTGGGCTGCTCAGCAGTTGGGAAATTCTGGCTCCCTTTTAGAGAACGAACTATGGATTTGGGGACCTAATCTCAGACCCCCACCTTGGCCAGAGATCTGTTCTCCAACTGCCCACCACTGGCTGTATTTATTTTAAATGGCTTTCTTTAGTCATTATGATGAAGAACAATGGGCAAACTCCAAAGTACAGGACAGCAATACAGATCTTACGAAATCATCGATGGCATCCTTGACTCCCGATACAGCCAGCACCAGCACAAGGGGCACTACTGTCGTAAACCAGGCCAGCGAGGAAATCTGAGGAATCAGCTGTAGGAAGAAGAGATCTGGGTTGAGAAATTTTTTACCTTTTCAGTAGATGGAAACAAAACGTTGCTTTCTGTGGAAGCTGCAGACATTTTTTCTGTGATATCTGGATACTGAATAAAGACAGAAATGCAGTTCTATCACTTGTGACTGCACAAATGTGGGAGAGCCAGGGAACTCATGCTTTGCTCACAAACCAAGCTGTAATTTAGGATATAAACATGCTGCTGTCAGGAAATGCAGTGGGTTGCTCTTTCTTCTTGCTTGTAACATTAAGATCGCAAAGTTCCCAGTGGAGTTTTCTGGAGGCACTGACATGGACAAGCACGGTGTGAGGGACCCAGAGCTACCTGATCAAGGCCTGCTGTTCAGAGCCTTCAAATGCTTCTATTTTATTTGAGTTTTACCACACATTTTGCTGAAGTAAACTTCATATCAATAAAAAACACACAGCTATTGCTGAGGCTGACCTTGCCCTTCCAAGATCAACAGAGACATTTTTGTTTCCGACATCTTTGCTACTGAGAGGATCCAAGAGTTGAAGGTGACTTTGCCATGCCTTCACTGATGCAGAGAGATCTTACTCCAGCATAGTTCCCCCCCTTTCCCTAGAAGAACGGCACTAATGACGGAAGCAATGTGATTCCAGCATCACTGTGTCCATCAGAGCAGATCTGGGCAGTGTTCACTCTATGGGCATGGTTAAGTTGACATTTATGCCACCAAACCAGCTGCTTATGGGCGGAGAGGTGCTCTTTGGGATTGCCCCTTCCACTGCACTGTCACAACCCAGATCCTACAGGCACCACCAAATCCAGCCAGAAGGAATGATGTTTAGAGACAAGCAGAGCCCCACATAGCTGGGGAGGCTGCAGAGCCCCATAACTGCTTTCTTCTCACCCAACTGGGAAGATGCATGTCCTTCTGGGCTGTGCTCATGGCATGGGGAAGCAGAGTCCCCACAGGCTACCCATCACAGCCACTCCTTCCAGTGCTACTGGGATGGAGTGAGCAGCCAGAAGAGGCAAAAAATTAAATGGGGGCATAGGAAAATGTAAAAGACCAATAGTTGGCCTTTTTACCCTAATTTGATTAAGGTAGCAAAAAAAGCTCTATGCTTTTATATGCAGTCACTCCTAGGTGGTTCAGCAAAAGACACAGATGAATAATTTAAGGCAAATAGCTTGAAATACTATGAATTTGATAGACAAACAGCTAGAGTGCAGTACAACAACACAGGAACAGTGCTGTCAGCTTAGCTGAAAAGGCACTTTTGCTATAAGCTAGTTTGTTGGAAAATACATGTGGGCTGAAATTTCCTAAATTCATTCCCTGTAAATAAGCAAAGAAGATTATATATAATTTGGTATAGGCTGAACAAAATTATGCCTATGCATTCTTGAGCTGAGATTGTAAAAGATCATCTAAAAAAAAGGTAATTTTACAAACTTGCGTGCACTGAAATGATCACACTTAAAATACAATACCTGACACAATCAAAATTATACCAGTTGTTTTTGTATTTTTCTTGATAATGTGTATTCCAGTGTGACTCAGCAATGACAGAGTACGCAGTATTTATCCATGTTCTAGCAAAGTGCAAAGGGCAGAACTCCTGATACCTATTTCTGTGGCATGTTCAGCTTTCAGGTGCAGTAGCATCATCGTCGGCTATGGGCAAAGTGCAGCTTGATGCCATTACGAGCCACAGGGCTCAGTGGTGTTGCCGCTGCCTGACACACTCCATATTAGACTCCTTCCTCACCCTGCTGGGCAGGGAGCAGCAATATTCAGCTTTACGCAAACGAGCTGCAACCATCAGCCTTCCTGATGTTAACTCCTTCCTTCCCAGGGAAGCAGTACTGGTTACGAATTTGTTCTTCTTCATGCTGTTTCCTTTGAGGCAGATAATGGAGTACAAGGAGTTTACCTTTAAATCTTTTGTACTACCCAAGGAATAAGTAATGCAAATCCAAGGACAGTCAGGAGCACTCAGATGTAGACACAAAGGGGTAGGAGGACAGGGCATGATAAATGTACACAATTTGCTGAAAACTGCAATTAAGTTTTTTGTTCATTTAGTTCAAACCCTCATATCCAAAGGTAAGAGAGGAAATTGCTTTATTCTGCCCTACTTTCTGTCTACTTTAAGGTTTTACTAAGATGATAATTCATAACAGGGAAATAGCTTGCACTTTATTACAACTATCAACACATAGCCAGGCTTTGATAACAGGCAACACAATCTGTTATAAACAGCACAGTGAGTTCATACCTGCAAAATCAGCAAGAAAAGAAAGTAAGCATTGGCTATTCGCTGGAACTGTTCAAAGAGGTTGAGAGGCAGGAAAGTGAAGAAGTTGTATTTCGACGTTTTAATTGAATTGCTCTGTAGGGAAAAAAAAGGACAAATAAATAGGACTGGTAAAACAGGAAACAAAATTACAGCACAACCCATTTCAACTGTGTTTTTACTTGCTTATATTTAGCAATAGCATTGTTTCCAACAGCAGCTCAAAAAACATTTCCTTTTCCCCATACAGTCATGCTGAGTCTGGATAAACAGAGAGAATTCCTCATGGAATTGGTGAAAACATGATGCTCCGTTTATGCCAGTGCAATCACAGGTGGATGCAGGTACACCTAGTCACTCACAGAGACACATCATCCTTTTATTATTCTTTCCACTTACAAGATGCACAAACAGAATTAAAAAACATAAACCTGGAACACAAACCAGACATTTTGTTGGTAGACAGACTCTACAAAGCAGCGTTAGAAAACACATGCTCGGCCACTTATCTACAACTTGTCCTGAGACTTCAAAGCACTGGTCACTGGAGCTATAGGTCTTCCCAGGAAGACAGCCTGACATTATCGCTCTTAGCTGATTCAGCAGCCTCTCACTCAGCAACTCGGAGAGATGACTAGTTTCTATTCCACAGAGACCACTTGGATGTGGTGTTGTGCAAACAGCCGCTAATGCAAGAAATCACCATTTCACTAAGCAAGCTGCAGCTTTGTTCCCTATTTCCAATTTCCTTTTCTAATTGCAGATGGCCCCTCCAGCCACAAGCAACGGCTTGTCCCCCATCTGTCTTCTTCAGCCCAGAGAAAGACCCAAGCTTGATATTACAGCACTGGCTATTTTCTTCCCCGAAGATCAGAGCACTCTGGTCCAGTTCTTGCCACCATGGCTCAATCTGCCTTACAGAGCCCACCAGCTAGGGCTGTCCCAAATTCCTAGAGGTTTTAGCTCAGCTCTGCCTGCTCTTTGGAGCTGCCCGACACCCCAGCTGCCAGAGCAGCATCTCTCCATGCCTCTCAGCAGCATGGCAGCAGCAGCTGGTATTTCCATATTACTACCCTGCCAGAGTGGACAGTATCAAAGATCTCACTGTGTTCAGGGCTGTGGTAGCAGTGTGAGATCCTGGGCTGAGTGTCTAGCATCAACCCAGAGGTTTACTCTTTTCAAGCCTAATGCTCTGTTGGAGAGTCAATGGGCCAAGGTCTGGAAAGCTGTTCCAAACACAAGGTCCCGAGGGCACACCAAAGTATGAAGGGACACACTGAGAAAAGACAGAGGCCAAGCAAGAACCCAGAGTCTTGACTCCAAGGACAGAAAGAGCTATGCACAGCTGGGCAGGCGAGTGTAACCCACAAGTTTCTTCCTCGGCTTGAAGAGAATTTTGATACCTATTTTTCCCAGCACTCTGGGGAAATGGCAGACACTTTCCTCTCTTTGGTATTGGGGTGTGCTGGATTTTCCTTTTATATGAATTTTATTAAGCATTCATCCAAGGTTAGTCCTGGAAGCATGTATGCCAACTGTTGCCAGCACATCTAAAATTTCTCTCAGAGAAGCTCTCCAGAAAAAAAAGCCTATTAACCCCCTCCAAGGAAATCTAGTGTGACAGCACACAAGGAGGCAGATATTGCACAGTGCACCTTCATCCAGTAACAGATTTGCTGGTTCAACTGAAGAGCAAACGGCAACCATAGTATTGTAATCACCTTTAGATATTGCTAAACTGCATTAATCCATGCATTAATCCAGAACCTCTGCTTCTAAACTGACTCACATCAGCATGTTTATACCATTAAATCAGTTATTTATCATCATCACCACAAAGTGTGCAAGGGGGAAGCTGTTCAATTTTAGGCAGTTACTGGATTTCTGTCTATGTCCGGACACAAAGTACAGCAACCTTCCTCAGCATTAACTTCATGTTTTATCCTTTTGTGCAAGCCAACGAATAACTCTAAAAGATCAGAGATGAAAACACCCTTCATGTAAGAGCTGGCCAAATCCTCCAGTTGGAGGCAAGAAGAGATGAGTATCAGTGATCATCGTACAAAACAACATTGCCTGTCTCCTGGCATCATGTAGCCATCTCTGGGTGTGGTTAACTCTGCCTGTGATCTAAATATCACCACAAGTTGTTTAAATTGGTTAATTTCAAAAGTCTCAACCACAGGATATGTGCTGCATACAGTCTCCCCGGACACTGCTAAAACAGAAGCAATGGAATAGCAACATCCTCTGCAAACACAAAATTCAGAGAATTAAATGACTTGCTTGACAAGTCTGTGTCCACCAGACAGTCTGGCAGACTTTTTTAACAAAATCTGGATCTAAAGATGTCCAACAAACTGAAGAAAAATATCGCTGCCACTTACTTAAAAAAGAGAAGACTAGCTCCAGGAAAAAGTACGTACACGGGACTTGACCTTCGTGCGTCACCAGATTTCAGAGGGTCACATACAACATGGGAAAAACTACTCTGTAAACAGTCACACAAAGTTTAAAGGACTTTGCCTGCAAAAATCTCAGAGGTGGGTAGGAAAAGAATGGGAGCGGTTTATTTCAATTCCTGCCTTCTATTTCTGTCCATTAATTACGTCAGGAAACCCACTGAATGAACCAGAGACATTCATTTTGTTTCCTATTGCCGTTAGGGATGTTAAAACCCACAAACACAACAGCTTCCACATGCTCAACTGCAGGGATCTGAACACCAAGGGTTCTCTCCACAGTAGTTGAAGATAGTGACATTGTTTTGGGGACTTTGGGACGCTACAGACCTCAGGATGTGGACAGGTAGTATCATAGTGGAGTTTCTCATTATTCCAAAATCTGTAATTAAAACTCAACACCAGAAGAAAAGAATTCCCCACAATCACGATAAAGATTGCTAATTCAACAATTAACTTGTTCATGGCCTCCAGAGGCTAAGGGAATATAAATATTAAATGGTAAAAACAAACTAGGGAAAACATCAGCCTTTCCATCTGAAGACTCTGCATTCCCATTTCAAGGATAGAGCTGAAGCTCTGCGTGAGAGATCATTGATGTTTTCATGCAGTACTCCAGGGCTGTGTGCTTTGACAGCTTGGGTTCTCTGTTGGCTACCGGGAAACCTTGGCTGGGCTCTGCTCTAGACCTCACCCTATTCCATGATGCCTAATAAAACTCACTCAGCTGTTCCGTACCCTGATGCTGGGATGGGAGCTACAGACACCTGCAGCACCATGGTGCGTTAAACAGTCCATACGCAGCCATCGTTTTATGAGCAATGCCTCTAGCACATCATCCTCCTTACCTCCCCCGTGCTCTACCTTCAGTGAGGGAGACTCCCATGTGGGACAAGCAATGGAGAGGAAAAGCCTCTGAAGCAGCAATTAAGAGGCCTTTCAGGAATTCCTCGTTCTCCTACAGAATTACAAAAACCAATCATCCAAGAAAAGCAGCCTTATGGGCCGAACACAAAGTCCCCACTTCCGCCCTGGACTTCATGGTTTACCTTGGGCAGCCCCTCCGTGGGCCCGTGCCCCGAAGGACCAGGCACAGCCATGGTTACCCAGCCTCAGGCTCTCCAGATGCGAAGCTTGACACGAGAGCAACATCACCTGTGGGCGAGGGATTAGTCTCATCTGCTCTTTTCAGGGGCTAGATTCACACCTCATGGAGGTGTGACTCCACCGAAATGCTGTCCCTAAGAATAGCGCTCATAGCACCACAGTTACACAAGTCCAGATCTGGCGGATGAGCTGTTACTTCGGGGGTGTTTTCAGAAGCCTGCCTCTGACGTCAGGCCGCAGGCAAACGCTCGGCAGATGGCTCCTACCTTTGTTCACAGAACAAACAAGTCATCTCCTGGCTGCAAAAGTCTCTGGAAATAAGATACACTGCTGCTTTTGTGGTCATATTACAGCGGCGAAAGGGGGATACCAGAAAAGGCAGGGTACGGCACTTCATTGCCCGTCTGAATTTACACCCTAGCTCAGTCACATAGTGGTTTCGAGCAGCTGGACAACCTGGACCAAAGCAAATCTGACAGAAAACTTGGCTGTCCCACAGGGAGGTGTTGTGCCACAGCACCTGGTAATTCGCTGGCACCCACATAGCACAGGGTACAGACCGGCGAAGCAGCTGAGAAGCAGACGGCCTTCGCAGGTGCTCTGATAAAGCCTTGCAAGGAGGTGGCAGGAGGGCCATTCAGCGGCATTTTGTTCACCTGCAGTAGCAGTTTGGAAGCGTGCAGCTGCCATATGCAGAAATGTGACCACAGTACCGTGAATGTGCTCAAGGATATATGTAATAAACTTGTGGAACAGGGCACGTGGTGCCACCGAGGCTTTGTTTTCACGGGCAGTACAGGATAGCCAGATGAGCTTTCTTTAAAGCCTAGCAAGTTCGCTGCCTTGTTCCCCAAAGTGGGCAGCAGCCCCCTCTCAACTTAAGACTGAGAAAGGCCCACTGGAAGCCGATGGGGTTCACCTGGTGCCTGTGAAGATCTCATCCTGACTCTCAGTAGAAAAAGGCTGGCCTAACACCAGAAATAGCAAGATTTATATCCGACCCACACTCCTCTTTTTTTTTCCTTTCTTTTTTCTTCTCTTATTCTTTTTTAACAGCTTTAGGAATTTCTTTCACATGCAACCCCTTAACTCCCTCTGCCTCTTGCAGCTAATAATAAATTGAGCCCCAGGATCCTATCACACATTCAGTATTCCAGGAAAATTTCTAGGAAAATGCACTCACTGGGCTCTGTTTCCCTTCCTTCTGCCCGCAGCCATCCCATTACAGAGCTGTTAATCAGGGTGGCATCACTGTGGCAAGTGCCCTCATTGTAGTGGTGCAGAGGTATGCATGGAGGCAGAGGTGGTCTGGCTTGCCGGTGGACCATAGACCTATCCAGCCCTGCCTCCTGGATGGACGTTGGACCTATGGTGTGGTCTCATTGTCAGCCCTGTCTCTGGCCCATCTCCCACTGCTCCTGACTGGGCTCCCTAAAATGAACCTTGGACCTGGATCATCACGTCGCCTTGACTGGCGCGGTCAGCATGGACCCCACTACCAGCAGCCTGCCCTGTCCCCCTCACCAGGCGCTGCAGGACTGCGCCCTGGTCAGGGAGGACATTGCCTGCGCTGGGGTCACCCACAGCTCCCAGCTCGTCCCCTCTCATGGGGCTGCTCACCGACAGTGCCTCAGAGGCTCTTCGGACGGAGCCAGCTGACACCCTCCTAAATGCAGAAAGAGCAGTGCAGGTCGCTGCTGCAGCTACTCCTTCAGGCACTGCTGAGACCAGTTCGCACATGGTCAAAGAACACTCCTTTCTACCTCGGTCGTGACAAACACTGGGAAACGTGCAGGTTCAGGATGGGATCAGAGGCAGCCGTTGCTGCCTTCTTGACCACACATCGACAAGGTCCCTGAGGATAACCCTCCGGGCATCCGTCTCAGATCGAAGCACGCAAGCGCTGGAGGTGGAGCAGAGTCTGAGTCCACTGCCTAAACTCCTTCCTCTCCCATTAAATTTCAAAGAGATAAGAACCCAGCTGCCGCTCCAGCCCAGGGCAATGTGCATTGGCCATAGGAAGTTATATACATCCCCCTCTATTTCACTGGAGAATTCATTAGGTGACCAGGGAAAACAAAGAGTCCAAGCGGCCCCCTTGCTGCTGGCCCTGCAGAAAGGATGCTGGTTTGACCCCAGATCCTGATCCAAGATGAAATTTGTCATTGACTCATGGGCCCTGCATTTCCTCTCCTATTGTCTGAAAGCCAATTTCAAAGTTGTTTTTGCAGCCCTTCATGACGTCCCAGTGCAGCTGTGCTGAATTCCAACGTGAAAGAGAAGAAATAAAAGGGAATTGGAATCACAGCAAACATTAAAAACCTTCAGAAGAGATTTTCCTCTCCAGAGTGTCCACCGACAGAGAGGCACAGGGATGGCCCACCGCGGTGGGTTCACGCTGAGGTGGTCCCCACTGTGGCGGTGCTGGGGACAGTGCAGCCAGACTGAATCTCCTCAGACAGGAATCATGACAAAACCGCTTAAAATCTCACTGGAACACATCTGGCACCCTGCTTTTCTCTTCATTTCAGTCTTTACACAGGCAAATTCCTTACAGAAGTCAGGAAGGATCTGCCTGTCTGAGGTGTGAATAAACACAGGATTAGGACTTGACTTTTCATTTTTACAGACCTATATTGAGTCCATTTCTGTGCCGCACTAAGTGCCTTTGCATGTCACTCGTTCACGCTTCATTTCTGACTCATTCCTAACTAATTTTGTGAGCTGGTGGGAAGTACGTACCTTCGCACTCAGCCCTTCCAGTTAACTGCACAACACTTTGTTCTAAAGTTTGGTTTGTTCTTCTAAGCTTCTTGCTGTGCTGGATAAGGCCAAGGATGTCTGGGCCTGCACCAGTCTGAGAGCTCTAGCTTCAGCTTCAGTCTTCACCCTAACCGCAAATAAATCCTGACCTGCTCAAGTACTACCACAGCCATTGCTATAAGCTGCTGCCCTTAATCACAGCAAAAATCATCAGAAGACATATAAGAGGCGTCATCAGCTAAGAGACACTTCTCTTGCCCCTCTCTCAGTCGGCACTGCCTCCATTCACACACATCAATGAGACCTACCCGCTCTTTCAGCCCACTGTAGGACACGCTTCATAGCACTCTGCGGGGACAGGCCTTCAGCTCTTCCTCTGAAACTGTCCCTCTGCCTCTACGTTAAGGGGATTTTTACCACGTGTAGCTCCAGTTCTCTTCTTTACCCTGTCAGTACAGCTTCCCGCACTGCCCAACCTTCCTGCCCGGGCGGTGCTCAGACAAACAGGCTCCATGGCTGGAGCGATGTCCCAGGGACACGCTGCAGTTTGGGCTCTTGTATTGTTTTCTGATGGGCCCTGGGAGCGAATCTGCCCTATGAATTGTCCTGCAAGTCCAAGTGTGATGGATCAGGACGTGCCCTTGCATGAATTGGCAAACACCGCTTTCCGCAGAGCAGAATCACATTCCTGCAAAGCTGGTTTGAGAGTATTCAAGAGCCTTGCTTCATATCAGGAGGGCCAGCTTCCAGCAGCTGCCGGAGCTGATGTCACCCTCCACACACAGTAGATTTTTCAATTTTTTTCTCCCCATTTCTTCCTTCACAGATATCCTGTAAACTTTGCACCATGAAGGGAAGATAACCACAAACGACTCGAGGCCAACACACCCACCTCCAACAGTACGTGCCCACTTCCCTGTTCTCACCAAGTCCGAGCAAGGACAAAGCAGCTCTGTACCTTTGACACATGCCTGTGTAAAAGAAACTCTCTTTTTAGCGAAAGGCTCAAACCTGCATGCCAGCTGTGACATACAGCCTGGCTGCAGTAGTACAGCAATACACTATGCCTCTGTTCGCATTTCCCTTTCTTCTCCTCACTGGCCTTTTCAGAAGCTGCCTCACCCTGAAGAAACATTTACTGCCTCACCTAGCTTTGTTACAAGAACCTGTTCTATAGGTTTTATGGCTTACATGGCCTTAAGTTACCAAGTAAAATAAACCCCGTCCCTGTGGCTTTCACTGTCTAAAACATTTTCTAAGCCTCGTTATACTGCTGTGTTTCCTTCTAGTTTCTGCCCAGTGTCCCTTTTATTCAACCAGAATAACTAGGTGCAGCCTTCCTTCTGCCTTGAGAAAAGACAAGACTCCCAGGCACAAGAACAAGGGCTAATGGTCCTCACCGTGGGACTGAGAGCTGGAGGGCTGCCCTTCTCCTCCCGGTCCCTATAAAGAAGTCTCTAATCATCCTGCTGCTGCCCATGTGTGCAGATTCTCCTGAACTGAAGAGCCGAGGACCACAAGGAAGCAAGGAGAGTACAGACGCTTCTGTTGTTCATGTATACACAGTTCAAATTAAATACTTACAAGTGGGAACACATCTTGAGGAGGGAGGACCTCAGCTGCAGGAGGCAGAAATTACTCCATCCATAAAATGCCAGCATGCTGAGAGCCAATTGAACCTAACATCTTCTGGGCCCAGGCACCCGAGTGCAGGGTCCAGAGTATGGACCATCTTGGTCCTGCTGGACCACAGCCTAGTGCTCAGCAGGGAAACCCCACAGCGTTCACAGAAATCTGAACATGAGAAAGGGGCCCAGATTTGACCCTTCCAGTGGACTACAGCACTGGTCATCATGCATATGCCAATGCAAGGGGAGACTCTTTCCCTTTTTGGCATTTCCAGACGTACCCAGCAATTTACAGCATAGGACATAAAGTAACTTATGAGCAAGGTTAGTAATGTTCATATACTGTGGCAATGTGGCTTTAATAAATGGAACTTTTGTCAGAACTTATTGGAAATAAGCAGCCCAGGACATGATGTTCAGCCCTGTACAGTATAAGCAGTGCTTGCATCACCACTTGAAGTTTTTTAGTGCCTCACCACCACTCATCGACTTAAGATTTGGCTCTTTCTGGACAGTTTTCTAGAATTTCTAAGCCTCAGTCTACACTGGACTCCAGAATTCATGAGCCATAGCTGACTAAAATGAGGGGTAAGATTACTGAAACCCACTGCCAAGATTTAACAGATTATATTAAGCAGGTTTTTTGGCTGCCTGTGCTTTCACACCTAATCAATAGACTCTTATGGAAACCCTCCAGAGCTCTCACAGTCCTCTCCTTGATTTTGGTTATTTGCAAATCCTTGGGCATGTAAGCAATCAGCTGGGAAGCAGTGACATGCAGTTAGCTTTATGAATGGCTTTTCACAAAAACTGACTCAGCACCAGAAAAGTTGCTTGTTCTCTCTGCTCTAACAGCACTTTACATCTCCCTCCTACTTCCATGTCCCACTGCTGCTCACAGTCCACTTTGCGATCATCCAATGAAAGATCCTAAATCCACAAACAGTGGCAATGCCCACCCCAGTACTTTAACAGCAGGTTCTATGCAAATCAAATGCACTTTCCCAGTCTTAAATCACCAGGCTTGATAAAGCATCTGTTCTGCATAGTCCTTTACATATATTAACTACAATGCATTTCATATTCAGGATACGTGCAGCAGCTCTGTACCAAGGAAGTCTCGAACATGTGTAGTTCATGGATGAAAGGTGACAACTGAAAACCACTCAGTTCATGCTGCCAATAGATCAGCTACATTAGATATTTAGTCAAAGCCAGTGCCAAGTAAAAATTTCTATCTTACAAGAAATCACAATATTCTGAAATGCTGAGTTTTTCTAGTTATGAAATTACCAAGAAAATACTTGTGATGTTCCTAAAACAAAACATGATTCAAAGGAGCTCCTGCGTAAAACTGAAAGATGAATTTCACCACTGGAATTCAGATATGCAGAGGACAAAAATTCAGAAAATTCATTTCAATATCAGTTGGCAGCTACAAATGCTTTGAAAGAATGCAACTTCAGGATAGCCCAGCCAGGAGATGACCCTGCAGCCAGGCAGTACAGGTCTACCAGCAGTGCTAGCCCTCACCTGTGTGCAGCGACAGTAAATGATCCCCATCTTTGGAAATCAAGTTGCCCAAGGGGCTGCCTGGCATCACAGCCTGGCAGACCTGGGTGACAGCCAGCCTGTGTCATGGTGCTCCTTGGAGTCACAGATTTCGTGGCACAATGTTAGCCCAACAAGGCTGTTAAGGAGCTGGAAATAAAAGCTGGCAGGAAGCCATAAAGGCCAGATTCAAAACCTTCCTGCCAGAGAGGATTTCACTGCGAGAGCTGAGGAACTGACACATTTCCTTTCATGTTTTACTTTAAATGGAGCCACATTTCCAACAGAAATCTCCCCTTAGGTTCCGTTATTGAAAGACCTTGGAGCCTGACCTGCAAACACTTGGCTCACAAATAATTTTCTGGAAGTGTGTAAAGCCACTCTGTTGTGCTCTTCCAGCATTAGATCTCCTTCGACTGCCCATTTGCAGGGCTGACTCCAAGACAGAGCTCCCCGGTGTGTGACTCAGTAATGAACCATATTTCTGACGTGCTCTCTGGCACATCTGTCCCCCCTTCTCAGCACAGGACACAGCAACAACCATCGCCCAGGTCTTTCCAGGAAGCCCAGGGAATTAATCCTCTTCACAAAGTGTAGACTTAAACCCATTGTTTGCGGAGTCACAGCCAGCATTCACTCGTGCCGTGCCCTTGAAACAGCAAAATGAACACGAAGGGAGAGAGCCTTGTGGTGTGAAGACATGAAGCAGATGCAACGGCATCTGTGACTACATCTGCATGAAACAACATATGCTAGTTACTTACAGCATATTCAAACTGTAGGTTAAAATCCCGCTTGTTTGCTTGAAGGTGTCTCTCTTCCTCTGCAAAGAAGAAGAAACACATCAGACATACGTGAAGGCAGGCAGAAGCAATACAGGCAAGAAAGAAGCACCAGAAAAAGCAAGCAGAGCTGCTAAAAGCTAATGTCACTGGGAATCTGTGCTCTGTGCTAAACGCCCCATGTCAGGGGATTGAAGAGGCTGGCGGCACTGGTAGAGCAGTGGTTTAATAGGTTGTTCACCTTCTCTTGGCAGGAACCATCATTTAACTAGGGCTGCTCAATATCCCTGCCCTGCTCCATCTGTTCCCCTTGAAGTCTCTGGAGCTGCTGCCATGAGCCTACTGTTAGTGCCCTTCCTCCAGTAGAAATGCACGTCCTAGCATCATCCATCATCCCACAGATGGGACACCACCAATAGAGCTATCCTGAAATAATGTAATAATAATAATAATAATAATAATAATAATAAAAACACAACTGTAAGGTATTTCAAGAGGTCACCAAATCTACTCTCTACCTCAAGAGATGGTCATGCCTGTCACTCTCAATAAATGTCCTAGAAAGCTCCAGCAATGGCTGTTCTTCTGATTGCCTATTCCAGGACTGCAGTGTCCTTCCCACGGGGAAGGTTTTTTCCCATTATCTAACATAAAACTCATTTCAATTTAAACAAATTTTATCTTGTCCTGGGATCATCAAAGGTGCTCTTTCTGCTCCCCATCATTTCCTTGTACCACTTGCCAAGGACGCAGAGCCCAGATGAGTTCATTACGTAGTGAAGGATGCTAAGCCTTGCTGTAATTTACCTTTGGGAAGAGAAGACAACTCATTTCTTTAGACCACCAACAGGCCAATCTGTCAGAAGTGGCATCATTCTTGCTGCTCTCCAGTGGGCTTCCCAGCTAGCTCACCTCATTTGGGAAGCATAGCACCCAAAATAAGCCTTAGTTTGCAGCTGAGGCCTTACCAGAGCTGACAAGAGCCCAAGAAACACTCCACCTATCTTGCTGGCAAGGAGTATTTTAAATGGAAAATCACCTAGAAGTAATTTCAAATAATATCCTTTTGCACCACCACCACTTGGATGACAGCATGCCAGAATATAATCCATTTTGGCAGACTCTTTCTGGCAGAGCCGATGCCTCATCAGGCAATACAAATCTTTCATTTCTCTTTACTGAACTGCATCCAAATTTTTTCAGACTATTTCTCCAGCTACTCAATTCTAATCCTATCTTTCGGTGTGCTTGTATCTTCTGCCAGGGTGGTGCCATATGCAGATTTACTAAGTGTGTTCTTCATTCCACCAGCCAAGCTGGAAAATAAAATACTGAATATTAGATCCAGGATACATCCGTGATGACACTCTTGAGTTTGATTATCAGTCATTGATAACTATTCTCAGTGTATTTTCTTCTGAAAAAAGTTTGGCACTCGCTCTGTAGTGATTTTATCTTCAGCATCTCTCTCCAGTTTACTTGTAAAAATGCTATAAATGACAGCCAAGACACATGACAGCTATCTAAGGCTTCTTCACTAGCCCTCTGGCTACCTCTGACACAGAATTAATTTGGGTTGGATGTAGTTTTTCTGGACTGCTGGCTGTTAATCATCTCTTCCCCCACACACTTCTAGTTACTTAGAAGTGGTTTGTTTGACTGTTTCAACCTTTACCCAAGAAGTGAAGCCTATGTATCTATAATCGCTCAGTTTTTCTTCTTTCTCTCATTCAAGGTAGGTGCTATGCTTGCTCCTTTCCCAGTCTTCTGAACCTTGCCTGTCTGTGCTCCAGAAACTCTCAAAGGCAGCATTGATCCAGGCCACTCTCTGCCTTACTCAGCTGAACCATTCCTTCTCTATTCCAGCCCCAAACCTCTCCCCTTCTCCTCTGTTGACAGCAACTAATGTGTGAGATACTAAAGAAAAAAAATATATCAGATTTCTTAGCATGATTTGCTGAACATTTTCCACTGTGTAGCAGACATAAACCATCTTTGATCTTCCTCCTACTAGGAGGGTTACCAAACCCCACGGAACCCAACTTTCACAGAACAACTTTTATTGTCCTTTACATCCTCACTAGCTCTTTCTCACTTTTAGCCTTTGCCACAGTTTGTGCTGGATAAAAGAACCTGCTGTGCACCTTCTAGAGGAATCCTTTCTCTGTCCGAGGTGAATGAAGAGCTTGTGATTCCACCACTTCATTCACCCTTCTGAGCCTCTCATGATAGCTTACACTCCTGACCTTAGTATCAATTATTTCAGGAAATGACAGCTCTGCTTAATTCTTCCCCATCACAGATTTCCTTCCCATGAGATTTGAGTTCCTAGTTCTTCATATTTACCAAAGATTTCACTCTTGAAGTCCATTTTAGGCACTTTGCTGTTGTCACCTTTTCCCAAGCATCATACTGTCATTTTATCAGCATTCCCGTTTACACTGCCTTCTGCTCTCACATGCCCAGCCAGATCCTCCCTGTTGAAGGGAATTGGTTCTGGAACAACCTCCTCTCCACCTCCAAAAAATTATCCACCTCTGCACTGAAAGGTTGTGCCAGCTCACTGCAAGAGCAAGCTGAACACATCGTGTTCCCCTCTGCTCCTTCCCAACTCTGTCTCTACATAATTGGGATTCCTTGTTTACTACCATGCCCTATCTTTCAGAAAACTATATTAATTTCTCACAGAAGACTGCCCTTCTTGGTGTGCTATGGCTGTGTTCTTTACCCTTGTGTCATTACTCAGAGATCTGCAATTTATTCATCTCTTTCTCCACGCTTGATCTCAGAGCATATGAACATACAAGGAAAACATCTCATCCCCTGCCACCTCTGTTATACTTCCAGAATAAGCTTTATTCTATTAATATTCCAGCCTCATGAGTTCCAGCACGTGTCTATTATACCTATTAAATGATGTATTAAGGCATCTAGTTCTTCCTGTTTATTCAGTCTTGCATTAGCAAGTGTCTAAGCTATTCAGGGCACTGAACTGCTATCCTTCCTCCTTTCCCTCCAGTAACCCTATAAATAACACCGTTTCCCTAAATTTTAAGCCCTTTTACAGATCACCAGTTTTTGTCTCTGCCTGTGGGCTGTTTTCATCAAGCCCTCTAATTACTGATTTAAGGCCTCTTTACTATGTTAGCAGGCACATGTGCTTTTCCTTTTCTTCAGGAACATCTAGCTATGTCAAGCATTTTCAGACCAGCTCCCATCTGCCCTGGCTGGGTGATTCGGATCAACACAGGGACTTCATCTGAGATCCTGAAAGTGTTTAATCCTTTACTGCTTTCCTCAGACACATTTCTCTTCTTCTACAATGGGAAAAACAATGTGCAGAGAGATTAGAGTAACTAGTCCAGTGTTCCAGAGGAAAGCAGAAGCAGAGCTCAAGAGGTCCATGCTGGCATGGCTTCACTTATTGCATTATGTGCCCCTTGAGGAATTTTCTTGAGAGTAACCACTATTATCAAAGTATATGACAGATAAAGGTATTTATTAAAACCAGATCTGCCCAGCTGCCACCCCAGAAGGATCTACAGAAATCCGTGATGGACAGAGGCCCAAAGACATCTAGAACTGCTCATTTGGGCTGGAGTCCTGCAGGTATTTATTCCCCTCCCGGGACACAAGCGATGGCATCTGTCAAAGCCTCGGGGTCCCCCGGAAGCTACTGAGAGGCTCTTCACTTCCCCATGACCACCTCCTTTTTGTAAGCAGGGCAGCCTCAAGGGGACTGCAGGTAGAAACAAAGTGCTGCTGGATGCACCGTGAGCTCCTTTGCTCTTCCCTGGGCTCACCGAGGGAGCGAGGAGCCATCCCCCCTGCCTCTGCCTGTCCCCAGGGTCAGTCCCCTCCGTACAGCCAGGGAGGAGGCACCTGATGGATTTTGGATGCTCCCAGAAAGGAGCCTGGCTTCTCACCACGGTGAGAGATGCCCTCCCAAGAGGAATGGCTGCTACGCCAGACAGACAAACAGCTGCAAACAGCTTAGGGATGGCGCAGAGACGCCGAGCACCGGGACTTGGAAACGCAACAGCAAGTGAAGCTTGCTCAAGGCATTGCTCACCTGTGGCTGGTATAACAGTGCCTAAGGGCAGGTTTTCTGGGACAAGCCGTTTCTGAAGGCCTCAGACAGCCATAAGCCTCGTTCAACTGACTGGAAAGCCTCTGGCCTGCTGTAGCACATCCACCTTGAACACCAGGACTCCTCACTTTCAGGAGACCCAAGCTCTTGGCAGTCATCAGCCCTCTCAGAGGCAGTGTCCCTAAAGGTCAAAACAGAAGGCCTGTTTCTAGTGGCAAGATTTTTTATTTTCCTTACTGGATAACAGCCAATACCTTTGCTAAAGCAAGAACATCCACGACAAATTGCAAAGTCTGCCTCATCCAACATCAGCAAGCTGAACTTTCTCTCCTCTAGCTGCCCCGAGGGAGAACCACCGCTGACCACATGCACAGGGCAACGCTGCCTCAGTGGTTTTATTTTTGCCAACAGAGGACAGGGAGGCCCTGTTGCTGTCTCCTAAACCAGCAGCTCTCAGCTATGATAGACCAGACAACTCTTATTTTTTCTGTAACCATCTGGGCAGAAATTAAGTCTCTTGGATGATCGCTGTAAACAAAAAGGTAGAGAAACTCTAGCCTTACCCCAGCTATGCCTGGAAACTGCAGCTCAGAGTATTTTGGCTGTAGATCCAAGCATGCATGTCTTATCACGCACTATTAATTCTGGAAGCATTGAGGAAAAAGGGAGGGGAAAACTGAAAAGCTGTCAGATGAGAAGTTTTTCATTTCTTGAAACATTTTTTTTTATATATCTTATCTCTAAGCAACTCATATTAAACTTTCTGCTTCTGCAAACTGCAGTCACAAATCACTGTAAAGAAGGAATGGGATTTGTGCTCCAAGTTATCATTTCACTGCCACTGAAAACTATTTTAAATTATTCATCAGTGGAAACTCAGCATACATAAATATGGCTTAGTGCCCAGTTCTTGGTCTAACCACTGAGACCAAGTCACTGGGAAAGTGGCTGTTTTCTCAGGCAGACAGATTTAGGAGCTAAACCACAGAATAACATCTGGATTTAATAACATCAAACCCATGCCAAAAGTCAGCTATAAATGTAACCGGCCAGCCCACCGACCTTCTCCATTTAGGACTGTTGCATGGAAAAGTCCTGCAAAAGGTTAGCTTCAAGATCTGGTCAGAAAGCCTGGAAATGTGCTGTTGGTTTATGCTAAAGAGCATGTGCCAAGAGTAATGCTTTAAATAAGCCATGGAAAAGGTTTGTAGAGATTAGGTCTTGTGGCTTCAAGGAACCGGAGGTTAAGATCTGCCTGGTTTTGCCAAGTCATATACAAACTGGGGCCTGATATCTCATGCATGAAACAAACACAGCCCAGTTAGGGGAGTGCCGGGGTAACCGAGCCTGACAACAGAGCTGAGACAACATAAACTCTGCAAAAATAAATAAATAAATAAGTCTCTGCTCCACCCTTTAAACAAGTGGCCTCAAAAGTCTGAGCATTGCATGGGATCAGCTGCAATGAGTGGCACGCTGGAGCTGGGCTCATCTCCCTGGCTTCCCTCGCAGAGGGGTTCTTAGCAAAGCCATTAACCTTATCAGTGCCAAGTTGTGAAAGCTGCAGCACTGCTATGCTCTTCCCAAGGGCACATATGTGACCTTCCTGAGACGGTCCGTCAGGCAGCAGTAATTCCGGCCTCCTCCCAACAGGCTACAAGCAG
This sequence comes from Chauna torquata, assembly GCA_013399475.1. Classification (NCBI taxonomy): domain Eukaryota; kingdom Metazoa; phylum Chordata; class Aves; order Anseriformes; family Anhimidae; genus Chauna; species Chauna torquata. The sequence goes on from VXAL01006052.1 coordinate 130,610, forward strand.
TCTTAGAAGACCTCCACCATTTGCAGCACATTTTTTCTTTCAAGTCTCATGATGTGCTTCCTTCCACCATGTCTTGTCTCCCCTACACTTTTATGGGTCCTACTTCTGGGCACCTCATCTTCATTGTGTGATCCAGCTTTCGGTGTCACCTCTCAGAGATGGCACAAGTGCCACCTCGCATCCGGCACCCAGGAGATGACCTATCTCTTCACGGGCAGAGAATTCCTAGCCCTTTTTTCCGGTCTTTGCCAGACTGTTACTCTACATGCACAATTAACTGAAATCTGCCATGGTGCATTGACATCTCTGTCCTCCCCCTCAAAAAAAAAGAAAATTACAGTGTCCATTGAAGAACAACTCCTTGGGAGAAGGCAAATCATTACACAGTGTACAAGGCAACTAAAATTGCTGCTCCTAGAGAGATTACTAGGCAAGCTATTAGCCAAATTCTCCTTTCACCTTGAAGCAATCATTGCTCCTTTTTGAAAAAGGATGCATGCAGCAAGATTCTCAATTCACAGGTACTGTAGTGGGGCAGATTCCCCCACAGCCAGGTTAAAGAGAATAAGCTTATTTTTTATAGCATATATCATAGGATTTCAAATTCATAGCACAGCAGTGCCTTGCTGGGATCAGAGCTGCACTGAGTGAGCTCTACACACAACCAAAGCCAGAGTTCTTTACCCAACAAGCTCAATGCTTTAAAACAGATCAGAGAGTACGTGGGTGAAGGGAAGAGCTACGTGATGGGTCTGAGGCTCACGGTCTACAATATATACATCACACAGCTGGCCTGGGACACAGACATAAGCTGAACCCTCGTTACCTGAGCGTCAACCTGACACTGTAAGCTACCTGGTGCCAGCGTGCCGGCTGCTCCGTGGCACACTACCAAAGCCCATCCCTGGCTCCAAATGCAGCCATGATCTGCTACAGTGCAGCCAGAGGAGAGGTAAGAACCAGGTGGGACAGAAATTGGAAAGGTGAGGATTACAGACCAGCCCTGCCCAGAGCAGGCACAAGCCCAGCTGCATGGCAAAAAAAAAAAAAATTATTTTTTTATTATTGACTCAAAGGAGGGGCTCTCAAGGACTCCATGTTATAAAACTGCACGTCCTTGAAGTGCAGACGCCCCTTCCTCTGCAGAGCCTCTCTGGCTGGAGATGATATATGCTGGCAATCACATACATTTTCATCTCTGAAATGGACTAGCTTGTACTGAGTGTGAGGGATTTAATTTAAAAATCCTGAGGCAAGACCATTCAGATACACCACCATAAACGGATTTAGCCTATTCCCTCCTGCCTGTTCCTCCTTTATTAAATGAAGATCATCTTTATTGTATCTTTTTGCCTCAGAAGGACTAGAATCCTCCTTCTTCCTGAGGAAATTAAATGCAAGAAACACACTTTTGTGTTCATACATTGNCCCGGCTGAATGACAAAAAAAAAAAAAAGTATTTTTTTATTATTGACTCAAAGGAGGGGCTCTCAAGGACTCCATGTTATAAAACTGCACGTCCTTGAAGTGCAGACGCCCCTTCCTCTGCAGAGCCTCTCTGGCTGGAGATGATATATGCTGGCAATCACATACATTTTCATCTCTGAAATGGACTAGCTTGTACTGAGTGTGAGGGATTTAATTTAAAAATCCTGAGGCAAGACCATTCAGATACACCACCATAAACGGATTTAGCCTATTCCCTCCTGCCTGTTCCTCCTTTATTAAATGAAGATCATCTTTATTGTATCTTTTTGCCTCAGAAGGACTAGAATCCTCCTTCTTCCTGAGGAAATTAAATGCAAGAAACACACTTTTGTGTTCATACATTGTGTTTTTTGTGCCTGGTACTGAGCTCAGCCTGCTCTACCACTAAGCAAATGCTACATGGCAACTGGAATTTACCAGCACAGGTAAAACATTTCATATGTTCTTGGACCGGGTATTAATGCAAGACAATTTTTTTTTTTTCTGGCATCACTAACGTAGGGTCCACTTAAGAGATGTACAGAGATACCTCTATTTTCATACAGCAGACACAGGTTCCGAAACTAAAAATGTCAAGGGTGAACTGGAATTATTTCCGTCTCAATTCCAGTAAATGTTTCACACGATGCCACAGTTCAATATTAGATCCTGCCCTTTTCTAGAAGCAGCATTTGATATTATCACCATAAGGAGAGGGAAAAAAAAAGAAGAAAGGGCTCCAAAAGGATGCCTCGGTTTGCCCAGCAAGTACTACACTTACGGCCAAACAGGACTTCTGGGACACAGACCTGGAAGAGGTGCTGGATAACCTTAAAACAGAAAGTACTCCCTCTTAGGTCTTTCTGGGAAGGGACAGAGGCTGCCTCGCCTCTCCCTTCCCCCGTCTCCTGCAATAATACCGGTTCTGGTTCATCCTTCCCTTCCTCCTCCCCTCAATGTCTCACCCACCTGCCTTGGCTCTGGGCAAGGGCTGGGGCTCACCAACTCTCAGAAATGCCTTGCAACAGATTATTTCTCAAGAAGCATCTGCATCACTTCACATTTGTTTTCAGCCCACTTCAGAATGAAAAACAACCATTTTCAAATATTTCAGCAGTGGGAATTCTCTCTTCTTCATTTTGGAAAGCTTTAGTTTTGGACTTTTTTTTTTTATTTGGTTTAGAATTCTTTTCGTATCCTGTTTTTGTTTTTTTTTTGTAATGCTAATTCAAAATAATTTGACCAATATCATCATGCCAAATAAAGCTGTTGAAATAGTCACTTATTTTTATTTTGAAAAACTAGCCTGACAGTGACTGGCTGGCACATATCATATCCTTTACTAGAAAACAGTACCTCCTAGACATGCTGGTAACACCACAGCTTGACACAATTGCACATGCTGTTAATAACAGTGAGACACAGTGATAGGAAGTGATGTAAAATCATAAAAATAAATACAGCTCTAAAACGAACTTTGAGAAGTTTTTCAATTCACGGTTATTTTCCTAATGGGAAATTATGTCAAAATAAATATATTTTTCATACTCAGTGTCTGTTGTGGTGAGGTATTTCCTATTGGATCTGAATGGGAGTCCCAAAGGCAAGCCAAGCTTTAGGTCCATGGAGCCAGTCTTGGGCTGCCTTCTCCATAGGGAGCTGCTCGCCCCTGCTGAGCTCTGCTAAGAGCCTGGGAGCTCAAAAACCATCTGTGCTGGAGAGCAGGCTGTCCCCAGCAGCAAGAAAGAAAACCCAGTGCAGCTTTCCAAAAGCTCTGTCTCAATTTATGTCCTTCCTCTTCCTCTCACTGTGCCCCCTAGACTGGACTTATGGAGACGAAGCTGCAGCAATGACTGCTCTTGCCTTCAAGTCGTGGAAGCACTCCTTGGTGCACCTTGGGATCAGGGTGCTTGTGGACATGAGTTTTCCCTGTCCTCTCTTCCTGTTCATTTCACAGATGGCACTCGATCATCCCCATCCTCAAGACACAAAGCTCCAGTGCTGAGATCTGTTGCCAGGGGATCAAGCCAGTGAGCAGAGATATTGCCCATTTTTCAGCCATTGCCAAGGCCTGATCCTTACTTCTTCCCACACACCCTGTGAACCAAAAGCTTTCCCACTTCTCTTTCCTTAGGAAACGTTTATTGCAGGCCAAACCCCACTGTAAAAAACCTCAGTCAGACATCATTTCCATAGAAACACTTACCAGCTGTTATCACTTGCTTGTCAAGGGATGTACTTCCCCTCTTTGACTTGAAGAGCTTCGCTAAGGTTCAGTCATCTACGAACTGTTTTCCTCCAACAGCTTTTGTGTGTCTGACATGACACCACATACTGCTGCCTTGTGAAGCTGAGTTTTAGTTACATCCCTGATTCCTTGTGTAAAGAACACGAAACTACAAAACATTGATTCTTATCTCCAAAAAATTTAGACCATGTAATAGGTCTAGTTAAACTAGACCTATCCTGAAAAAAACTCTCCTAATTTTGCTTGCACCACAACTCACGTGAAAACAGCCATGTCTTGCTGAGGAGAAACAGCAGAATATTACTGCTTCTCACAGGAGGAACCCTGATCCCAGTTTCAGCAGCTGACACCTGAGGTAATCCTATTCCATACCGTGAAAGTCACTGAAGACCTATGCTAGGGGTGTAAGGTTAACTGTCACCTGGCTTTGGTTTTGGGATGGAAAATAAGCCTTTCCATGAGCAGCACTGTCCTGCCGAGCTCAGTGCACGGGATGCTCCCTGCAGAAGATCCTCGCCTGCTCTCAGGCAGCACAGTCCTAAGGCCTGCTCCAAATACAAAGGCTTCTTAATTGCTGCATGAAAGTAGCACTTCAACACTGGCATTTACTCCAGCAAAACGTTCTCAAGGAGCAATCACAGCCCCTTCAGCTTCTGGGCTGCAAGGCAAATGAATTCAGAAATTAAAGGGAAAAAAGAGCTTTTTTAGTTTCCTGTTGTGGAAGCTCCTCATTCTCTGATCACCTCAGTCTCTCTTATCCTTCTCTAAACTTCTTCCAGTTTGAATTCATTGGTTTTGAACTGGTGATCTAAAGCACATAAAATGCAAATATAAATGATCTTTCCCTATAAAGTATGTTCCTTTTTATCTAGGAAGAAATAAGTCTCTTAGACACTTAGTTGAAGAGGGAAATTTGGCACTGCTCTGCCAAAACCCAGATACAAGGCCAAGAAAACCACAGATTTTTCCTAATATAGCAGCATAATCTTTTTGATAATCAGAACTACTTGTCTGCAAGTGCAGATGCCCTGGGTGGACAGAGGCTCACAGACAAGCTTGTGCTTCCTCATCTCCAAAGCCAAGGAGAAGGACCTCAGGCTGACAGACATTCCCCACCAGGAGCAGTCACTGCCTCCTCTCGTGGGACTATCAGAGCAGCAAATGGCTGCCCCTGTCTTAACCCCAGGGCTCACTGTCTGCCCCGCGCCAGGGAGGGGAAGCAGCAGCACGACTGCAAAAATAAACCCTTGGGAAAATGCTATTCAGTTTTCTGAGCTCGGAGAGGTTGGGGAAAAAAATTCTTTTTCGTGTCAAAATATGAGTAGGGCACTAATCTCTGTGTTCATCTGATAGAGGGAGGAAAGCCCTGGCAAGGCAAGGCTAAAGGCTTTCCCTCTTCACAGCCTCTGTGGACATGGGTCCTTGACCAGAGATCGCACCCTGGTCCTGGAGATGGAGTGATAAGTCACGAGATTTAATTCAGTTCCTCCTGCTGCAAAGCCCTGGTGCTGATGGAGATGCACTCTTAGGGGCTGCAAGAAGCTGGCTGCCTGCAAGGACAAACTAGGAGCCCTGCTGTTGGGCTTCTTCCGAGCGTACATCTCCGCACGGTTTTCTGCTGGATAGTCTGGTGAGGATTGCGCTTGCTGCGCAGGACGGCTGCTCCCTATCTCCACACCCATTTGTTTCAAGGTCTGTCTTGGGATGCCACGTGGAGCTCACAGGGAGGGTGCTGTGCAGGCTCTGGTTTCCCTTCCAGAGTTAGTGTTCCCTCTGTGGCTCCTGGGGTGCTCTCAGCATGCATCTCTGTGCTTTGCTCTTCTTCCTACCCATCATTAAAGGGAATATCTGGGCCATTGTCATTAACACATTTCATCATCAAAAGACTACATCGGCCTGTCACACTAACTTGCTTCTAGCATATTTTATAAACTGCTGGAGAGGGCACTATGCATCACTCCTCCCCAACCCCTGTAGGAGATCCGCATGGAAAGGACACCAAAAGCCAGTCACGTGCCATCACAGCGTACAAACTTTGCAGCCTGTTCTGTGTCAGATGTCCTCCTGTTCACCGGCACACAGTCTGCGGCACTTCCCCAAGGCAGTATGAAATGCAGGAAAAGCAAACCAAGCGCGTCTTCCTCCGCCTGCTCCGCAGGTGTAAGACATGCTCCCAAGCGTGCTCTCAAGGGCTTGCACGTGTGCTGAATTTACATTCCTTACGTTTTCACCATTGACAACGGTATACCAGACCTCACTCACCTTTCAATTTCTTCTTTCCAAATTTTAATCCAAATAGAGACATCCCAAAACTTTATTTTAGTCCAACTCCATGGAATTTCTGCAAGACAAAAGAGAAGGCAGTTCACAGTGTGGGTTTCTAACCTTGCAGCACAACACGATGCAACATAAACACATAACTCTGGTGCTTTTTAAGTGGAAAACCATCTCAGGTCTGCAAGTTGCACTGCATCAGAGTGGGCTACCTTACCTTGGACATTTTGGTCTGTTTATCTCCTGATACGGCACAGAGAAGGGGTCAGTGAAGGAGAGTCTGAAAAAGAACATTTCTGCTACTTTGGCCACATATGAGAAGGAGAAATACCCTCTCAGGACTTGTACCTTAGGTGCAGAGGAGCTGGGTGGCTACCCAGAGCAAGACCAGCCTCCCTGAAGAGGAGGAAGCAGTGGGAAGCACTGGTTTCCTGTACATCCGCAGGTGCTCTGCGTGTGCTGGCTCACACTGCTGTCCATCAGCTGGACACCCTCCGTGTTTGGGGTGGACTGGGCTGCACAGCTCCGAATAAAACTTCTCCCCTGCTTGCTGCAAGCTTCCTGGCCCCAAAGCCAGGCACCAGAAATGCTGTTAAGGCCCTGAATATATCCTGACATGCAGAGGAATTGAGCCTTCAAAAAAAATCATATGAAAGTCTTGGGATGACACTTCTGGTGTTCCAAGCGTTGGACAGTTTGTTTGAAGGACTTTAATGGTCACGTTGGTGCTGACAGTCTGCGAAGATCCATGAGCATGGGAAAAGCCAGCACTGCCCAGCATGCCTGAACCAACAGGAATGCTGTATCATTGCTTAACAGGACAGTGTAGCCAAGGTGAGACATTTGAGGGAATCGTGATTTACCTGGAAAAAGTTTTCTAGGAGACAGAATGAAGTTTTTGCCCTTTAACACTGCTCATGTTTCGTGAAGAAAAATTTAAAGTTCTGGAAAAAGAACACCAAAAAAAGAGTCCACGATGACTTGCAGACACAAACTTGCCGTACCAACAGAGACAAAACATACCAACTACTCCTGTTTAATTTTAAAGCAGCACTTACTTAAAATCCTATCCTATCTGTGCCAGAGCAAGGCTGTCTAAGGAGACAAGTACAGCAGATAACATATCATATTTCGGAAATGCACAATTGTGAACACAGCCCATGCCACCGCCTGAATGCACTCCTGATACATCACCGGACTGTGCCCAGTGCAGGCTTGAGCTTCACATTTTTTTTAGAAAATGAAGGTAAACTTTAAGGAAAAGTCTGCAATCACTGCACCTGCTTTTCTGTGCGGATATTCCATTCTATGATTTCTGTGTGAATATAACCATTCTATGACTCTACGGAAGGGGCTTTGGGCAACCTGGTCTAGTGGGAGGTGTCCCTGCACACGGCAGGGGGTTGGAACTGGATGATCTTTACAGTCCCTTCCATGATTCGCTATCCCAGATGTGAAAGCAGAGCTATTTTTAGCAGTGGTAATTCAACAAGCCTGACGTGTGGCAAAGAGCAGCAGGTAAGCCCCAGCCAGGCAGCCAGGCGCTACACACCCTGGGCACAGAGCAGCCCCAGCTCGGTGCTCCCAGCCTTCACCACAGCCTTCAGGAGCTGGACAGCCTTCCCATCCCTAACTGACCTCGGTTTGTCATTTTCAACATATTTTTCTGTAACTTTTTAGGTTGATTAGTATTATGCCTTACAAAAACCTCTTCGCCAGGACCAAGGGCTCCCTGTAAACTGGTGGGAGGAGAGAGGCACGCTGCCCACGCACCCAAAGGTGAAGACCTCAGGCTTCCTACAGCACCAGGAGCTGCAGATCTGACAGTCAATAGCCCGCCTATGAGGCTGTGAAAGGTTGGCTGGCCACGAGCATTTGATACAGGTACACTGCTGAACTCTGACTTCACTGTACTTGCCAACCATTACAGAAAGACTATCCACAACCACCAAACCTCTCCCAGCTGTGCGCTCAATTGACAAGGGATATAATTTCAGTAGAGGAAAAAAAAAAGGAAGGACGTTTGTATACATGGGGGAGCAGAGAAGAGAAAGAGGCTATAAGCCTTCTTTCAGCAAAAATAATGTGAAACAGCCAAAGGAGTTCAGATCCACATCTCATAAACAAACACCTGAAACTTCCTTCATCTCTGACACATGGGTTTTGTTAATTACTGTGATTTTTAAATCATCAGTTTCAGGCATGACCTCAGTGTGACAACAAGACTGCAACAATACACTAATTTGGCACGGAGGGCATCTTTAATTCTTTCAGTTTCTCGGTGCATTTGATTAGGATTGCATCCATCGAACATCTTTGCTTAGCAGCAAATTTAATTCACCATCATGGGCAGCTTGATTCAGCACAGACATCCCTACAGGCTCACCATTCCCATGAAACCTTGTCTGTTAGGGCCAACGCCGGTGACAATTTTGCTGTATCCATCTGTACCAATTACATCTCCCATGCACTATTTCCATCACACGGGTTTATCACAGCTGCTTACTTAGCTAAAGCCCAGGAGTTATGAACCCAAGCTGACCTGACCCTCTGTGCAGAACTCAGTTCCTGGCTTGCCCTAACCACAATGCCATTTGAGAATGTGTCAGTACTCAATGGGCACACACGTAATGCCACTAAGGGCTTGACACACCCCTGTTGTGCAAAGGTGTACCCTTTATTTTCATTCTATTACAAATATCCTCCTTTTCTTGTTTGTTGTTGACTCACACATCTAATACCCATGTCCTTTGCTTAGCAGACCACACGCTGGCTGTAGTGTGCCTGTCTGCTAACAGCCCGCTCTGTGCCAGCACACGGCAATACTTGCAGGTGCCTGTTGGCAGTCCCAGAGGTTACCTGCCTTCTGCTGCAAGCGTGAAAACAAACCTAAGCAAATGACGGTGGAGTCATCCCTTGTGGTGGTGCTCCAGGTCCTGCTCCCGGTGGTGGTAGATGTCACTACTTGTGCAGCAGGACGGGAGCTCTCAGCTGACCCTAGCTCTGCCTGTCTTTCAGTCCCAGGTCTTTTTCTTGGGGTTTTCAATCCAACCTGCAGGCTCCAAGAACTTCCCACCTGTATCTATCAGCAATCTCCCCCAGGGCTTTTTTTGTTGTTTTTGTTTTTTTGTTTTTGTTTTTAGTTTGTTGGGTTTTTTTTGCCACATTCCAGTTGTAACCGTAATTCATGCCCCTGTTCACTTTTCTTTATGTCTCTCTCTATTTTTTTCAAATTTGAGATTCGGTTTCCCTTCCAAAATTGTAACAATGGCTCTTCAGACTCTTACCACTCACGTGCACTGCTATGGTTTTAATTTCCCTTTGCACTTGCTGGAAAAAAAAATGTTGTCTTTCGTATGTTTCATTTTCATGTGGCACAAAGTACTTCTCAAATTTCGGCGAGGCACTTTCAGAGCCTCCTATTCCTGAATTAACAAAAAACCCATAAAACATATGAAAACTTTCTATAGTCAGACAATTTCCTCTTCACCATCATTTTCCCTGGCACCAGCTGGTTTTAGATGCAAAGTGAAGCACTGCTTAAATCTCCTCAAGTTGTCTTCCACTGGCTGTGTCAGCCCTGACTGGCTATTTTGCTGCTCCATTTTCTACTTGATTATTTTGTTTCATTCCTGTTTACCCCAGGTACCCCACACTCAGTGATGAACTTGGGCCCACAGTATTTGAGAGTGATCTTCATTAATCACACAGGTCCGGCTCCCCTGCCAAGCACCACATGCGTTACTTCCCCATGTTTCTAAAGCCTACAGCAAAAAGACATTTAAATTTCCCATTTCCACTTCCTGATTTCTGGGGTTTCATAAGCTACGAATAAATTACCCCTTCTCACTACAGAAGGCTTTTGCACCTGCAGTGCTCTACAAACCGTCTAGCTATGGCTTACACTTCTGCGAAGACAATCCACCTGCTTTATGGCTACTGACAGCTTAATCACAGGCTCTGAGCACTTCAACATCCAGAGTGAGAAGCTACCTTGGTGGGTCTGGAACAGGGAGGGGATGCTTTCTCACAAACCAAGCTCAGCCTTATTTAACACCTGGGAGACAAGAGCCAGAATCCAGACTTGGCTCACAAATGCAGTTGCAGTGCTCCTCCTGTGGAAGAGGCAGGTTGCAGTGAGCTATGGATTTGCAGCCCACATCCTCATCCAAAACCATGGTTCGCTGAAGGGGATTTACCAACTGCGCAAAGGCAGTGTGCTGCAAACCGGGGGTGGGAGGAGGCACCTCCCGCCACCACAAAGAGGAGTGGAAAAATTAGGAAAGACATGGCACAGCTGTGATGAATGGAGAGCAGATGTTCCAGATGGAAAATATAGTTGGTTTCTTGGCCCCATTTCTCTGGGCGTAGCTACACAATACATCAGATTCAATGATAAATATGAACTAGGAAATACTTGGTGCTTCTGCTCCCATCACCTTGTTCCCCAGACTCTGTGAAATGATCCATGCTAAATACAATCATTTTTGGAAGGGTTATTTTAATCCAGATCATGGGGTGTAGTTGAGTGCAGGCTGAAATTCCTGCCCAAGCAGTGGTTTTAGCAGATCTGAGGGGGCAGCAAATTGTGCTCTAATACTAAAAACCAGCACCCAGAGCCCAGGGAAAGTAGGTAGGAGAATAAGATTTTTCCAGTCGGTTTTGCCACTGTACATAATGTGGTATGTACACACCCTAAGTAACTAAAATAGCCCCATCCAGGTAAAAATTCAGAACACATGCCATGCCTTCACTCACCAACTTTCCATGTCAGGTCAGATTTTGCACTTTGAACAAGGTTTGTAAGTTGTTTTTTTTTAATCTGTATTTAGCTGATGTAACAACCGCAAACATCCACAGGTCTTAGAATAATATCTTTCTTATGCTAAGGTACTAAATATCCAACTAAATATCCAATAGCTCAGTATATGAGAAAGTACACTCCAAGCACAGGGCTTTGCGACAGGCAGGGTTCAAGACTGTCCATGCTGCCAAGTGCTCTTGGTGGAGTAATGCTGTTAAATACCACAAGATGAACCAAATCCAAGTCCCCAGATTTTGAACACATATCACAGTAAACTCAATTTTGGAGGCACGATTGGGAAAATACTAAAGGTTTAAAACACAGTAGGTCCCCAGACTATCTGTTTTTCCATGCCTGAGTTGCACACCTGCTAGGAGGGTGCACAATGTCAGGCACTAAACCAGGAGCGTCACGTTCACTCCCAGGTATCACGGAGAGGGTCACCACGGTTGGTGCAATGCTTGCTAATGCTCTGGCAAGAGCAACGCAAAGGCCTGGCACGCTTGGCATGGACTGACCTCGTAAAGTGCCACGTAAAGTCACGTTTGTAAAGGGCCTCCTTTAAAGGTCTGCTGTATTAACTCTTTCAGCCCAATTGCTCAAATTTTGGTTCCAAAGAGTATGATGCAGTTGCTTTCCCCTGTCTAGAGGGAACACTAAAATTTCAGCTTTTAGAAATAATCAGCACTAATCATCTTTAACTTCAACATATGTTAGCATCTACATTTCTCCACCTCTCCTTACATTCCCTTGTGTTTGAACACCTCAAAAACAAAACAGGGAGCAGCACGTCTTGTACTGCTCCCTGCTCTGAAGGTGGGAAACACCCAAGGCGAGATGCAGAGTGGGCAACTGAAACGTTTGTTTTTAATCCCAGAATAACAATTTTGGGGGCTGAAATGGGACTGGCCTGAGTTCAACCACAAATAAGTTTAAGAAACTAAAAAATGGTCACTCTTGCCATCGGGGCTCACAAAAGAAGCAGTGGCTCAGGTTTAAATCTGCTCACTCACTGCAAAGACTTGGAAAGTATCCCTGAAATCTCCTCAGTGCATTAAATACCTGAAGGGGTATCTGGGATGAGATGAGCCAGCCCCTCAGCTATTTTCAGGTTCTGCTCCAAGCTATACACACAAAAACCTACAAAACTGTGCGCAGACCAAAGTGCTGCTACCCCCTCCACTCAAATGTGCCAACGCAATTAGCTGTAATTGCCGGGAAACAGACTCAGTCTGTTATCTGCCACGTTTCAAAGCAACGATCCAACATCCTCCATCTGTCTTCATTAAAACACTCCTTAAACTGACACCGGAACGGTAGTCAAAATCCTCATTCAGGTCCTTCGGGCGAGATGGTCGCAACGCTCAGGTTACGCCGGCCGAGGCAGCCCGCTCCCCCCGCAGCCATCCGAACAACAGCAGCTTCCCCGCGCAGCGGCTGCCGCCCGCCGTCGCACACAGCTCCGCTCACTCCACCCAGAAGTCTATCGATTCACTCACATAGAAAAGATCAGCCTAAAGCACTCCGATTAAGCTTTACAAAGCTCCCCAGGGCGGAAAAATGCAAGCTTTCTGTCCTAAAAACTGACAGAGGAAACAGGCGAGTCGAAGGAAAGCGTTCGGTCTTACCCTTGAAGGCTTGTGAAAGTCACAGCAACAAAGTTGCTGCCCTCCATAGCACTCACACACGCTCCTCTGGTCTCATTTACACGCAGCTCTACCCCCTCCCAGGATCAACAGCTCCGCTCATAATCGCGGCGAGGACATTCAGCTAAGAAAGCAAAGCTTCTTGACGCTGCCAAACGGGCATCGTGTGCTCGTCTCCCGCCCCGTAAAATCCAGCGCAGACCTGCTCTGCCATGCAAAGTCCCGGTAACTAAACTTACTCCAAGTTCCCTACTTCATACTTCAGTCACTGGGCTTGGCTCCTTGCCAAATCCTTCTTTTTTTTTTTTTTAAATTCTGTTTCCTGTAGATAGCAGCTCCCTTGAAAGTAAAATGCCCAGCACAACAAGCACTGAAAGACAACAGCAGCAGAAGAGCGGAGCACCGAGGGCTGGTGCACCCCACGTAACTCTGGAGACGGCTGCTGCTCTCCTCACCTACCTCCTGCCAACGCGGAAGCATTCAAACCAAGAGGGTAAAAGGGTCTGGCATATCAATTAGCCTTAAAAAAGGATGAAGTTGGTACGGGATCCATCCCCCAGCAATGCTGAATCCATCCCTCCGTAATGCTGAAGTCAGTTAGGATTCCTTAAACCCAGAGAAACCGTCCTACAAGCTGATCCCAAGGCTCCACCTCATCCACTTTCCAGCAGTTGCGAGCAGCAAAAACTCTGCAGAGAAAAACCTCATAAAGCAAAATTGCATAACTCAACCACAGGGCTTCCTCCAGCCCGTCGGAGGATCGCCTTAGTGCCGAAACGTCAGGGTTTGCTCATCCCTGGCAGAGTGCCCTCCCCTTGGCCGCTGGGACACCCACGTGGCCTCACCGCTGACTGGGGACCCTCCTCGCCAAAACCCCCCGAGCACCCTCCAGAGCCTCCCGACCTTCCCGCTTGCTTCCGCACCTGTGGTGAACTGCACTGACTTTCTTCCCCAAATTATAGGACCGTTCACAATGCAGTGCCCCCCTGTATGCCAGAACCTACCAGGTTCGCTACAAAGACCAAAACCAGGCCAACTGCAACTTTAATCCAGCGTCCAGCTTCCCTACACATGTGAATTGTAATTATTCTGTGATCATCGTATTCTTTCCCTAAGATGTGTCAACGTCAGCCAGAAACATACCAATTCACTGCAGACAGCAAAAGAAAGTTTAACTTAAAAGATTTCAATGTTTTTTTTTCCTTCACCTGCTGTTTTCCCACTGGGTTTATGTAAATACCGCTAGAATTAATTTCAAACCTACCCACAAACACTTGAATGCATCAATCAGCTGATTAATTACAGTAACGTGAGAGTTAAAGGCCTGACAAAGAGTAGTTTCTGGAAGGTGAAATTTTCTGAAGTTCTGCCATGAAAAAAAGTGATGGAAGGCCCAGGATGCTGCAATGGCTTTGGTCACAGAAGGCTGAGGGCACAGTGACAACGAACAGGACCCCAGAGCAATTTCTGAAGGAAGAGCAAGAGCCTGTACCCCTCTGCATTGACTCCAGGGTTATTCTTCCAAGTTACACCTATTTTAGACAATGTTGAATTAGATTCCTAATTCCAACAAAAAGGATGCACGCACACAGCCAGCATGGGACATGGCATATAGGACTGATCTCCTCCAGACCCAGGGCATTTTCAGATGATTTTGAATTGAAAAACATCTAACTTGAGAAGGAATTTCCCCTGCACTAGCCATTTCTCATGTTCTCACCACACACAGCCCATCTCAACAGCAACAGCCACCACGTATCACGTTTTTTCCTGCAATCAAGAGAAAAAGTATCTGGATTAATTTTGTTTCTTCTTTATATTTGGAGAACCCCTCATTCTTGCTTCATTCTGGAGTTTTCCTCCTTCTTAGACTCAGAACTTACTTGTGCTTTTTTTTTTTTTCCCCTCTTCATTTTAAGATGTTGGCTAATGATTCCACACTACTGCCACTTTCTTTGCTGCTGTCTTTATACTTGCCTGTTACCACTTCAACCTTGGCCACAGTCATTTCTTCCTTCCTAGAGTTAGGTTCATCTCCTTCCTTTAACATGAGAGTGGACTCAACCATAAAAGCCGGCCTTGAGGCTCGTTGTTCAGACTTCAAAATAGCTAAAAATTAGTGAGGTTGTTTTACTCTTCGTGATTTTTCTTGGCACTGAAATCCACTTCACTCACATTGGCAATGACTTTTTCCCCTCTGCTATACTTTCCTCAAGCACTTCAATGAACCTACTCACGTAAGGCAAGTTCAGCACATGTGGAAACACTCAGAAGAGCAGGAGTCACTCTGTACCAACTCTTCTCTGTGATCTCTTGTCCTTGCCTTACACTTTGGTCCCTGGGAAACATCTTCCCAACAACCACACCATTCTCTTCCTCCTTTGCAAATTTCTGAATGCGTCATGGAGGAATGTGGCCTGCAAAGTAAGTTGTCTAGATTTCAATGCCTGCATAAGGGGCATGCATGTATGCTGGGTGTTTGTGCTCCCACTGCAGTCACCGTGGTTTGGGCAGAGACTCGGCTGATCAGCTGCAGCAAGGCAGCGGTGAGTTCACTGTGAGCCAAGAGACGTGGGAAAGAGGAGTTCAGCCTGTTGCCTTTCCAGGAAACAAGAACAAGCGGCTACCTCTGAACTATAGTTCCTCACCTTTGAATCTGTCGCTTTCCGAACTGCCCACTAGTCACAGATGGCTAGTAGAGCAGGATGGATTTACATTCGTGCCTTTCATGCTTATCCCAGCACCATAGATGGGAGAAAGACTTCCAGTCATTCAGCCTGTGCTGGATTTCAACTACAATCAAGATGCAAAGCTGAGGACTTAGTGACACTGACATTTAAGGGATGTCTCCATCTGGACCAGATTCTCTGTCCCTCCAAACAGCAAAGCTGAGAGAGCAGTTGACCCCATCTGGAGAACACAGGACCCAAACACACCTGGTGACTTAGTAAGGCTTTGAATGGCTTAATATGCCCCTGAGTAACTGGAGAGGACAACTAGCGAGGAGAGAAACAGGAGGGAAACACACTGTGGAACATCACAGAGCAGACGAGCTAAATGCTAGTCCTCATGAGAAGCCCTCCCT
Organism: Chauna torquata; assembly: GCA_013399475.1. Classification (NCBI taxonomy): domain Eukaryota; kingdom Metazoa; phylum Chordata; class Aves; order Anseriformes; family Anhimidae; genus Chauna; species Chauna torquata. Next base: position 146,134 of record VXAL01006052.1, read on the forward strand.
ATGCCAACGCAATATTTAAAATTACTTTCAACCTACATACTTTCCTAACTATCCTGCATAGTTCAAAATGGGCACCGATGAGCTTTGCTTTCCGTTACTGTCTTGTAACTCCAGTCTTGTCCAAACTGCAGGGTTTGAAGCTTGACCTGCTCCACCATGGCTGGTACCTCTTGCTGCAGAGCAAAACTGGGCTCCCCCCACACCCCAAACCACTAAAATGCCCAGGGATCATTTCCACCCAGCCTCATCTCCAGCTCCCAAAGCAACACAAGCTCACTGCCGGTACTAACCATGAGATTCACAACTCCAGAAAAGCCTTTCTACGTGGTGCCAAAGGGTTTCCTCACAAACCCCCAAGGGTCAGCCCTAGATGACTGACTGTCCTTCCACAGCCTATGCTTTCCTCCTATTCTTGACCGCCCCTGGCCAGCAAGGAGGTCCTTGTTTAGGGGAGGGGTAAAGAGCAAACCTCACTTTGCGGCCATTTGGCATATCTATTGTTGTTGTGAGCACCTACAAAGGCTGCAAGGGGTCAGACGGGTATCTTGTCCCTACCGGCCTCACTGAGAGACTTTCCATAACCTGTTCCTATTGAAAGTCAGTGTAGGATTCATAAGAAACATAGGACTGAAAGGAACAACTTGGGACACTGATGGCCACCCCCTGAATAAAAAATGCAGTGTAGGAAGAATGCATAACATACAATTTACAAATTGCTATAGGACTTAAAACACCAGTGCAATAATAAGGTGAAGAATGAAAGACCAAATCTCCCAAAATATGTTGTCACAGGTAAGGGCAGGAAAGGTGTAGTATAGTGACAATGTCCTTGGTCGCCACAGAGGACATGGCAGGTTAGAACTGTCCAGACTGGACAGCAGAAAGCACACCATGAAGCTTCAGAGAATGGGAAAATAAATCCTAAATGGTCCTGCTTTCATGACCAGACTGCGGGAGGAAAAATGAAATGGACTCAGGAAGGTAATGTTAAGAAGTGACCAGTTACTGTGGAACTGTCCTTGCCTGTTGGGACCTACCCAGGCACATTCATTTAACTGCTCCTCCAAAGAACTGATAGATGTTCTGATAAACTGGTAGAAGCTCAATGTAACTCTATTTGAAGGGATGCTCTGGATTCCTACCCGCACACACCCAGCTCCTTGGGTGCGATCTGAAGTCTGGTGCACAGCTTCAGCACTGCAGGTTCATACAGCACAATTCCCATACCTCACCGATTATTCCATCACTTGGGAGCCAATACGGTACTGTAAGGTACATGCCAAATGGAAATGGTCAGAAAATAGTTTCAGCGGGCACATGCAGAATAACATGACTCATACTGATCAGGATTCCATGGAGTGCCACTTACCTGCAGCAAGGAAAGAAGGGTGCATGGCTAGAAATTCCCTTTCCCCATCAGACCCCTGTCCCAGTACTCTGAGCCTTTAACAAACAACAGTCCTCTGGGGAAATTCATGACAAATCCACAAAGGTGGAGTCTCTTGCCTTTAAAAGGAAAACAGCAACTTGCTCTGACTATTGGCTTCATCCTTCTTGCACCAACACCAGCTAATGTGATACCTTCTGACGTTTTAAAACAGAAATTAAAATAGTCCCTCTCTTTCTCCCCCTTCATAGTCCACAGGAGACAGAGCAGAGGTGAAAAACTTTTGGTCAAAGAGCGTTCATATGGGCTGAGTTGTTCATATCGCACTGAAGAGGAGATAAAATTTGCATCCAATTCTTCAGGGAATGAGGCCCAAGATTAACCCATCTCTGAGGTCCAGTTCCCACCAGATTTGGTATCTCGTGCTTGCGAACTCCACCCCGGCCAAAAATTTCTTTGTCCTGGTGGGGAAGGGGCTGTTGCAAGGATGGAAGTCTTGCAGGTACCTGAAATACTTGCTGTGATCCTGTTAGGTAATTCGATGCACACTGAAACCAGCGGGAGCTGATGGCGATCCACCTGTCATGGGATTACGTTCTTGGACTATGAATCTGTCTCTCTTTATGTGCTGGTGACATAGCACATGCCCAACTGCACAGGGATTAATTAGCAGCAGCCCCAGGTGTGTCACCACTGCTTTTAGCACATATTTCCTAATCACCTTCAGTGAACAGAGTGGAATCTCGGGAGAGGGAGGGATGATTGGGAGGGCTCGTTAAAAGCTAATCAAGCCTATGTGAATAGAAAAATCAATAGCTGAGGGCAAAGCAACAGCCCAGCCTGTTAGAGCCTCAGATTAAAGTGCCCTTTGTAACATGGGCATTACACAAGACCTCCCACTGTTATTTGCAAAGCAGTAGCTGGCACAAAGACATATGCTGCATCTGGTGACACTTCAAACACGTCACATGCACGCTCCTCAGATACATTAAAAAAAACAGCTCATACTGCTGAGGAATTAGGATACACCCCCC
>VXAL01006052.1:148584-208172 GCA_013399475.1 Chauna torquata
GCTGGGACCCTGTGCTTGAACATGCAGAGGAAATCCAACCCTTGCAGGGCCAGCAAAAAGCCTAGGCATTTTAGAGAGTCTTCCCATGAGCTGTGCTTATGGGAAAAATGGGCTGTGCTCGTGGGAGAAATGGCACTTTTGGCATGGTATGACATGACGCCAAGGGCCGTATAATGGCCACCACTCTGGTCAGGCCATTCCATAGTGCTGCAAGGCAGCTCCGTCCCTCATTGCCACTTCCACAGGTTTCTGCACTAAGCGTGCAAGAAGGTGATGGGAGGTCCCTGAATCTTCAGGGGACAGATAGCTTCTGCACTCCCTACAGCATCACCCAGGAACCTGCGAGTTATTGGCTTAACCCCTCATGGTTTGTTTTTTGTATTGCTCTCACACTCAATTATCCTTCATGTGAAAAACTCAGGTGGCACTCAGAGGATTCCTTTAAATATCATCTCACATGCATTATGTTCATAAGCACTACTGTAATTCCAAATTAAATACACAACGCGTACGCACAACTGTACTGTCCCTTTTCCAGGTTACAATCATGTATATACTGCCAAGAAAAACACTGAGGCAACATGCTGCCTTCCATGAAACTCTCTCTAGTACCAACGATCATTTATATATTTTATATTATCATTCTCTAAATTAGGTCTTTATTATTCTAGCACTGATAACTGACACCGAGTGACTTCTTGACCAGTTCTAACTCAAGTTCTGTGATCTCTGAGAAGAATAAGGAAACCTCTGCCTTGTGGCAAAGGAGCATGTTCAGGACAGAGTCAGAAGAAAAAAAAAATCTTGTTAAACAAGGCACAGGGAGCCGAGTGTATCAGGAAGAGAGAAGTTGGCTCCCCTCTGAAACATCAAATTTTAGCTAATTACCCAAACATCTAAAATGGCTGCTCTAATATACCCGGGCATAAATATGCAAAGAATAATCCTTGATTTCTCTGGAGATTTCCCCAAGGAAACAGCATGGCATTTTTATCAACAGTTTGCTCTTCAAGTGCAGAATCACTTTTGCAGCAAATAAGCAGCATGCAACCACAGCTCTGCCAGCACGGCCGCGGCACAGGCATGCCAGGGCCTGGCACCGGCAGCCTTTTCTTTTATTCAGTGCACTTTATTCCAGGTTATATTGTTTCCTCCTGTGCTCTCCAGGTGTTTAATAGAAACACATGTTCCTCTGCACTCAGATGGTTAAGAACAAAGACCTGTATTATTCTCATCGCCGTGTTTAAGCAGTCAATTCCCGTTAACTCGAATGGAAGTTATGCACATAAATCCCTCTGCAGCTGTATGAAAGAGACGAATAATCTGATGGGTGTGCAGTGCCTTCAGGGTGTGACGGCAGAGTTAAAGGAGGGCACGTTCTCCACCCAAAATCTCTACAGCAATTTAAGAAAGACTGGATGGGGACAACATAGTGAAAAAAATCAGGGATTAGGGTGCACACCCAAGGTTGCTGGGGGTACAGCTCTTATATGAGGTTATTTGTAGCTGTTTCTCCTGCTGGGGTGTGATGCAGCACCACAGAAGATCCTTCTATATTAAAGGGGATAATATGGAAAGGGAGACAGGTATTTAAGTTAAAGCCCCAATGCCCAGTGTTATGATTTTTCATACCTTGTTTGGCTTTCACATGCTGCTCACAGAATAAAATTAGTTGTGGACCCCATAAGAAAAGGAGGCATTTGCTGCTTCTAACAGTGATCAAGGCTGTATCAGTGTGTCTCCAGAAGGCAATGACGTGCAGCCTGAAGCTAGGAATGTGCTAATGAAGGCGTACAACAGAAAAACTTAATCAAAGACTCTGAGAGATGAAAGGGAATTTAGTAAGGTATCAGCAGTACTGTGCAGTACTGAATGCCTAGTCAGGGGAAATAAAAGGAGTTTTGTTAACACAGAAATAAAATTTAAAAACAAAAAATAAAAAAAAAAAAACAAAATAAAAAAAAAGCTAAAAGAAAAAAACCACAGCCCTCTGGCTTGCTGTGACACAGAAGGAAAAGCTCAACCTTTGCTCTGTGCCTGCTCTCCCCAAGGAGATAGATAATCAGATTATCCCAACAGGACATCCCAACTTAAAATAATAGAGAGGTGGAAGCTTCATTTAGCTCAGTGCAGCTGATGAAGAAATGGTACACACCCAATGTGTAATCTTTAGGGTGTATTTTGTTATTTTAGCCTCTTTTTGTGCCATGTTCCATTATTTCCAATTCCGAGTTTGTTTTCTGTTTGTTTGTTTGTTTGTTTTAACTTCCTTACAACCTTGAATTTTGGCAAGTGACAAAGTGTTCCTCACCCAGGACATGGCAAATCCCAAGAGCAGAGCTCTGCCCATGCAGCTGCTTCGGCTGGTTCGACAGCTCCTGTTGCAGGGCTTGGGTGAAGAAGCAGTGTCTGCTGAAGACTGGGAATATCTGGACAAATTCCCTGGCATGAAGCAAAATGCTAGAAAACATGTAATCCCTGACGACCTTTGCAACAAAGGCATAATCAGAACAGAATTAATGTGCTGTGTGGGTAAGTGTGAGTTGTAATTTCTCTTAGAAAGAGCAAGATCAGATTAGCTTTGGGGGTGAGAGCAGTACAGAGATGCAAATAGCTCAGACAAAGGTCTGAGTGTTTCTTTGGATGTCATCTGCTGATCAGGGAGTGTCTGCCCGGAAAGGCACAGACATACATTTTTTCCTACAGTCAGGCTGCTATGTTGGCCGTAGGAGGAAAGTAGCGTAAAACACAAAGGGGTCAGGCAAAGGCAGCGTCCAAAACAAATTTTTGGATCATATCTGGGAAAAGAGGTACATTACTCCAGGAAAAAAGAAATTTTGTTTGTAAACCAAATAAGGAAAAGCACACATTAGCCAGCCCAGCTCTCCTGCAGCATGGCTTTGCAGCTGGGGCTAACCAGAAGGCAAAGTGGTGACAGTCCAGGGAATGAATCAAAAGTAGTGTCTGGTCACCACCTGTATCTGGGAAACCCCTCTGTTATGTGGCAAAGTAGTGGGTAGCATGTCTATACCTTGAAACTCCCCAAAATACTTGTGACATGAAGCAACTGTGCCAGGGAGGCATGAAATTTAAATAGACCAAAGCGTACATGGCTTCATTAATCAACATCTGGAAGGGAACTGCAGGATTGATTCCAATTATACATTAAATACAGTTTCACAAGTTTCAAAGTCTGAAGTATTTACATTATACATCTGTTGCTCAGAACAGCTCTAAGCCGGACCCCCAGTATTCACAGGCTGGAAAGGAGGCACAAAAGAAAGATATTCTTGTGAGGGTTTGTTGGATCTATGTGGTGTCAACTGACCCTTTTATATTTGTGGTTGCCGCTGCTGCATTTCAAAATCCACAAGCTGCCTCCAGGATTTACCATTCATTAGTGGTGGAAAGATTTGAATGAACATTTTCTTTCAGACTGGCTTCAGTGTGCAGCTCATCTTACAAGTATCGTACAATTTTGATCAGGTTTGTCCATTTTGGGTTCATGTTTCTAGTCTTCTGTTTGTTACGAAAACAAGAAGGGGCCTTCCTGGAGCCTCTTACAAGCATTTGAAGGAAAAGACACAAAGGAAGAAGGCTCTTCGGGAGAATAGAATAGTTCAATTGGAAGGGACCTAAAAAGATCAACAAGCCCAACTGCCTGACCACTTCAGGGCTAACCTGTGAAGACAAGGTAGCAAAAGTAAGAGGATTCACATGTGAAAAAAGATAATTTAGGAGCATACCAGCATGAATAACCACAGCATACCCACAGCCTTCTCCTGGAGAAGCTGGCTGCTCATGGCTTGGACAGGCGCATGCTTCGTTGGGTTAAAAACTGGCTGGGTGGCCAGGCCCAAAGAGTCGTGGTGAATGGAGTTAAATCCAGCTGGAGGCCGGTCACTGGTGGTGTCCCCCAGGGCTCAGCACAGGGACCAGTTCTCTTCAGTATCTTTACCAATGATCTGGACGAGGGGATCGAGTGCTCCCTCAGTAAGTTTGCAGATGACACCAAGTTGGGTGGGAGTGTCGGTCTGCTCGAGGGTAGGAAGGCTCCACAGAGGGATCTGGATAGGCTGGACCGATGGGCCGAGGCCAACGGTATGAGGTTCAACAAGGCCAAGTGCTGGGTCCTGCACTTGGGGCACAACAACCCCATGCAGCGCTACAGGCTGGGGGAAGAGTGGCTGGAAAGCTGCCCGGCAGAAAGGGATCTGGGGGTGCTGGTCGATAGCCGGCTGAATATGAGCCAGCAGTGTGCCCAGGTGGCCAAGAAGGCCAACAGCACCCTGGCTTGTATCAGAAACAGTGTGGCCAGCAGGACTAGGGAGGTGATTGTCCCCCTGTACTCAGCTCTGGTGAGGCCGCACCTCGAGTACTGTGCTCAGTTTTGGGCCCCTCACCACAAGAAGGACATCAAGGTGCCGGAGCGTGTCCAAAGAAGGGCAACAAAGCTGGTGAGGGGTCTGGAGAACAAGTCTTCTGAGGAGCGGCTGAGGGAGCTGGGGTTGTTTAGCCTGGAGAAAAGGAGGCTCGGGGGAGACCTCATCGCTCTCTACTACTACCTTAAAGGAAGCTGTAGCAAGGTGGGGATTGGCCTCGCCTCCCAAGTGCCAACTGAGAAGATGAGAGGAAATGGTCTCGAGTTGCCCCAGTGGAGGTTTAAGTTGGGTGTTAGGAAAACGTCTTCACTGATATGGTTGTGAAGTATTGGAACAGGCTGCCCAGGGAAGCAGTTGAGTCACCATCCCTGGAGGTCTTCAAAAAACGTTTGGATGCAGAGCTTAGTGACGTGGCTTGAAGGTGGACTTCGCAGTGCTAGGTTAAAGGTTGGACTGGATGATCTTGGAGGTCTTTTCCAGCCTAAATGATTCTGTGATTCTATGAAGTGAAACAGCTCTAGAGACAGACCTAAATGGTAATGAAAATTACTGGAAGCCAGTGGGTTTGAAGTGCTTACAGGTAGGTGCCTGTTTCCTATGAGTCGAGCCTCACGGTTCCTGGAAGGTGCCTGGAAAACCTAACACAGGCAGCTGAGGCATTTTTTGGTTTTGCAGCAGATACAACTGAAGAAGTTGTTAATCAGAGTAGCCATGGTTTACAGCCTTGCAAATAAACATAAATCATCAATTTCTGTTTATATTTGCATGACAGTTCCTAGAGGTTACAGCTACTCAGAAGGAGATGCACACCTGTTTGGATGACTTTGCTGTGGGGGAGCAAACTTCAGGAGATGTGCAAGGTAGGAAACACACCAGCCATCTCACCCTGGTGGGGAGCCAGAGCCCTTGGGAAGAAACACTCCTGAGACAGAGACCGTTTCTTCCAAGTCCACAAGGACTCCACAAGAAGGACGGAGGGGTCTAGAAGAGAATAGCAGGGAGAGCAATCCTAATCAGGATGCAACACAGCAATCTGTTGTGACCAACCACAAATTAAGCAAAATCATCGTTTCCACTCCCCTCACGCCTGTATCCGTAACTTCTGTACTGTTGTAGAGCCAACAGTACAGATTTAAGGTGGAAAAGTAAACTAAATCCTATTTGTCCAAGTGAAATGGCAGGTGGAAGAAAGCATTGGCAACATTCCTTGCAACAACAACAGTATAAATTGCACACAACAACAACTCTTATCAAAGGGCAGGGAAAAGAAAGTGAAGGTCTTAATGTTAAACGAGTGGGTAGTCCGGGTGGTCGCTGAAGCTGCAGCCTGCAGTAGCTACAAGTCCCAGTAAAGTCAGGATCACAGACAACAGAGCAGGAAGGAAGCAATGGATGAAAGCATAACGCTGAATAGTCTATGGAGGTGGGCAAGGCACAGGCCCCTGGATTGAGTCAGGGAAAGTGCAAAGGAGCCTTGTTCAGCTGCAGGTTACAGTTATCGGCCTTGTCCACGGGGCATGTGCCCACCTTTGACCTTGGACTCACCATTGTGTTGTCCAGCCCCAGTCTAAGCATCTCACACTGCCGATCACACTGTGATCTACTTGTGTTTCCTGCTTTCAATGCTCCTGCTTGGGGTACTGCTTTGGAAATGCTGGTAAACTACAAAATTCAGCTTTTGAGATGGGAAAATCAGTTTTAAATATAGACATGTATTTAAATATATCCAGTAGCTATAGACAGCAGAGCAGAACGCACCTCTTTGAGCTTTCCAGCCTTATAACAATAACAAGCCTCGGGGACCTAGGTGGCTTTACATCATCACCATTATATCACCCTACACATGTGCAAGAATCTAATCCTGCTCCTCCTGGAGTCAATGCTGAGCACATGCAAGCATTAATGGGTCCTAGACTGGACCCACGAGTGTAAGGAACTGGGTGGCTCTCCAGACCATGGACCGTCACACCAAGTGCATGGAAGGTGCATCACCAAGAAGCACACAGCTGTCTCTCCAATGCAGACAACCAACCACCTGGTTCTCGCCCTGGGGATCTGTCTGTCTGATGGAGATGAACCATTCCCAGTGATGCTGGAAGCAGATTTCCAGCTTGACTCGAAGAGAGTTATATTCCCAGTAAACAATATGCTTTACTTTGGTATCAGCAAATGGGTGTGCTTCACTGTTCCCTTCTTTTCAGTTACTTTTTTGCTGAAGCCTGGAATAGTGACTTTCAGTAATGCTAAAATGCATGTAGGTCATGAATATGCTAACAACCAGAACCAAAGCTAAAGTGCAGCAAGTCATACATTTGACTAAAGAGAGATCCACAGACAGCTTTTATCACCAAGAAAAGTGCAGCATTCACTTGAAAGGAAGTAAACAGTTCCTCCTGTAAGGTGAACTGCAGGATATTTTGCTCTGAATGCTTGCAACTGAGTAACAGAAGAGATAAATACAGTGCCTCTGTCACCAATAGTATGGCCTTAACCTTTCCTTTTAATATTATTTTTGAAATAATTTATCATTTGCGGAGATATACATTAAGGTTAGCGTGGCAAGTTAACTTTAGCACAAAAAGGGTCCTTCCCCTTGTAGACTCATTTAGCAAATCTCATGCTGGCTTCTGTGGGGCTTTCGCCTGTGTCAGGATACCTGAAGCGTCATGTGTTCATGGGCAGAGACAGAAGAGCAATGATGTGTGGTGAAAACCCTCCTTCAATACATGGCTAGAGTGTCTTGCTGCTGCGTTGAGAGTCAAACCAGTATTAGATACTGGGGGAAGGATGGAAGATATCCTATGTCAGATAAGCAAGGATTTTGGGGGAGAAACGGTCATTTTTCTCTGTAGTTCAAAAGATACTTCGGATGTGTTTCATCTAACCAGTTCTTCACATTCACAAAGTCTTTGGCTGTCCACAAGTTGGCCTTCTCATCTTACACCCTCCAGTTTTAAAGTCAGTGAGACCATTTATCACTCACTATACTACAGGCCAGAAAACAACACTCATTAATTGGCTCATCTACTGCTTGAGCTAGAGCACTTCTTCTCTGGAGGCAGTTATGATGCAAAACCTTTTCTGATGGAGGCAAGACATTCCCATGTTTCGTGCTTTCACTGTTAAATTAAAATGCAGTTGCCAGCAACAAGGACAAGGAGAGCACTGAGCACCTAAATCTAAATTTAGGCGCACAGAGAAGGAGAGGTCTGGCTCTCCCTTCAGATATCACAAATACAGACAGAAGAGGGGCCTAGATCTAAAGCCAGCAAAATGAACATGTGCTTTCCCATCGACTTTGGAAAGCTTTGTTAAAACCTCTCTTCAGTGGTCCCAACTCCCTCTACTTTTGTGTGTCACTGGCACTACATAAAGAACATTTAGACACAAGACCCAGTTCTACAGAACTAACATTTACAGATGCAGAAAAATCCAGTATGCAAAAGAAAAAAAAATACACAACAAAAGTAGCTGAAATGTAGACTCCTATACAAGGTCTTACTTCTCTTCCAGAAGAAGAAATTGGCCTACCTGGCTGTTCTGTGTCGTCTTTTCTACCTGAAGCAGTTTGTCAAGACAAGCAGAAGGATTGTTTTCAGCACCACGCAAAAAGCTGCAGCTTCTTTTAAAATCCCTGGGTGATTATCCAGCAGAGCATGCCAGGCTTCTCTCTAGCGGAGCTGCGAAGCTCGCTAGGGAACACCACGCTTTCCAGGATCTGGAGGTAAACCCGCGCAGGGACACGCTGAATGTGGTCCAGAAGTTACAGGATATCTCGGTGTGCTTCGTGTACCCGGTAATGGCTGCAAGAGAAAAGGCAAAGTTCCCGAAGCTGTGGGTGGAACATGGCACTGCGTCGCACTGAGTAAATAAAAAGCAGTTGATCCTTGGACTCAGGTATGCCATCGGGTATTAAAAAGTTTTATACCATAGGCAGGGCTCTGCATTTCATTTGAGAGAAATGCAACCTTAAAAGCCTGCTTGTGCCCGCTGCTGCAGGCAGAGCAGTAGCCAGAGATGCAAACAAGACATCGTGCTCAGCTTTCTGCAGTCAACAGACTCATTTTCTTGGACAGCACACAGATGGAGAATTTCAAACACAAAACATGTTCTTTCTCAAAGGCTAGACATTTCATTACCTCCCATAAGGACTTACAAAATGCGTGCAACTTCAGTGGCATAATCAGTTATTCTGGGTGGTTATGGCACTGAGTATGACAGGATCCTGATGCAGGCTTCTAGCTGCCATGGCTATGCTAACAAAGCACAGAGGTTCAACTTTTGACACAAAATTGTTTATTTCAGTGCCCTCTTTAGCCTGAAAAAAAGGGTAACAAAAATAATTCTGAAGTAGAGAAGAGACAGAGCTAATTTAAAAAAATTAGTTAGGCACAAATGTGATAGGGTGTAATATGAACATTTAAGATAAGAAAAGAAAATCTAAATGGCATTTATCAAGCCACACCAGCACTGCAGATTTTCCTGCATTTTCCTACAATGCAAACTCCCAGTGCTAGCTCACAAGCTTTGATTTGCTTCTGTAGGCTTTTTTGCCACCTACTTCTAGGTTTGATGACATCTTCTGACTGAAAAACTCAGAAATAGTGTCATGTTTAAATACATAAAGATTTTTTAAAGAAACAAAATTAATTTTTTTGACATTCCTTGCAACATGTTAAATTATTGACATGGAAGGCCCTTCCATTTAAAAGGCCCTTCATATCTCCTCAACCATCTTGTCTATTTGGTTGGGGTTTTTTTCGTGTGTTGTTTGTTCCCAGCTAGTGAAAAGAGACTTGTCAGTGCCATTACCTTTTGTAGCCTTTTTCAAATTAAATTCATTCTTTGGTTTTCAGTACAGCAGATAGGATTGCAAACATGGCAATGAAAGCTTACTGCTTTATTTAAAGTTCTCCCTGTAGATAATGGGCTATGGTTATGACCAACAGGGTCATGCGAGCACTGAAAGAAGGAAGGACAGCAAACTGAGCAAACAGTGAAATGAGGCTCAAATCCATTCTCACATCTGTGACAGATTCTGGGCAAGTCAGTTGATACCATCTTACTTCTATTTTCTTATTCATAAAAGGGAATAATAATTCTTCACTTCCTCAAGAGATCAAGTAGGAGGCATCAAGGACTATGAGGCATTTAGAAAACATTAATGACATCTCAGTGCGTGAGAACTGCTAAGCCTCACTCAAGTAACAAAGGCATAGGTTATCCCAAAGTCCTGGTAAAAACACTTTTAAAAAAGGAAATCCTCTGCCTTTAAAAAAAGGTAAAATTTAAAAATCCTCTACCCTCTGGGGGGTAGAAATGAAGTTTTTTTCTGCTCACTTTCAGGTTCTAGTATTGGTGCAGGACACTATTTTCAAAACAGAAAAAATGTCTTCTAAAAGGAAAAAGAGATAGCACAACACTGTAGGATTCAGGTTTAATATCAACAGTAACAAGCCATCCTCTCCTGCTAGCATTTTGCCACCAAGCACTATAGCTCTGAGTCAGCACGCTGGTAGGAAGACGTTTACACAGCATTCAGGACTGGTCTTGGGGGATACGCAAAATTATGATCCTTTCCTGTCTGTGCTGTTTTGGTCACTAAAGTAAAAATAACTTCAAATTAACAATGGCTAATGATTTAGAACAAAAAGTACAGCTTGAGATTAAAGCTTTCATTGCATGAGAACTCCCTTTGTTTGAAGTTAAAAAGCTACTGTTTAAGAGGGAGGCAATATTTAAGGGGGAAAGAAAGACATGCTGCTGCCTAATGGAAAATCGTTTTGTAAGAACTGCATACACGCTTTGTTCTTCCCTTAACCTCCCTCAGCTCTTCCTCTAAGCTTTCTTGCAGAAGAATTCTTTCAAAAGCTGTTGTTCCCTTCACAAAATACAACATACCAGGGAGCGTTTCCCCTCTCTCCCATCTTCTACCTATCTCCAGGTTTCATGCCATAGGTGGTACTACTAACCTATTACTCTTGTCCTTTGTGAGTTCAGAGTCTGTACAGAGTTACTGAGTGTGTTTCTCCATGCTTTAGAAACATCTCGCTGTGTTGTGGCTTCCTCCTATAGCTGTAATGTGCTGGGAAAAGGATGTGGCAGAGGACAGATCTCTAGTGATTTCTAAGGGAGGCTCATCCCTGCAGCAATGAGGGCACCAACCATCCTGGAATGAGAAAGTTCAGCATAACACTGATGGATGAAGCAGAAGAAAATGAGGTTTGGCCCTCCTGCAGATCCAAGCAAGAACGCCAAACCACTCTAACTGATGACTGGTCCTAAAGACAGATGCATCCATCAACCATGTGATTTCACTCAACATTTCGGACAAGGGCCAGCCCTACTTCATCCTCTAGGACCTACCGTGCAGGTTGCAAAGCCTATACAGATTATCAGTAATACATAATTGAATGTCTAAGAACATGTACCGGTCGAGTGTGAAGAGAAATGGGCACTTTGAGTTAAGGACACCTTAGTTCAGACCTGTTGGCTACAAATCTCCCTGCAAAGTGGTTTTGCCATGAACCATCAGTGCAGTTTCATGAGACATTGGCTTCAACACGAAAACCACCTCTAGAAGCTCCCGTTTGCCCCCATCCTCAGACTAGGAGCTGATCCAGCCAAAAAAAAAAAGTATTTGTTTACATTTTCAGTCAGGTTGTTTTTCTTACCTGCCTCACTGCCACAGGCATTAAAACAATGTCAGTGACAACAGAGCTTTCCAGCAACAGAGTGCAATATATGGTCGCACAAAGACTTGTGTTGGCACAACCCATGCGACAATGAACTGGGATGCAAAAAAGAGTCTCCTGTGGGTGCCTATGATATGGGCCAGAGAGTGGATGTTACTGAAATGAGGGAAGATGAGAACTCCTGCTGCTAAATATTCAGCTTGACTGTTTACTGAGAACCCTATTTTATGAAGTATATTTGCAACAAGTCAGCTTTAACTTGTCTTCAAAGACATGATCGAAGCCTCTGGAGGGAACTCCCATGTATATTCAAGACAGCTACCCAAACTCACTTGCAGAATTTAAAAGTCTCCTACTGAGAAATGTGCCAGCAGATGCTTCCTGACACTTAATGCTAAACACCCTATAATGAGGCTATAAACAGCCCTTCACTCCAAAACATATGAAGGAGCAGCACAAGACCCCAGGGAGGGACAGCTCTGTAGAAATGCGGCTATTGCTCCTGATCAGGATTCAGACAGACCTCTCTGGCATTGTTAATTCTGGCTTGATTTGTTCTAAGGCATGTGTCAGATGTTTGTTGCACAAACAGACTCCCTGATGCTTGCACCATGATCAAAAATAAAAATAAGGCATGCAAGTAAAGAAAGTGTCACAATCTGAGTCTAAAAGAAGCACATGGCCATGTAATCATTACAGCCCACTGCTGTCATGAGAGCTTCTGACCAAAGTTTCCATTTTCACTTTTGCAATAGTGTAGTTGTCACCTTCCAGCGAATTTCAGGAGGATTTATGCGCCTACCTCCCTTTGGTTGCTGCGAAAAATCTTTTTCCCAGCAGTTTGTTAGAATACCAACGATAAGACCTTCAAAGTGACAATTTCTGAGCCTTCTGGAAAAATGGAAAGTTTCAATCATGGCTAAATACCCAAAGAGACACTTTTCAGTGCTCCGAACTATCTTATTAACAGTAAAATGTAGAGAATGCTACAAGAAAAAAGCATTAAAAGGCAAGAGAGACATCTTTATAAAATATTGGCTAAAGAACAGCAACAGAACAAAATCTGTTCTCAATAAGGGTGAAACTCAGGCACAAACGGTGTGTTCAGAACTCATGCTGTTAGAGGTGTGTCAAGGCTTGTGCAAGCTTTATGATCAACTTCAGTTTTTCTGTGATTGAAGTTACCGTCGCTAACATGATCAATACTTAACATCATGAACGTGATCCATAGTTAACATTATAGGACTTTGAACTTACAACAGGATAATAATTCAGACTTTCACCCCAAGCACCTAACTCTGTGTGAGCAAGTAAAAGATCACAATGTGCATTAAACTCAGTTGTTTAACACAGACACTCCTACAGCTGGAAACATCTAAAACATTATTACAGGTGATCGCTGACCTCTGTCTGGCATCGTCCATCCTGAATTAGTCAGAGCTTTAAAATACTACAAAATACTCTAACTGAGCATATCGCGTTAATTACAATAAGGTTCATTAAAAGCAATGTAATGCATAAATGAGTTCAAATTCTCATCCCCAAAAAGAGTGCAATTCTCGCGCAGTGCTGGAGATGACAGGAACGTGAGAACACGGGGGCTGCACAGGAAGGGTAAGACACGTGCGTGGCATTGACTGCCTCGCTATCAAGCGGTCAGCTCCACCACGAGGGGTTATTGCTCATGAGAGTGGGCTCTTGCACAACCTTATCCACTCTAGCAGAGGAGAAATTTTGGCAAAGGGCTTCCAGAAACATAATGGTTGCCAGGTTTTTCATAAAGGTTTAGGCTCTTGGTTACTGCTAAGTGACACTACAAGGGCTTTTGCACAGAATTGAGGCTGTTGAGATTCTGGAAGAGGTTTTGGGAGGACAAATTAAGCAGGAATTATGTTTTGCTAGGGTGTTTCACACATTCCCATGCTTTTCAGAGCAGATGAATAGTTTCCCCTCTTCTCTGGGGACAGTATGAGTTACGCCAATGTCATAGACATACCCGAAAACTCCTGTTTTCCCCAGCAACAATATTTAGGCTTTTGATAACAGGCATCTGACAAATAAGAAAAGGAGGAATAATTTTAACAACGACACCCCCAAGTGCAGTTTAAATAGACAGGAGAATAAGTTAAAAAAGGAGAATGTTTTGTTAGCATTGTTTCCTCATTTCCCTACATGCTTTTGGTGTCCCTGAGTATGTTCCTTGTACGCTGGGGACATCAGAAGTTGAGAGATGCAAATTCAAAGCTGCTGTGAAGACTCCTGTGATGTCCCCTAGCTACCAAAATAAACTTTTGGTTTAGCTTTGCAAAATCATCAAGCTTCCTGCTCTCTCCCATCTCCTCTCTAGAGAAAACAAAGGCTCGACTTAATAGGTGCCCTACTTACCTAAGGTTTTGATCTCCTGCAACTCTCTGCTAACAGAAGTTGGAAATGATTTCTGAAGGAGCCTCAGAGTATGTGCATTCACAACTCAGAGCCCACCCGTGCAGCACCTGCAGGCGGTGGGCAGGAGGGGGCTGGCTCCCTGGGATTTGCCATGGATGTTTCCCTACGGTTCGCATCCCCCACGTGCAAAGCGGGGAAGTGCTGTTACCTCCCATTTTACACTTGTTAGAGTCAGAGTTTGAAATACAGCCCATCAGATATACTGGCCTCTGCCTCAGACACATACGTACACGTATACGTACTTCACTTTGTCTGACACAACTAGCTGAACCAACAGGCGAGCACGTCACGAAGCCAGCGCTCTCCTGCAGCCCCATGGACAGGGCGCCTTAGACCTCAGCAAAGCATGCACAGTATTTTGAGGGGTTGGATCCCCCCCTGCACCAACCCCATTTACCCGCAGTGCCCAGTTCACAAAGGTTACACCTAAACTGGGCACCTGGGAGTATTTCCAAATCTCCAGGCAAACCATGGCTGCGCACCAATTGCTACCCTGCTGGGTCTTGCTCTCATACATAATCGCTCACTGCCAGGTGTCATGCCCTGACTTCTACTGGGAGGAAACTTGAGTAAATACTGTTTCTCCGTGGGGACACTCCAGACGGCTGTGTCCCCACTTAGGCCAAGTCATGGGCAACAGGAGGAAGACGGAGTCTTTTGTGCGTGCCACTGCACACCCAGGGACAGCTGAAAGCGCCCCATTGACAGAGCTGTGCTTCCAGTTATGCCTTCAGTTCAAGCGGCTGGTTTAATGCCCAACAGTCAACACAGGGACACGTGCTGTGCTTGCACAGCCCATACCACCACTGCATTCACAGAGGCAGGAAAGTCAGCTTGCCCAATAGCATGAAAATTAACCAAAGTTTGAGCCATATTCCAACTTAATGCTATCTTAACAATGATCTGGTACACATAGTAAGACTCTACCACCTCATTTAAGATATTTTCCACTAAAAACCTTGTCTGTAAATATTTTTAGTTTGGACTTACTAGGGAACAGAATTCAGCACTGGCAATGCTTGACTGGTACAGCTCTGCAGCTCACCTGTCAGATGTCCTCAATCTGAAAAGGGACTGAAGGTTTTTTCCCAGGTGATCATTTCTCCTGATTTTTGTCATGTCTCATGAGCCTTTGTTCCAAGTTCTCTATAAAGAACTCTTTGTGCTGTATTTGAGCAATAGCTGTGCCAAACCTAGCTCCTAACAAAAATAATACGATTAACCTGGCACACAGAACCCCGTGGTTGGCTGGAGTGGCACTGGGCCAGCAGAGCTACACTTGGAGATCTCATCCCTGTATTTCTGCACAGCACCAGACTGCACAGCATCACTTTACCCAAAGCAGGACCCATAACAGAGGTAAGAACTTACAGGAGTAGTGAAGAATGCGTTTCTCCTGGCCGAGGTCCCACGTGCAGACCAGAATTCAGGCATGTTGATATAGCAAGCACGTGGGAAATCTGCTCGTGCTGCTGTGCTGTAGATAAAAGGAGGATTGCTCCCACACTGTTTGACAAGAAAATTGTTTTGTCCTCACTAAATACCTTATGTCAGAATTTTACAGCGTTTAGCTCTGCAAAACGATCCATTACATAGTTGCTTAACTCCTGCTCCATGCAAATGACAAGTGTGAGGGGACTACAGAACCATAGGGGCCCCCAGAAACCTCCATCTTCTGGCTAAGAAAACTAACCAAAAGCTACACAAGTCCTCCAGCATTGTTTCTGCTCCAGAGGTAAACTATCTGCTTTTCTTCATTGTTCTAGAACTATATATTGCATTTTCTTCATTATTTGTAATCCTAGTAACAAGGAAAGAAATCCCTGAAGATTCAAGGGGCTTGTTTTTAATAGGGGAAAATATATCTGTGTCTAGGATTCATATTCTACTGAGCTATACTCTGATTAGATGATATGAGGAACTGACTAGGTGTAGAAGAGAAGGTGGTAAGAACCCACACCATTAGCACACAAAAATATCTTGCTCCTCAGAGGGCTGACCTGTTACTTACCACAAGCAGGTAGCAGGATTAATTGAGAGGCCTCCAACAGGCAAGGCTCTTTCATGAAAAAGAAAAATCTTGAGCATTTGAGAAAGATGTAGCAAACAGACATTTAAAAGGGAAACTTTTCGTTACCCATAGCCCATGGAGGGTGGACTACTGGTTGTTGATCAATCTCTGGTGCTTCACAGGAAAGGTTGGAGAAGGAAACAGATATGTTTTGTTTCAGCTTATTTCTAAGCAGCTGTTCAGTGGGATGGAGAGGGGGGAATTCTGCCTGATCCTTGCAGGAGAATTCTGAAACACTGCAGCACAGGAACTGGTAATGGTTTGTAACCTGGCATTCCTTCCTTCTTTGGCTTTGGACAGAATTCCAAGATGATCGTCTGGGTCCACGTGGGTTCATTTCAGCAACTAATATTTTTCTGTTAAACCTACAACTAGACAACCCAGTCAGATCTCTCATCTCTTGCTGTGAACACCTGACCTCCTGTCATGAGTCTGTAATCAAGTAAGAACCAGTGGCTGGAAGCCTCAAACCAACCAAACTGAGATCAGAACGCTAAGCACTTCTGAACTGTTAACCAATAGAGCAAATCTCCAGTGGTTTTTAGCGTTTTAACAGCAAGAAAAGGGATATTTCTCTGGGGGAGGTGACAGACAAATCCAAAGCTACTGAGCCCAGTACACAGTTAACTGGGCGATGCACCATGGCCTGTGCAATGCAGTAAGCGAAATCAAAGGACCTGCTGGCTTTTCCCTGGCCCTAATGCCATGGATGTTAAGCATGTTGCGGTCATTATTGCTTTGGTGAAGCACATGAAAAGCCGTAAGTCTGTAGGGAATTGGGCAGATGGTGGGGTTGTAACCTATGAGAGAAACAGTGGACTCCTCTACCACTGATGTAGATGGCATTTCATCGCTTGAGAGGATTGCTTTTTAAACACATACTAGTGATGCTTTCTGCCAAATCATGCTTTTCTGCCAATCTTTTAAAACCACGCTGCATGACTCAGATGAAACCTACAGTATGTATGAAATAGGCTACAGCATTAGCACTTAGTTTACCAGTGCTCGTTAGATTGGGAGAACGGTGCTTTACAGAACAGACGTGAGCTATTACTGGTTTGGGCATGGTACCAGACAGACTCTAGAGACTGAGCACAAGAAACGTCAAGGAGCAAAATATGTTTCTTGCTCTGCCGTCTCACCATCCCCCATCATACAGAGAAAATTGCAGGTGGGATATTCTTAAGCCATATTTCTCTCGTCCCCCTACTCTATTTCCCTGTGGTTAAAGCCACACGCGCAGTAACTAACTACTTTCAACTTTCAGCAAAACGCCTGATTGCTATGGCTACTCCAGGTAGCACAGGCAAAGCCCGAAGACTTTCTCAACAGCAGAAACAAAAGACATGGATCACCTTGATTGCTCAGATAAGGAGCAGTAAGTTACGAAATGCAAGAGAAAACCAGTAAATGACTTTTCAAGGACAGAGGAGAAGACGACTCTTCCCACCCAAAGTTCATCAGCCTCCATCTTGTTTGCTGTTATTTTTAGAGGAAAAAGGCATTTGCTGCATCACTAAGTCTATGAAGTTTATGCCTATTGAGGTGTCTTTTTATTGTGAAAAGGCTGGAAATGGACTAAGGGGAAGGGGGTGGTTGCTGAGTGCCACAGTGCCAATTATCAGGCAACTTTTGGGAAGGGTGGCTTGTAACTGCTGGCTTACGAGCGTGGAAATCGGTGTTTCTGCTGACACGGCATCACAGAAACATAGCAAGTGGGTTTAACACGTGAGCTTGTTAGTAGAAGAGGTTTGGTACATCATCCTGGGGGCGAGAAAGAAGATTTCTCCTCTTCCTCCTTTTTCAGTACTGCTCCTAGAGAAAAAAAAGTCCTACTGTGTCCTACAAATCTGCAAAGCAAAACTTCCTCCAACAAAGGTTTTACTTTCTTTTCCTACATGACTTGTCAGCTTTGGAGAACTGATTTCATAGCCTGCAGCACTAACCAGGTGACTGAAGCCTTTGCACTTAGTTCACTTAGGGAGTAATGGCAATGGTTTCATTAATCTGGACTCTGACTGAATGAACCAGATGTTCTCCAGTTGTTTTTTCTCATTCCAGTTTCTAGACTGGACTACAAGCTCCCCCTGCAGAAAAATACGCAGGGTTTGCACATGCAGCACTATGATCGGCTTAAAAAAAGGGTGCGAGCTCTATATGCAGAGCAGCTTCTACAGCTGTTGTACAACAGTTTCACATCCAGCACTGACTGTGGTCTCAGACTTCTGCAGATGACTGTTTTGCTTCTTCCAATGGGGAGAAAAGGTGCAAGGAAAAAAATGCCCATGTAGGGAAGGGGGTGTTAGGGCATCTGCATGAGAGGGAGTGTTGTTTTTTCTTTTCTTTCCTTTTTTTTTTTTTTTTTTGAAAATTGTTTCAAAAGTGAACAAGAAACTTTCCTGAAACAGAGAGTTTCTTCAGACTTGCTCCCCCGCGCACACAAGGGAATATGCTGCTGTTGCTGCCAAGCTTTGAAAAAACCTTGGTCACTATTGTGTGGGTTTATTGCATCCATGATGGTCATCCTCAGAAACTTCCTCCTTGATGAAACAGATGACCTAACCCAGGCTTGACTCCAGGCATGCACTTGAAAATAATTCCAAATAAGGATCTGCAGCCTGACGAACTGCCGTGCTTGAGAGAAGGATAAACTGACCATGTTTAGCAGCAACTTAAATTAAAGGCAGCCTTCTGACTTCATCACCTCTTGCAGCTACCATTGTGATATGCCTCTTTGCATTTCTAGCTGTGACTAGGAGGGAGGTGAATCTTAGCAAATAAACTACATCTTCCGTTTCTGAAGACGCAGACAGGCAAGGCTTACTTTCCTAGGCTCTCTAAACACCAGCCGATAACAAAATGGGTCTTGGGAAAGAGCATCTCAGGAAAAAGAAAGATGTACAGTGGGCACTGTAAGTGCTTCTTTGTTTACCAAATTCACATAACTCAAACGTACTTCCACATAGGTTGGTGCACAGGGTTGATATTCGCACTTATCTGAATTAGAATCACAGAATCACTTAGGTTGGAAAAGACCTCCAAGATCATGCAGGCCAACCTTTAACCTAGCACTGCCAAGTCCACCATTAAACCATGTCACTAAGCTCTGAATCCAAACGTTTTTTGGAGACCTCCAGGGATGGTGACTCAACCGCTTCCCTGGGCAGCCTGTTCCAATACTTCACAACCCTACCAGTGAAGACATTTTCCTAACATCCAACTTAAACCTCCACTGGGGCAACTTGAGGCCACTTCCTCTTGTCTTCTCAGTTGGCGCTTGGGAGACAAGACCGATCCCCACCTCGCTACAGCCGCCTTTAAGGTAGTAGTAGAGAGCAATGAGGTCTCCCCTGAGCCTCCCTTTCTCCAGGCTAAACAACCCCAGCTCCCTCAGCCGCTCCTCAGAAGACTTGTTCTCCAGACCCTTCACCAGCTTCATTGCCCTTCTTTGGACACGCTCCGGCACCTCGATGTCCTTCTGGTAGGACAAATTACAACCAATAGATGGAAATATTTTTGGCTGACAGTTGTCATTACAGGACACCAGCAGCTCAACAATTGGTGAATAGCTGCTGTTAATGATATTACCAGATGTGACAACTGACAGATTTTTCACCACAAAATCACAAAGATGATAAAAAAGAGGTGCTATTTTGGCTTTGCTTCCAATAAGCAGTGAAAATACTAAAAATAGGAACTCATAGAAGCACTATAACCCAGAGAATAGTTATTTAAACTAGAAATGCAAGGATAAGGATCTGTAAGGGTTTTACTTTCTGAAACAAAACCCCAAAAAACGTGTATTGGAAATCAAGTAGAGAAAAATAAGAACTGGTTAAATTCCATCTGAGTTAACCTTGCCAAGGGAGCAAAAAAAAAAAAAGAAGGTTCTTTGAGGCACAGAGATTGAGACAACAGAGGAAGGAAGAGCTGCTATATACTTTTTCACGGCAGACTATGAAGCCTGTGCTTTGGTCTCAAAGCAAAATCATTACTGTGCTGGAAGAAGTCTTTGACAGTTTGTGATGAGCGCTGCAGGCCTGCCGTCACCCTGAGTGCTCAAGAGTGAGATGAGCATCTCTGGATAAAAGCTTCAGTCTCCGAGTATTTTGAATCTTATCTGATATTCCTTGAAATTTCAGTATGTTTTCATTAATTATTGCATTGTGTTATATCATACTGAAATAACTAATGCTATGCTTCCACACTTCTGCTTGTCATCTATAGGCTGCCAGAAGCAATCATTCTTCCTTCCCAACTTAAAACTGCTCTAATTTTTCCTCTTCCTTCACTGTATTCTGCAGTGCACAAAAGGTGCTAAGAAATCATCTCAGGTGTCTTACGATCCTGCTTGCACTCAGTGACAGGCAGGAGAGTGGGTATGGACTCCCCCAGGTCAGACTGACAGATGTCACTAGCGTCTGGGATTAGGCACTGATCACCCGCCCGCTTTTCTGGCCATATTTGACTTGGACATGTTAGGAGTGAGGAACTTGATAAGGTGTTTGAGGTGCTGTGGTTCTGTCTTGATCTCTCCTTGTAGCTCACCATGGTTTCTTAAGATTCTGAGGTTGCTGGAGGATTCCCATGGTGTTCTGGTCCAAGGGAGAGCAGAGTGGATGATCCTGGGGACTCTTCTGAGTCTAAAGGCCTGTTTCATGGTCTTGGTTGACCGAGGGACAGGCTTCAAAGAAATCCTGTAGTCCCTTCTGTCATATGTTCTTTTTTCAGGAAGAGGAAGGTCAAGAACAGTCAGATGAAAAAAAGTCCCACAAAAGAAGAACTTTGCCTCAGAGGTACTGCCCATCAGAAAAACTGCCTGAAACAGAACAAGGAAATAGAAACTACTGCATTACGGTAGCTAAAAGCTCAAGAGGGCTCAAACCCCTCCGATTCCTGGGCATGCATCGTTTCCAAGCAGATCTTCTGAGAACACTGAAATGTGGAACTGGAGGTTTGACAGCCTCCAGGGTCTTTTCATTGGCAAAGGTGGAGGTTCTATGACTGAATAATATTACACAAAATGTATAACACATCTTAATGGGAAAACAGTCCCAAGCAACTTCCAGCTTCTTAGATTGATCTGAACAAGTGTGCAGTGCTTTAGGAAAAATCTTGAAGGAAAGAGTAAAAAAGGCAGAATGGGAAACAAGACAAAAGGCAACGTGGGTTTGACAAAAGTAAAACATGCAGGTCTGACTTGACCTTTTCTCTGATAAATGATTTCCTAGCTCTAACCTACCAAAGAAAGATATGCATTTCTGTAAGCTGGCTTCATTGATTCTGAGATGTCTTGGGATCCACTTGCAGGACTAAGTACTCCAGAAAAGCTGGAGGCGACTGGGGTTAGTGAAAGAACTCTGAGGCGACATAAAGGAAATGGGCCGAGCAATGTGAGAAGCCCATGAAGGTAGGGGCTGGTAATGAGCTCTTCTTAAAGCTAGGGGAAAAAGTAATGCTAGAAAGGCTGCACATTAGAGCAGGTGCAAATAAACTATGCACAGATGACTGGAAATGGAGAATACTTCTTACGAGCAGAAACTTTGCCATCTCTGCTAAACTGGACAAAAGCTATGTTATCAAAGCATCAGGAGCTAGGCAAGAAACTTAATCACACTAAACCACACTGTGGTGCAAGAACAAGTATTTCTAGATTGGCCATAAATCACTAAGACTGCAACTATGAAGATTTCTAAGTAACAGAGAACTGAGGTTCTGAAGAATCCTCCAGATACCCATGTCCACATTCCTGGTTTGAAGGAGGATCTTGTGGGATTATCCCATAACCACCAGGGAGGGCTCAGACCCACAGTTCAACCAAGTACTCATTAATTGTATTGAACACATTCACAGGTCTTACTCATATGGAACCACATAGGGATCAATGTCCAGATTTTCTCTAGAATGGAGGAAATGAGAGTGTAAAAGCAGAAAAGGAGGAAGATGACTTGTTTTCAGGAAATCCCACAAGCAGTCTGGACTTCGTCCAGTGGCACTACACTGCCTCCTCCCTCTATGCTGTTACCCAGAAACTAGAAAACTGAATCCCGTCCCTGAAATGCCCACTACCTTCTTAGTCCTAGTCTCTCCTCAAAAACCTCTTTTCTCCTGCTCGCCTTCTTGCCTTCATCCATCAACTTGCTAATCTCTTCCAGGAAGACTGATAAAACGCCTTCCTCACCTCTGCCCTTGGGTCTCCACTCTCACATCACTAACCCAGAAACACAACATCCTTTCCCGTAAGGTCATTCTATCCCCATCACGTGCTCACAAGCATGAGTCAATCCCTTTGAGTCCTCCTATGTTACACCTCCAACTATTTTTATGACAGTGTGTGTCACAGCC
This sequence comes from Chauna torquata, assembly GCA_013399475.1. Taxonomy (NCBI): domain Eukaryota; kingdom Metazoa; phylum Chordata; class Aves; order Anseriformes; family Anhimidae; genus Chauna; species Chauna torquata. The sequence continues at coordinate 170,523 of VXAL01006052.1, forward strand.
CTGAGTTGGCCACAGCTTTAGAAGAGAATTTCTGAAGACCAAAAAGACTTAAATCCAGCAAGCCAGGCTTGTTTTCTTTCTATTCAGGGAAAAGGATCTCATCTTTTCAAATAACGGCTAGAAATAAAAGTATTGTTAACAGTTCTCTACCATCCACTGAAACTCTGCAGGGTGGCTCCTTTCTCTCAGGGTTGCTCTAACTCTGACTTACCAAGTTGCAGCAACTTCTTGAACTTTCCGTTCAGGTTCCTACAAAAGCTGTCTCTGTCACCTGGGACGTCTGGCCATGTGTCTGCTCCCTGCTCCTCCCAGCAGCCTGCCAGTATCCTCTGCTGGCAGCCTGGAAGCTTTTTTTGGACTACTGACTTTATAGCTCTTAAGATTAGGAGCAAACTGCTACCTTCAAAAGGCTTCCTTTTCGAGCAGTTGGTCTGCATTTTGAACGCTGGATGCTGTTCTGGTCCTCGAGTTTCTGCTCCTCACAGCTCAGAAATGATTCATGTAAATGGAAAAGGTTCAAAGATGGGTAACAAGGATTATCAGAGGTCTGGGATAACTGCATAAACTCCTTTTGGAGTCTTACCTCCTTCTACTCCCCTCGGAGGCAACTTACCACTACTGGTGCTTGTCATCTTTGCCATGACGTTTCCATCCCAGGTACACTAGCAAATTATTTTTATAGAAACATACTATTTAATTCATGTAAATATCTACACAATGTTATATAAATATTATGTAAATATATTATCTTATATATTTACATATTATAAAATATTTATCCATTTTAAATATGTCTGTATACATAATTTTACACACACACACAGAGTGTATAGCCTATATCCAACTGTCATTTTGAGGAGCGTTCAGATAGCAGAGTGAAGACAGCCATGTGCACAACACCCTATTATTGCCACAAGTTCAAGAGAAAGTCTGACTGTTTGTAGCGCAAGTCTGCATGATTTTTCAGGCAGGAAAGAAAATTCAAAAGTGTCAAGAATGAATGTAAACCCAAGAAACAATGCAAGACAAGCAGTTTCAGACAAACATTTTACAAAGCCACACTTACGGAAACTGATTCCATGATTAAAAAGTTCACAAACTTGGTTTGCAGGACAAGTGCTAGACTGGTGGATAAGCAATATATTCAGGAGTCCTGGATTCCCGGCTCTGTTAACAACAACCAAACCTCTTGCCCTGCCCAGGCCTCTTCCCCATGGATACAGACAGGGCTTTTCCTTTGAACAGTTCTTTGTTGGTTTCTCTCCACTGCAGTGCTCGCTGAAGCAATGACCAGTGAACATACAAATGAGTGAGAGATTTGTGTCCATTTAACTCTATTGAAGCGGGGCTTTGAAGCTGTGCTTTAAACAACGCATCACATGATATACCAAACTCAGTAACTTCCCCCGTGATGAAGCTAGAAACAGAAATACAGCTACATGCTGGACCATTAGGTAGCTGAGTTACATGCAGTCATATTGCTAAGCATGTTACCTAAGGAAAAAAATCTCAGAACACAAAAATTGAGGTCTGCATCATCATGAAATATGAATCTCCAAGTTACTTGAGTTTGTCTGCTTGAAATTGGCAGCATCCCCCAAAAATGAGGAGAGGAAGTAATTTACTTGACAACAAGAAGGTTTATTCTTTCATCTCATCAACATCATCTACATCGTATTAATGCTCATATCAGACTGAACGCTATGAATCAAGTTTGGTATACAATTGTTTTCCTTCATGTGTTATCTGTAAAGTACCATACTGCCTGCCTGAGTCTTTCCATTTAGCACCGTCAGGAGGCTACCTGAGTACAAAGGAAACTTGACTTAAAGGCAAAATAGGCAAACAAAAGGAAATAAGTTATTCTCTATGCTTTTCTGCGATGTCTCAGTGCTCTATCAGAAGCCAAGAACTTGAGGAAAAGATGTCAAAGACAGAGGCACTCCACCATGGAGAAAGAGGGAATTGTCTGACTCATACCCCATGCTGGGCATCTACAGTACTAAAGATAAACCTATGTACTAAATGAGGGTAATTTGCAAAAATGCAGTAGCGATTCTAACCTACATGATTTAGCAAATCCAATTACAGTTACATTTCAATAGACGACTCCAAATGCTGCTAAAAGAGTTTATTAAAGACTGTACTAACAGTTCTTGTAACAATGGCACGTACAACGATTCAAAATCATGACAAATAGCGTGAAGTTTTGAAGAGCATTATTATAATACACCATGGACAAGAACAAAGCAGGTGTGCAGTCTCTGAACTCTATGAGCAGGCCCATGAAATACAGTGGTCATATCATACAGCTGTACAAGTGTCAGAGAAAATAGAAAATAAAATACAAAAAAAAGTCATTTAATATGCAGTCCTTGAATTTACTGACAGTATTACAGTACTTTATGAGCAAGGACTGGCTCATTCCAGCTGCACTTTCCAGAGTACAAGGGCAGCTGAAAATAGCAAAAAGTCCCAAAACAAAGAAAAAAATCCAAAAAACCATACCTCAGTTACAATCACTACTCCAGACCTTCCTGTTTATGAAATTTCAGTCAGAAATTCTGATCTCCCTGCAATCACTTTGCTCAGGACAGTGTTTCATTTTGCAAAAAAAAAAACAAAACCAGGATGCTTCTTCAAGATAGTGCAAAAATATTTTCAATGGTATCATTAAAACACAGATTAATGACAATCAGCATGGATCAACTGCGGTACCAAATGGACCTGCTGCAACTTCACCAGCACTCAAGAGTGAGTGCTTGCAGTGGGGAGATTTATTGTTCTCTCCCAGACAAGCCATCATTTCTGGGTTCATAGTGAGGAATGGTCTCAGCTACTCCAGGGTAACAAAATGCTACAGAAAACTTGCAAATATTAAATTATCCAAAAAAAAAAATCCTAACAAAAGAATATTGAAGTGGAAAAAGGATATAGCAGCCACATCATTTGTCATGGCTGTAATGTTGTTCCCTTCCTTACCATGTCGGTCACAGTACTCAAAGTGTGACTTGTGGAGTTCAGCAGCTTACAGCACCCACATGGTGATGCAGGATTCCTGGCAGCAGACAGGGATTTATATTCTCCAAGACACACCATCTAGTTACAATGGCTGGGCAGCTGCAGTCTGCTCCTCGTGTGTTGCCTTTGCAGCTTTTGGTCATAAGATCTCAGGCCCCTCTGCATTTGTTCCACTGGTCATGCCCATGCTCACAGCAGCACATTCATGGTCATACATTCATTTGGGGTACATCTTCAGAGCAATTTGCAACTTCTTGTTTAAGCAGGCATTGAGGTGTCTGCATATCACATTGAGACACAGCTGTAATCTGTGCAAGAACATCCTTTGGCAGCTCCACAGTGCACGAATTCAATGAGATAACTGTACTTTGCCAAAACCCCAAATCATTCTTCTTCTCCCAATTTCCATACAGTTGGTTTGTTTCATAGTATGATTATGTAGAACCTTTGTAATGTCTGCCAGCTTCAGAGGATAAAATCACAGTGCTGCATATCAACAAAACCCAGCACACCCAGCCTGCAATATAAAATAATTTATATACACAAAGCAGAATTTGCATCTTAAATAAGAAGAGATTGTCTCATTCTCTATGGTGTCTTACCCAGCTACTAAAAAATAAATAATTCACATCAGATTGATGGATTTGTTTCCTGTACAGCACACGTGCGCTATCAGAGCTGACAAAGACAACATGAAAAAACCTTTTGTAATTAATAAAAGAGAATTGTTGAACACTTGCACATATTGGCACAAGGCAGAAGAGAAAAGGGAACACTACACAGCTGAGCTCAGGTGCCTTCCTCTGTGGAACGGGACTCAGATTTCAACTTCACAAATTCTCTGGCAACCTCATCGTTGGTTCTTTGAGAGAGAATTCTCAGGACTGTAAGTCCAGTCTCATCCATGTGAATCCTGCGCCCAAGAGGGCACCAGCAAGCACAGCTTCCTTTGTCTGCTAGGTCTCTGAGCTGCATCACTGCTATCCCCAGTACCCGATCCTCCCGAGCAAAGCAGTAGTCCTTCACACAAACTTGGAGCTCGTAGGCATCGGGGCCATCTTCATTCCCCAGGATGCTGAAAAACACACAAGTTTACTTATAGCTTCTCAGAATATCAATTCCTCCAAAAAAAAAAAAAGTGTCAGCAGCTGAGTAGAGTGTTAGATGAGCCATAGAAAACTCCTTTCTACAGAAAGCCGGGCTTAGACAGGAAGAAGTAAAACATACGGCATATGCACATTTTTGCTGTTTCACGGTTGACAAAGACAACCTGGTTATTTAAAAAGAGAAAAGAAACTACCCTTTTAAACTTGCCTTTGCATGTGTGTGTGTGTGTTAAACTGTGAAATGAAAAGAGCGGAGAACATTAAAGCCATGCTAATAGATTTTCAACTGTGACAACTTTAAACATTTCTGCTTCTGCTAAGGGTTACTTCATTTCAGTAATTAATATTTTAATTAGATGAAGTCTTTCTTAAAGGTTCAGAGCTTTCCATTAAAGCAACAGCTAATAAAAATACATCCTCAACCTTTCTGATGTTTCTGAAGCTGAAAGAAAAAGAAAAAAGGACACAAAAATCTAGGTTCTTAGAGGAAGTCTGCCTTTCTCCACATTAAAAAAAAAAAAATTATACCACTAGTCTCTCTCCCCTGAGAAGTTTCCAGTCTTTTGCTGGTCACCTCTTCTCTCATTCACAGAATTACAGAATGGTTGAGGTTGGAAGGGACCTCTGGAGATCAGCTGGTCCAATTCCCCTGCTCAGGCAGGGCCACCTAGACTTACTCATTCTTACTGTATAGCTAGGTGAAGACAAGTCTGTAGATCCTTTTGTTGAGACTTCCAAGAAGGTAGATGCCTTCGTAATAATGAAAGCCAAATAAGAAGAGATCAATACTTAGTGTTGAGAAAGGCTGCAACTGCTACCAGATCCAAGGTCTGTAACCTTGAAAAAAAGAATACACTAGTTCACAGAGCATGTCCTGCAGGTCAAGTTGGGATAAAAACACACATTAAGAACTAAAACAAAATACATAATGAACTTTTAGCCTCAACACTACCAATAAAAGAGACAAAGCTCATTAAAATGATGGAGTATGGTAAAATATGTTGGCAGGACACACAACGCTTTTCCGAAGGTAGCCAAAGGACACTGCTGGTAAAGAACAAATATCAGCATCCCACCCACAGCAAAACCTCCCATAATCTAGCTCTTCCTGCCAAGACACCAAACACTGGGCCAAGCTGCTGGCTCAAGCACTCCTTTGGGCCCTGAGCAGGCTGTTTGTGGACACTGGAAAATGCTATCTTTCCTCTGCATCTAAACTTGCCAGGTCAGATCCTTAGGCTATTTTTCACACTTACAAGTGAAAGGTTTCATTGTATTTGGGAGCCCAGTTGTTGCTCTTTGACTTTGTTGTGAACTTCCTCTTCTTGTCACTTTGATGAGGTCCAATCATGGTAATTTCAACGAACGGACGGAACATGCCAGATGTTTGCCACTTCAGTTCATTGGCTGCCACAACTGGAAAAAAGAGAGTCACAATAAAGAGAGTTACAATAAAAGCTCATTTGTTCCCATTGCTCTGGACACCCTTCCACTCTGATACCCTTCCAATTCCTTATTTCAAAGGACCAAGTCCACCCCAAAACATGTGAGCCTCCCAACACATTATGGGCTGGATTATTTTGTAGTACAAAGATATGTTGGGTGTTTTTTTTTTTTTTTTGCTCCTGTTTAAGTTCTGTAAAGGGAATCTAACGCTGAGGGCAGCACTTTGCTCTTGCCACATGCAGAGTCAAGAAATTAGTCCAAAAAAATGGGTATTCATGCTGCTCTGCCAGTTCAGTGCTTCATTCTAGATCAGCTGTGGAATGAGAAAAAACAGGGCATTTGGGGGGCTGATATTGAAGTTGAAAAGAAAAACGAAACTGCAGGTAAGACAAACAAAGCATATGAGCTGTGGGTGGTTTCAGAACCCACAATTATTAGCTCTTTAATTCTCATTCTCTCTTGGGTTATTGCAGGAAACAGACTGAAGCATAGAAAATATCTGTGAAAGTCAGTTTTTGCATTGCAGTATAGATTTACCCAGGAGAAGAGAGGCCTGAAGAGCTGTTTATATACATCTTTAGAGGAAATGAAAGTAGTTAAATATGCTGCATTCAAGCAAAGGAGACGAAGGAAGAAGAGGAAGCCTGAGATGAATCACTGCTTTGGCTGTTTTAGGAGAAGCTCTTCAGGGATCATTTTGGTCTTCACTATGGAGGAGAGAAGACTCTGAACTCTTACTGGCTCTGCGAACTCTTGATTTACACCAAGCAATTTTGCAACATTGCTGTGTCATGCTGCTCTGTTTTCTGCAGCACATGCTAACTGTGCGGTCTGGTGAAAACCATCATCCGACTTCTGTTTACTTCACATATCGTTTCCAATAAACAGGACTGTACATTGCCATGTCACTCACTGGACTGGACAAGCTCATTTACTGTCTCTCTACATGTTCCTGATGTGAAACAGGAAAGCAATTCTGGATTCACATCACATGAGTTCGCGTAGAAATATAATGACTTCCAACTGGAAGTTTGCCTTGATACAATCACAGAGCCTGAGCATTAACACATGCTTTGCCCTACCTTTTACCGTGACCTTGTGTTCACCAGTTCCTGGATGGGTATACAGGTCGATCTGTATGGACACCTCGCCCACAGGATCATCCACACCAGAGCCTGTTGGAAGAAAATTGACACCCCCCGTGCACACAGATTACTGCTTATTGGAACCCATCTTTGGTTTATGGCCTCAGCAGATAATAGCATTTTCACACCTTCCATAGCTGGCTTTTTAGTCAGCACTGATAATATAACGTTGATGCAAATTAACAACAGGCTTGCATGCCCAACAAGCATAAACACCAACTTTTTTTGCACTCCACCATAAGAATCACATTCTATTGTGAATACTAGTAAGAATTTAAAAAGAATTTAAGCTACCTAAAACTTGACAAAGGACCCTCAGACAACAAGGATTTTTTCAGAGGTTCCTGCAGAGCTATTATATATGCATGCAGGCATTCCAGTGGTGTGCACCGACATTCCCACCAGCTCATGGAAGTAAGGACAAAAATTAAAAAATAAAAACCACAACAAAAACCACAGAAGTAGTTTAGGAAAAAAAAAAGACAAAGATGTTAGTGATTTGCACTGAGCCATAGTGCAGTCTCACCCTCCAAGAAGGTTTCCATGTTGTATATCAGATAAAAGTTGTCATCCTGACTGCTCCCACCTGCTTCCCTTCAGAGGATAATGAGAATCCCTTAACTGTTGTACACCAAAGAGGATGAGAAAGAAGCGCTCAGCTTGTACACTCATTTCCCCTGATCAGTTAGGCAGGGTGAAAACAAGATGTAGTTTCACATAGTAAAATGTAATGTTATAACACCAGGAGAACATCTCATGAACCTTACAATTCTTGTATTACGATGTTTTCAACATTCTCACTTTTAATCATAATTATCACGCAATATGGGGAAATGACATTTATCTGGGCAGGAAAATCAAGATGTCGTGTAAATTACAGAAGAAGACTGCTTTGCAAAATGAAAATTAAGTTCTTTGATAAGATAGTGAGATTGATTTTATTTTCTCTTTGATAACTGTCTGATCTGAGGTTGACAATTAGCAATGCCGTTGTAATTGGGATACCTACAGGGTAACTGGATACCTAAGAAGAGCAGTGTTATTTTGTTAATTTTGAGGCTAAGATGCATTACGAAGTGAAAGAATGGGTGTGTTCGACTGAAATTCAAGATAAGGAGCTTGAAGGATAGTATTAAACAAACATTTTGATTAGATAGATCTAACATGTCAACTTTTGCAAGAACAGTCTGCACGCAGCAAAAACACTCATTTAAATAAAACAGGAGGTTGAGAGCTAATCTGTGCAATTCTCTGAAGAGGATTACTTGGCACAGAAGAACTGTAGGCAGTGAAAGTCACATTAATATACAAGTAAAAGTCCCTGTGCAAACAGAACCTCAAATTATCATCTTAGGGGTAGATTCTCATCCCTGACCTGAGTACAATAGGCAGCCTTTAGGTTGCAACGTCTCTACATCATCTTGAACGTGCTGTTTTATCCTCACTAAGGAGGGATGTGTTCCCTTTTTTCCGTATGTAAGCACAGAGCTTTAAAATTGGTAGGCTTAATTATTGACCTGACCCATCTGACGGTGCAGGCCTATCACTCCTACTGACAGGATTTTCTATTTTCAGGATTTTTGAGGAAACAGACGAGACTACCAACAGCGTATACGTATAACAACTTTATCATGCTGAACAATCTGATAAACATCAGCTGCCAAACACACAGGTCTTCATTTTACTGATCTTCAGCGTAATTATTAGGTTATGAATGAAACACTGATGCTTCAGAGGAATCACAGCAGAAGCATCCCATTACTCTTGAGGGAGACAAAATTTAGATTGTTTTATCCTACCTTCGCTCTCATCTTTTCATACCAAGGTCTTGCTCTATTAACTGATATGTTCACAGAGACAAAAATCTACTTAATAAATATCCACAGACAGACAGTGAAAATATTCTGATCACACACAACTGTGTACATACACATGCTTGCACATTTAGTGGCAAGCAGATTTAAATCCTGACATGAAAGCCTCATTGGTGTTGTGATACTGGAAGGTGAAACTGCAGAACTGAGCTCATGCAACGCGTTACAGACGTATTTCACCTAAGATAACAAAAAGACTTTGGACAGCAGAAAATAAATTGAGAGATGAAACACAAGACTTAATTTAGGGTTCTTCTGAGCACCCAGACTTTTGGCTACCCACTTCAAGCCAGATGTTTCAAGCTCGGCCACAGCTTTGAGTGCATATCAGACATTATCATATATTACAGTAGCCCATCTCCGCAGACCATACGCATGCAAGTCTAAGACTTGAAATAGCAATACAGCCCATGATAAAGGGTAGGGAAACAAGTCCGCAGCATCTCTCAAAATACAGTCCATTTTCAAGACAGCTTTCACATCCCATAAATGAATCTCAAGCTTCAGGACAGGCTCTCAGGCAGGGTACAGACTTCCACACCACGCAACCCATGGCTCCATCTGTGGGATGCAAGCATTCTGTGGAAGTTCACTTCTACAGGGAGCTACAGGGTATGGGTCTCTGGAAAAGGTTTCTGAGCATGGGCAAGATGACTTCAAAAAGCAAGGCAGTTGGCTAATGTTGTTACAGTAACAACATTAGTCTTGAACATACCCTTATCAGGAAGAACGTCCTCATTAGCGGTAAACCTAATACCTTTCCCATCATGCACTGAGACATGAATTCAAAAGGCAAGAAGCAAGCAGGATAGAGAGAGAAGAGTGTGAATTACAATCCAATTAGTGGTGTCACTTAATCAAATGCAAGACAAATATTCTAGCTCTTAACAGACAAAATATCCTCTTAAATCTTCTGTACCAACACAGGCTTTGGAGAGGAAGGCTGCCTGCGAGTAAGGGATTGTCTGGGTTAAAACAATAACAGAATTCGTGCTGGCATAACTCAACTGCAAGCTCTGATCCAACTTCGCAGAACAAACATTTAACAGCATTGTGCCACAGATGCCTGCTCAGTAAGAAAAGGAGGACAAGAGATAACTCACAAACTGAACGATGCTACTATTGAGCGGTCAGATAGGAGAGGCAAAAGCTGCATACAAAGCTGTTTAAATGTTGAGTATGTCCTCCCATAGGCCTGTGGGAAGCTTGACTTAGGCAAAGGGAAAACATCGGAGAGAGTTCTATAAAGCAAATGTCAGTTGTAAACACTAGTGCTGTCTCTTCTGTCCCTCCAATGAAAATATGGATCTCCACTATCCCACCAACCGTGGTTACTCAGAAGTGTATACTAGCAATATCCGTTTCTAACCTCAATCCCAGGAGCAAGTCATGCTTTTCTCAGAGATTTCCTATCACTGATGCTACAGGCATTAGTTGGTGTAGCTCCAGTCTTTTGTTCCCCAAACAGGGCCCAAAACTCTCAAGCCTAGTAATGTAAAAGATGCTGATTTGGATCTGCTCAGTGGCCCACCATGCCCACTACCTGTCTGCCAAAGTGGATCAGAAAAGCCACAAACAAATGTCATCAGTCAGCTATGGGACATAATTGGTGACTTTGTAATGCATGCATCTTATATACCAAAACTAGAGCTTAATTCTTTCTAGGCTTCTTTAAAAAAAAAATTAATAAAACTAACACTCTTCTGTGGCAACTCTGTACATTCCTGCTGCTCTCAGATTGTTTAATTCTCTTTGTGTATCTGCTAAACACTTGCCCTTACTGGAGTCAAATCATGCACTACATGAAACTGCTTCCTCATAAATGGCTTTACAACTTCGACAGAGCATCTTCTTCCTCTAACTTTAAACACTCCTAACTCTAGCATGGAGTGTAGAGCAGCAGTGCTGCACATATCCTTACATCCTGGCTCATCATGACAAATTAATATGACCTAGTTACAAAAACTAGTTTCAATTCATGGTCTGGACGTATAGTGGGAAGTGTTTGCCATAGAACAGCAAAGACTGAAAATGAACTGTGTACATAAGCTCCGAGTTAAAAAGTGTTTTGTGCAACTCTAATGGCAACAGGAAGTCCCTGCAGTCCCTTGCTGATGTAGCAGTCTTTGACCTGTCTGGCCACTGGATGTCATCGTTGCTTTGCTGGGATGCAGTTATAGGACCATTCTCTCAAATGCAGTTAGTTAACTGCATAAGTTAACTTCTTAACTTTGTCAGTTAACTTCTGCGGTTTAATGCAGTATGCTTCAACCTAAGTAAGTATATATTTGTGCTGCTAAAGGTAAGGATGATTCAGTTCCCAGAAACTATGCTCAACAACTTCTCACTTTAAAACAAACCTTATTTTGATTAAGAATTCACAGTACTTTCTCCACTGGTTGAGGAATATCAATACCAAGCAATCTCATTCACACATCAGGGAAGCGTGTGTTGGCTAGGGAGAGCTTTCTCCTTGATTTCAGGGCTTAGTGCAACAACACGCTGGTGGAGTTAGTATGGTCTGTGGGGCCATCAGCTCTCGTAGGCTTGGCAGGATTGAAGAAAACACCACCGCAAGCAAAAAGATAGCAGAAAGACACCCTCTGTGGAGTTCTATGATTTTTGCTGCTGAGATGTAGTAGCCCAATGCCAAGGCTTCCATCTAAACAGACCAAAAACTTAGAATATCAGTTTCAGTTTTGACCTAACCTATAATAGCACCTGCCCCCTCTTTCTGAGATTAACAGGCCTCATAGTCAGCCAGTGAGGGCCCCTGACTATAGATCAAATTATTCTACGCAACAATCTGGAGATGCTTCTGTGAAAGCAGTGAAAGATGGAGGCAATTAACTATTAACCACTTCTGAATCAATGAAATAGCACCATTATTACGACTTCCCAGAGAGCTACCAAAGAACTCCCGTGACCCATCCCAGCAGCTCACTAAAATGTTGTGGTGACTTGCAATCATCGTGCTAGCATATATCCTGTACTGGCTGCAGACAAAACAATGCTGTCCTTAGTCCCATAAGAGACTCTTCCCTTTAGAGGTAGCGTGTAGCTCTGACTCATCACATTGCTGTCAATCAGCATTAGTCGGAACTACATGTGCTGCTGGCAACTGGCCTGTGACATGGGCACCGAGTAGTTTCTGTGGTGATGTCTTGCTGAAATGGTCTCTCACACCACTGCGTAAGTCTCAGTACAGTAACTTCACATTTCACTTCCTCTAAGTCACCCACCCACATTAATTCATGAAATGTGACTGTTACATGAGAACTGCAGAAAAAAAGACCACAAACCCCCTCAGGACTTATGTTCCACATATTTCTGTTCTCTCAAAATGGAGATGTTGAGGACGAAATAACCCATTTTCCCTCCTTCCCAAGTTTCAAAAGCTCTGAACTGTCACATTTCCAGAAATGTTACTGCCAAAAGCACTCTACAAACTGGCAGTACAAGACAGAGCAAATGCAGACAGAGCAGATAGCTCCATTCAACTTTGCCAACAACACAGAAGTCTCACCCTGAGCTGTCTGAGTCTGGACAAAGGTTTTGATGAGAGTGTCTGTGGTCTGAGTGTAGAGAGAGAGAGCATATCGAAGTGATTGCAGGTCCGGACTCTTCTCCAAGAAAGTTTTCTTCAGACCATTCCCACCAGCATGGAAATATTGCTAAAAATAAAAAGGGAAAAATACTGAGGAAGAATTCCAACCAGAAACCAGTATTTATGTGCTATTGTATGAGTGGACTGAAAAGAGTTGAAAAATTTACCACACAGCTTCTGCACCGGAAGCCCAGCTCTTAGTAGACCAGCTGATACCAACTGCTCATGGCTTTCCTATTACAAAACTCTTAAATTTAAGCTGGCTCCCAGCAAACGCCAGTCACCTGAGCCTATCTGGGTTCACACAAATGTGGCATTAACACTCAGTTTCTTAATAGCTGTAACAGCAGCAATGGACTCCTGCCATCCCCTAAACCGGGACATGCACTATACTCCCAAATAGCACTGGGGACAGAGCAAGGGAACGACAGAGACTGAAATGGAATCACTTACTTTGATAGTATCCAGTGCTAGATCCAAAACAGCACACTGCTTTGGAGTTAGACTCCTAGTTTCTTCTCTCACCATATGATCCTGCAAACAACCATCATACTTGATATTAGTATGCCATCAGACACTAAAGGAAAGGAGTTCCCAGTATCACCTCTTTCTCTGGATTCACGCCGGGCTATGTGGCCACAGCATTAGCTCAGCTGTTTAAGGAACACTTAATGGAGTCTCTCAGAATTGTTTATTACAGCTTAACTTGAAAATAAATACACTTCCTCTGTTTCTTGTAGGCACAGAAGAGAAAAGTAAGGAAAGGAACTGGATAAAGATAAGCGACAATTCAAAAACCAATTTGACTCTAAGAAAACCCAAACAGAAGTCTGCTTGCTACCCCTGTCGTTTTAGAGCATTCACAACAAAATTCTCAAAGCACTATCCAAAGTAATTCTGAGAATCAGATATTGGGCAAAGTTGTTAGATTTTTTTTGTGGATTTTTAATTCTTCCATCTACAAAGGTCACTACTTCATCACATCGCTAGTGTAAAGGAAGAAAAACAAACAAGCAATGTGTTCTAGAAAATACATTTGCTAAAAAAAAAAAAAAGTTGTTCCCATTCAGACTCAGCACCTCTAATAGCAAAGAGCCAGGAATCTCTTTAGGAAGGAATTCGCTTTCCCGCAGTAGGAGCATATGCCTGTTAGACTCCTACCTGACTGTGTTGTACTTTGGTATTTCACTAAGCTCTTCTCTGACGCTCAGCCTAGGTCTCAGGGAAATCCTGCATATTATAGGAAGTGAAAGCTTTGCACAGACCCAAATTCTAACTGTTTGACCTGCTGGAGGATCAGATCAGCTGGCTGCAGCCTGTGTGCTAGAGCATTCATGAAAAATGCGCAGGCAAATCAGGTAAAGGCTACTTAACCCTGCTTTGATAACAGACACTTTCCAGGAGATATGCCCACTGCACAGTCTTTGAGCAGAGCATGCCCAGTGTGCAGCATCATGTGTGTGTTTCACACTGATAAGCCTGCTGGCCATCCTGCAGCCTAGTGATTCTTCACATCGCATGGTGGTGTTCCCACTCATTTCCATCGCGATCTGTCTCCTGTAGCCTGATGAGATGGGGCTTACTGCAGTCTAGGAGCAGTGCTAGGCATGTGCAATGCTTCTCCTAGATATTAAGCTCGTACCTCTGCACTGTGCTGTATTAAACTACACAGAAGATGCTGCTCAAGTCAGCAATACTTCAGACAAGTTTGCACTGTGCTTTTTGAGTATCAGAGATGCCTCAACATGCCTCTTTCCCCCACTCAGGCTGGTCCTGATCAGGGGAGCTACATGCAACGGCACCATATTCTGTAAGCTGCAAAGCATCTTCTGTTGCGACAAGCTGTCCTTCGGGAAGCAATAGCTCTCCTCCCTCTTCTTCTTGAACTGGGAGTAATTCAGTTGAAGATGATGTGGCTTCACACTTCAGTACACAGAGGGTAAAAACATTCTTTCTCTGTCTGACAGTCAGATTAAATGCACAATCAGCCAGAGCCTGAGGCCACTTCAAGGGAGAGGCCTATTTTGTCAGGTCAGTTGTGCCCCCAAGGCAGAGTGACTTTCATGTCTGTTGAAATGACTTTCTAGGTCTGCATGCCTGATTCCCCATTCTGCAACAGAAACCAGGTGGTCAGCATTTTTCTCTTAAACATCTAAAGAGCTCAATCCTGCTCTGAGCGGTCACCCAGACTGCATCCATACTATTGCTGCACAGCAATATACCACTGCTTTCAAGAGAGTTTCCCAGTGTCGTTTACTTCAACACATTATGTAAAAACACCCAAGTGATTGGACTGGTAATACTTGCACCTACACACAGAGGAGCCCACGACTGTCATTCCCCTGTGTACATGCCCTCTGCTCATCCCACACTGTTCCTATAAAGGACTGTGCAGAGTGCTACCCTGCACTTTCCAGATTGCAAGCCACAAATATTTACATCAAATCATTACGTAACTATAAGTGGAAGTCATCAAAATCTTTTCCAGGTCTCTCATATTCATCCTCGTATTCTACACAGGTATTCTCACAAAAACCTCAGCAGTCGGAGCTCAGCTGGTTACCACTGGGGCAGCACAAAGGAGAAGAGGCTGCTGCTCCCTGCTCCAGCTTCTGGCTCTGCAGGGCAGGCAGCAGGAGCAGCCTGTTTGCACTAAAGCAAACCAAGCGGAAAGAGCATGATAATAAACGGGAGGCAGATATCTGGCACCAAGGTGGTGGTTTTATGGTTGGTTTTCCAAGCATTTTAAAATACACTGGGAAATTGATTTGTCATCAGGACAAGAGCCTGTGCTCATCATGTCTGTCAGGCTCAGTTTTCAGCTGAGTTATCTGATTCACTAGTGCTCTTTTCCTACTGTTCTATTTAAGACAAATAAAGACTTAAAATCCATGCCATAATTTTCCCAGGCTTTTAGTGAAACTGTATAATGCACAGGAGAGGGGCTCTGAAGAGCTATTTACTCTTTCTTTCCCTGTTAGCTCATACAAGCCTGTAAAAACAAAAGGACAAATAAAAACCATGATGCTTACACAAACCCAAACAATTTACACTCTTGTAACACCTTTACTCTTTTGGAAATTTTTGGATAGAGTGTTGCCTCACACCATCTGTCTGAACTAAAGGTCCCCAGAATTCAGGTGGCAGAGTGCTTTTATGCTTGCATACAGCTTTGTTGTCACATATAAAATCTTGTGCACCTGTGCTGCTCTAGTCCTATATGTGGATATGCAAATAAAGGCTTGAAAATACACCGAGGCTGCCTGATTTCCATGTGTATGCGCATTTCTAAAACTGCAGTCCAGAGTTAGCAAAGTTAAGCTTTATAGTAACTGAACCAAAGACAGGCTGCTGCTGAGGGTTGACCTTAATCTGACCAGTGCAAATGAACAAGCAAAGCTTCCAACTCATTCCTGGCAAGAGGCACTTTGTGTATTTTAAGAAATATCAGTAAAGAGAAAATGGGGAGGAAGTAAAAGATAAGAGTGAATATCACTGACTATGCCAGAGAACACGAGGAAGTCACAGGAACTCAGTTGTCTGCATAAACTTGACCTTATGACCTGGGAGGAGTAACAGGGAAAATTCAGAGCTTGTCCTTTGAAACCGGATGTGCACTAAGAGGGCAGGGATGGCTTCTCCTCCAAATGTTGGGTACTCCCTGCTGTTATTCAAAGGGGAAGGGGATACTCACAGAAAGAGAGAGGGGATGTTCACGTTTGGAGGCTCTGGTCCAGCTCCCACTCTCCCAGTCTGGCCACAAAGCTTCTCTCTCCCCATTTCTCCCATGGAAGCGACACAAAGCATTGTAAGCACAGGAAACAGCGGAGGAGTTGCAATCCTCGAGAGTCACCATGTCGCCAGGGAGGACAGCCTGGCTGTGGGAGTGCACAGGGCCATTCCCAGCACAAGTGACAGATGACAGCTATTCCCCCTGGGAGCCACGCTTGAAGGGTTTATGTTATGCCACTGTTAACTGTTGTATTACAGCCTCAAAATGTAGCTGGAAAAAAGCATGTGCATCTATTGAGACATATGTGCAGATCCCTACAAGGACTTCAAATACGCACAACCTTAAATGAATTGTGTACCGTCCTGAACCATAAACGTGTATGTAAAATGTGTCTGCTCGGCAAGGGAAATAGACAGCTGTATAAAGACAACTGTAATAAGTGCACAAGACAGAAAATATCATGGGAAGAGATGAATGTCTTTTGAAATTGCACTAATCACTTAGAAGAATGCCTTTGGCCGTGGAAGTTTTCTCCGATCGAGAGAGAGTTCACGTTCACCACCATCTTCCTTGCTGCACCATTTGTCCACTGTGACGCTTCAGATTTAGACCTCTTCTTGCACAGTATCTGCTTTATAGCACAAGTCAAACCACAGCACAGTGCAAGCTGAATGTTGTATGGCATCACTATTTTCATACCATTCCTGTCGTGACCAGTGAATTAATGCTTGATCGGCTTATGATGAGGTGGCATGCACTTAGTAATGCTCATGTCATGCACTGTCACGTCATGCACTGTCAAAACACATCAACATAGCTTTCATGCTAAATGCCAGCTTGCCTGTAAAGAGAGCCCACGCAGAAGGAATTTACAGACACAGGCTCTGTTCCATAAGCAACAGTTATTTTTGTAACAGTTCATATAATTCATCAATAGCTAGAACAAGCATCTTTCCTACTGATAGCTCATTATCACGATCACGTAAGGGACTCCCTTTTAAATAAGGGGATGCAGAGGAACTGGCCAGATATCAAGATCTCTACTTTTTTCATTTTGAATAGATAAACCAAACTGATCACTGTATCTATGGAAGAGATAAACTACTTTGATGATTAAACCCACAATAACATTTAGCAGTTAATTTAAACACAATACTAACGTCAGCAGGATGCATTTAAAAGCACATTTAATGCATTTAAAAGCATTTCTCTACAACTGCGTTCAGCCACAAACCACTTCCACCACTGGAAGCACAAGCCATGCTATGCACTACTACACTTCCACGCTTAAACACAAGGACGTTAACACAAGCCATGCACAACAATACCTTCAACTTTGACAAGTGTCCCAGTTCCTTAGCAGCACTGAAAATCAACTGTGTGCCCTATGGTTGCAAGAAGTTAGAAAAGAAAGGAGGGAAAAAACATTATACACAAGCTTTGCGTATTTTTCCTTTGAGCAAGTCAAGTCAGTTCACAGACGGACCTTTACATAACCACCCCAAAGCCCGTCACAACAATTTGTCTCCTTGCCGATTTATTACCTACTATAAAATCTGGCATTTCTGTGGATGTCAAATCCAGAGCTATTTCAGAGCACAATACTCTGCTAACTGGCTTATTCTTGCTTGCAGTGGCCACCCATTTAAATAGCATGCACCCTCAAACAGCTTGCACAGGCTGGGGGTGAAGGCAGTGTACCGGCTTCATCTCCAAGTGCTCCTCTACATTTCAAGTCAAGTCTAAATACTCGTGAATAAATACTGTGTAAGACCGGCCAAAGCAAAGAACACACAACTGATGACAATCTCTCTACGGAAGTAGAGCACAATCAATGGGGTAGGGGGAAGCATATCTCAGGTCAGAAACAATTGGATCGGAGCAGTTTTCAGGTGAGAAATCGGCAAATGAAATCCAGTCTACATTACAGCACCTCCTTTACATGTCAAAAGCTTGGCAACGGCTCTTCTTTCCCCACTGTGGCTTACTGATGCTGTATGACCAATGAAGAAACAAAAAGGGTCAATAAATCCCAATGACAGGAAATTCTGCTTCAAGCCACTTACACCCTAGTATAACGGATTTTTACATACTTTCCCTGCAATGGTTACAACAAAGATATTTATCCTTTTCCCCACCACCGCATTCTTCTGTTGTGTAATACTCCTTTTGCCTGGGGACTTAAGCCCAAAATTAAACAAGAAAGAAAAAAGCAACCAATCCAATTCTCTAGTCTCTCCTCCCAGAGGTGTTTTATGGGGTGTGCCGGAATTTATTTTCTTCCATTTCGCTCTCTTTCATTGATCTACTTTCGCCTTTTTCTTCAAAAAGTCACAGCTGTTCATTACCCCACTTGGAACAAAACCCCAGCCTACTGTAATTCTGGCTATGAATTGCACATCCATCATGTTATGAAACTTTGCTCTCCACTTTGGCCCTCTGAGGCTAGTTAGATTCAGGCTTTAGGATCAAGACATAAAGCTATAGGCTCTTCCCTACTTAAATGTCACTTCCATTATCTGTCTCAAGAAAGCCTTAGGTACACCAGGAGAGCAGTTCTCTCAAAGATGATCTTTGGCTCTCCTGCTTGTAATCAGTCATTAGGGTCTAGCATTAAAAGTAGGTGTAAATGTCACCACAAGTATCACTTGAAAAGGGCCTGTGGGATGTCCCAGCTGAATGCCTGAAACAAGATTTCAGGGACAATCAGATACACTGGTGGGTGGCACTTTCCACCCAGAATGGTCTTTCTGCTCCAGAAAACACTTGGGAGAGGATAAAGCTCATCATCTTTGGGGACTGCTGGCTCCATAAGGACCATGTTTTCCCAAAGGTTTCCAATAAATGCAGTCCTCCTTTCTTCTCCTCTACTACCCTTTCTTATCCCAATAGTCTTTCACCCTCCCAACTCAGCCACAACTGCTTATTCCAAAATCCCTGAAATGGTAACACAGTAAGATGCAAGATGGGAATTATTACACTGCCCTTTGCCCCTCCCTGTCCACCCAGTTTGTCTTCTTTGCTGTCTTCTTCAGTATTGATTCATTTGTTGCCTTTTAACTCAGTGCTCTGTGGAGCAGGAACTACATATTTGCAGAGAAGACCCCGGGAATTAGGTTCTATTGCAGAAATCATTGTTAAGAGCATTAAGAGCATTCTTATATTTTTTCCTTGGATTTAAGTTAAGATCAGCCCCACTGATGCACTCCTCTGAGCAGAAAAGCATCTTTATACCTGTCACTAGAAGTAACAGGTATCCTTGTACAGAAGAAAACCACAGGCAGTTTACAGCAGTAATACTGGGAAGACTGAGCCGTGCTCTAGGGACACTGGAAATCCTCTGCCCACTACAACAGCAGTCCAGAACTGAGTTTCTAGATGAGATACTTTTTCTTTAGTTTTGTCAGCTTCTGAAATTGCTCAAACTGAAAGACTCTGTGACCTGAAATCAGGCAACTTCTTGATTTGCTCTATCCATAACCATTACCTAGCCCTCACTGTTCCTCAGCCTTTTACGTTTGAATAGAAATCAATACAGAATGAACACTATTGACTTCATAGCTAAACAGAAGCTCTTGATAATTGATTAAATTCACAGCTCTTAAGAAAAAAAATATACAGGCAAGGATAATCCATCCATTAAGGAAAGCTTTTGAAATGAGACTGGAAACTTCACTTGCTGCCAGTATCTACTGGGCAGTGTAAAATAGTACAACTCTCTAAAAACTGAAAGAGTATAAAATCTTCTGTATTTCCAGCAAGCAATATAGGGCATGACTGCACTCCAGGTGCAACAACGAGAGATTTCACTGTGGGCTGCACCAAATAATCCAAGGGACATGGCTTCAGCCAATGTTTTGGTACCCAACAGTGAATGCTGTCAGATGCACCTGCTGTTCTGTGTGACTGATCACAAAGCTTGTTTGACTTATGGGTCTTAAAACTGAAGGTTTTCAAGCCTGTTGACCAAGCAGAAAAGAACAAATTAACATTTTTTACAGCCTGGACTTTGAAAGAAATTAAGTGAGCATCCTCAAAATACACTAGCATTAACATTTCTTGATCTAGGAGCTTCAACCTTCATTGGACTTTTTTTTTTTTTTTTTAATATACATTTGAACAACATTAACTAGCCTAGGCACATAGTCTCCTTGCTGCAGGCTTCAAAGGAGGGCAGGTCAGTAACACTGAGCAATACCCAGTGACGTGATACGCTTCAAGGAACAAAGCTGCTCAGATAACTGCTCCTCGGTTTTTCTTGCCCATTTTTCTAATCGTCATCAATCAGTACCAGTCTCTGTCAATGTGTCAGCAAGGAGAAGTTATTTTACTGTTATACGGAGTTTGTCATCAATGCTGGTGATGCCTAATGAAAAATCTGGACAGCTCCTTTCTCTGCCGAGCAGCATTCTTGTAAACAAGATGTTCAAAAAGTTATTATTTATTCATTGAAAACATATTACAAAGCTTTACAGACAGCATTTATTCCAGGGGAGTTCTAGGGAATTAAAACAACTACATTTAGATATTGTGTAGTTTTGAGAAAAACTGCCCAAAACAGAATTGTTTAAAATGTCAAGAATGGAAAATGAGGGAAAATTTAGACCTTTCTATGAACTGTTTCTACCTAGCTCTGTGGCAAACACAGCTGGAAATGGGACAGACCGTGGACAGTGCTGGTTTTCCTGGTTCTTTCCATGACATTAATTACACCTTCCTAAACTTTCTGGAAACCTGAAAAACATCTATAGTCTGCAACGCAGAGATTTTAAATTCACTGTTAAAAGTTTGACTGCGTTTTTCCCCAGTCAAAGCATTTGGAGAAGGACCATCAGCTGACTCAAGTCTAATTGCTAGACGCCAGAACTGTACTGATTTATATTCCAAGAGACTCAAACTCTCACAGTTTAACTGTCCTGCTGCTCATTTGACAAAGTTAACAAACAAAAGGCTACTGCAAGTCTTTAGAATTCCAGTCCTTTTTTGGAAGATGTATTATTACTCAGGCTTATTTTCCTAGACATACTAGTGCAAGAAAGTTTTATCTGGTATTGTACATTCCCTTCTCAAATCTTTTTAACTCCTACATTCAACAACTATGAGATGTGATCCTTTATTAGCAGCATTTAAGTTCATTTAAAAAACTTCATCATCAGGCAACATTTGCTACCATCCATTAAAAATCACACTTTTTTTTTTTTTAGGTGTCATGGTATATTAAACACTGAGAAAATATGTTTAAACATGGTAACAAAAAAGGGAAAAAAAATTTCCTCTAGGTACAAAGATCTGGGCATATGTACAGCTCACACACCATCATTTCAGTGAAGGCTAGGAAAGCTCCTTCTCCTCATCACAGAGGCAGCCTTGGACTTTTTGCTCCCAGCTAGCACAAGAGAGAGGATTCATTTAAACTAACACAAGTTAAGAAAGGTTTCAGAAAACCTCCCAAAGCAACGCACTCCACCACAGAATTGCTCTGGAGTAGTAAAGCTCGCAGAAAAGCCTGAAGATCAGCCAGTTTGGAAGTCACGTGTAAAATCTGTCTGCAGCTTAAAGAAAATTTGTTCTTATCCTGGACCATGTTCTCACTTAGTGAAGAAATGTCTGATAAGTAGGTCTGATGAGTAGAAAAAAGCACAGCAGGAGCAAGCACAAATGGAGCCTCACATGAATGGCTGCAGTGTACCGCGTGAAGTAAATAAAGGAGAGGCTTTGGAGGAATCGTGTGTGAATTAAGCAACTCTTCAATGACCTGACCAGCCACTGATGAAATGCTATAGTTTTGTGCTAAGCAGGGAGGGAGAAAGAAATGTATACCTAACCCATTAATATCCCCAAGCACTGCGCACTGAACCCCAAAATACGGATTGTCAGAGAGCTATGTTTGCATATCTGCTCATCCAAGACAGAGAGTGTTTAATTAAATGTTGATCTTTACTTAAAACAAGTGAGGCATGAACTGCTCTGTGAATTACTGGAGATCATGTTGCTACTAATCTCACAACACACAGCCAGTCAATACTCAGAGAGGTAGAAGCCAGTCGTCTGAAAGTCATTAAGGCACTCGCATCTCAGGTCATCCGTGTCAGGCTATAAAATTGCCCTATCCCCACTGCGTGGTTCACAGGCAGTAGCTGACCGCTGTCTCATGTGAGCCCCACCCTACACAAAATCTTCCACAGGCAGCAGAGAACAGAAGGGGAAAGCTCAGGTTTTCTTCCCTGTGTGATACAGGCTGAACTAATTTATGTGAAATGAAGAGTCTGGACTGGAGAATAACTGACGTTAAAGCACTGCGCAGTGACCGAGTCATGCAAAGTTAGACTTACTGCAGTGTGTAGAGAACCTTCTGCCTGAGTATGCTTTTCCACGACCACCATTAGAAACGCTCAGCAAGTTTAGAGAAAGCAGAGAAATTAAATATTCCAGAAAAGGGACTCTTTCCTACCATGAATATCCCCTACTTCTGAAGGGCTGCAGAGGAGTTTTAGGAGGGACACCACCCCCTGGCCACCCCACAGTAGTCCATCAAACACTGAGGTAGCACCAGGCTTTCTCTTGCTGAGGGCAGGGAAGAATGTGAGTTACAGTGCCTGGGCCTATTTCTGAGTCTGATGCTCCCTCTTTTAAGAGAAAGCAAAATTAGATAGAGGTGTATGGCAGAGAAGCAGAACAGCAAAGAGAAAGTACTGCTTCTGCCTACACTGCCAACCCTGAGTTTTGCAATCCTGGCCTTGCCCTGCCAGCCTTCACTACTAGGATGACGAAAACCTGGTGACAATAAATCACCATGTCCCAGTAGAAGGTGGAGTCTCAGCCTGGAAACAGCCCTTCATTCCTGTAGCCCGTCTAGCCTCACCGCAGGTTCCCTGCTCAAGGACTGCAGACAGGGCCATTTTCGTAATCGCATTGCTCACAATCACCTTTCTGAAACTGCTACTCTGTTCCAGTTTGGACTAGTTCAGCCTCCTCACTACGACACAATTGACTATACAGCTAAAAATCCAGCTATGAACATTTCACATTATCTTGGAAAACTGAGGGTGTGCATCATTACACTAAAAGATCTTCTCAATTTGAAACTGAAGTGCTGGCAACAACTATCTGTAAAAACCACAAAGTTGCTTATAGCAACATCCTGCAGGTTGGAAGAATTGGCTGATCACTGTTATTGCCTTCTTCATGACACAAGCACTGAATCACACTCTGCGCCCTTAAAACTCAAAACTAGCACGAATAATGCTCAAGCAGCTCCTCCCTGGTTCTCTGAGGCCCTTGATCTAAATGCTTCCAATTCTGACGGGTCATGATAATGTTGCTCTTACATGATGCATTTTAGCCCGTCCCTGCCAAAAACTACTTTTTACAGCAGTTCAACAAACGGAAATAAATTCCATCCTTTTAATTTTTTTTCTCCTTTATGAACTAAAAAGGGAAACAGAGATGATCACTAAGAGCAAGCAAGTCTTTAGCAAATTTACGTCTCATGCTAATTTTGTGCTTAGTAAGCATGACAGCACACTGTCTCAGTGGCTCTGTTTAAAGTTGTCATCATCAAGGCCAGAGGCAAAGGCCTTTGCTCTCTCAGAGCAAGAAACACCTAGCGCAAGTTGCAGGTTTGCATCGCTTCTCTATATGCTGCAACCCAAGAAGTCCGCTCAAATTATGCGGGCAACTGCTGAATAGTAAAAACCACTATTGTTCTACCCACTACCAGAATGAAATAAATCAGCATAAATTAGCCACAGACCACAAGTTCACTCCAACCCAGATGAAAAGAAGTTCTGGATCACCTCCAAATAATGAGGTTGTAGTCCAGACTTCATGCTGCCTACAACTGAGTGTCATCCCCTACAGCAGCTGGGCATGCATGACTGCCATTTAATCAGCTTCTGTGGTTTCTTAAAACTAGGAAAGAGGTTAGTCTTTCATTGTTAAAAATGTCACTACATTCACGACACACATTCATCCAGCACATCCACACAGCTGAACAATTATACAAAAGACTGCCATTGAAGGCAAACTATCTGGACATGCTTCCAACACCCCATCACTGGAGACATAGAAACCATGCCAGCCCATACTGATGTTAAAACCTTATGGAAGACGTCACTAAAAAGCAAGCCCAAATTACTCACATCTATACAGAGAAACACCTGACCAACACATGACAATAATTATGCAAAAGTATTTACAGGCATTGATCTAATGCCACGAAGCCATCACTAACTACCAAATAAGCCCTTAAATACAGCTTTCTCTAATGGACTGCAAATCCCTAATCAATGTGATTTGATGCGCTTGATCGCAACTCCTGTTAGATCATGGATTTTGAATTTTGCTTCTAGAGTGTGCTCTGTATCTTGCAACCCCACTATAAATAGAGCTGCTCTCTTACTTTACGAGATATATTTTTCCATCCTAGAGCAGGCTACATGCAGACAAATTTACCTGGACAGATGACTCATTAGGGCCAAGGAGCTGAGTTACACAGGGAATGGCAACACTTTCTGCTATGAGTCAGGAAGGAGAAAACGCTTTACCGTATGGTCTGTAAGAGGAGGCAGCACAATCAGCTTCTCCATGGTATTCATTACCACCCTCCAGAGCTCCTTCAGCACCCGTTTCAACACTGTCTTTTCACACACAGTTGCAAACAGTGTCAGGCTGCAGGGAGAGAGCAAAAGCTTAGTAAATTCAAAGAATGCAATTTGCAAGGAAAAAGGAGATGCGTATGGCAGAATCAATGCCTCATCCAAAGCAGTTTCTCATAATGATTGCTTTAAGGGTTTAAAAAAAAAAAAAAATCTTCCTTTTTCAAAAAGTAGTGTCTCCTTTCATCCTTGGAGTTCTAGCACTAAAAACATTTGGATTATTGACATTTCTGATCTCAGTCATTTTTATTTATTGACTTGGAGATTATGGAAGATATCACTAGGTTATGGGGGTTGGGAATATTCCAAATACGAACAGGTACCACTCAGCTGGTTCCTTTTAAGATAATTCCTGCTGTATAGGGCTTACAGAATATATAGGAAAAATTACAAATACAGAATAATGGTTTTATACCTTCAAGGGTTTATTATAATGATCTTTGTTGAATGTCTAAATGAACACCTCCCAGACTGTTACACAGAAGTTCCTGCAAATGCACAGCCTCTGATAGCTGTTGAAGTCCCTGAATGCTCCACCCAAAGAACCACCTTCGACTCATCTATATATTGTTGCAACTGCATTCACCACCCATCATCTGCCATGTGTTTATTCCCTTTTACATAAACCAAAATGCTTTCTCTCCCTATTTATTCCTCCTTTACTATTGTGCAGGCCACCAAAAAGGCTAAGAAAATGTAGATTCCTCTTCAAATCCCCCAAAATGTTCCCAATGGCATTTACTAACCACACTGGGAGAGCTATAAAACAAGCACTCTGCAGCCAGTAGCAGTGCACAGATGATAGCCAGCTCTTCTACATTGTGTAATATCTTCTCCCAGATTTCCTATCTTACTCACAGCCAGTTAGTAAATGAGCAAATGTCCCTGTTGTCCCCTCAACAGGGACAAGACTGATGTGGGTAGGATACAGGAGGCAACAAAAATGACTTTCCTTCTGCAGAGGAGGAATGACTTGCTCTGTGATTGTATGAAAAGCCTGTAGCATCCCAAGTTCCCACTGATGCAAAGGAAGATGGCTTCTGAGGATTAGCAACGGCATGCATGGAAAATGCTGAAATGAGAGGGGCTCCTAGATGTAATGATTGCTGCATAGAGTCACTTAATGCATAGTAACTGAGAAGAAAGATGGGATGATCAATAAAAAAACAACAAAAGAAACTCATTTTTTAAGCTTGCAAGCCTTCACATCTCTCACAGCATTTTTTTTTTTTTACAAAAATCTCTGGCCACACCTTTCAAAATAAAGAACTGCTGTGCATCAACAAGAAGTTTAACTTCTACAATGACCCAAAACTATTTCTTTTAGTAGACCAAGGCTTAGCTGTTAAGAATTACATGCAATTATCAACAGAAAGTCCCTGAACAGCTGAATCATGCTGCATAGTGTTAATGGCAATAGCTATTTAAAGCAATGGATCTACAGTTCACCTGAGCCAAGCTGGACTCACAGAAAGCTTATGTACATCACCTAGTTCAGAAGTTTATTTTCTAGTCAACAACACCTGACATGACGGGGATACAGAGCAGCATATGTATCAAGTATGCAAGCATGCTTTGCCGTATGTTTGCTAATTGGCTACAGTACAATTTGTATAGGAAAAAACCACAACTTATATATTTAGAATTTACTGTGTGCCTCAGTCTTTTCTGCTACCTGATCAGCAACGTGTTTGCTGATTGCTATAACTGCCAGAGGGAGAAGGGGAACTGAGAGTGAGTTCTGGCACTGCATGAAGGTTGAAGAGATGACCCATGGCTTGAGAAAGAGGCAGATACAGGAAGAAAAGCCATGAGAATTCACAGACTGGACATCTTGAGTACAATCCAAGAACGTGGAGCTATTTTTCCTTCCCCCACACTGTTCCCAATCTGATGCACTGTATGTCTAACATGTATCTGAGTACTTGCTTACTTTCCATCCAGGAAATCCATCAATGGCCTCAGGACATTATCTGCATCTTGTGCAACGGTGTTTCTGGCATTAGCAGCAACATTTCCTGTCCCTTTCACTTGACAGAGGATATCAGACATCTGCTTGACACACTCATCAATACGAGTCTGAAAGCTGGGCAGGTAAGAGAAGCAAAAACGAGATTATCAGTGGCAGAGATCTCAGCTCTGGTGCTTAAGGGAAAATATTGCAAGTCCATAAACTATGCGCTTAATCACATACTCTTTCTCCCTGAGATTTTCTGCTTATTTACTTACCATATTTGTTACCAAGGGGCATGCTATCCAGATCCTTATGCACATCATCCACAGACAGTCTACTACCTCTGAGCAAAAGACAATCACACTTGAGAGTAGCTTGTTCTTTCAGCTTGCAAAAAGAAATGATCCTTCCCTGATTTCATTAAATGTCATTATTCTTAGCTCCAGCCACCCTGATGCATCTTTGCTCTCTACACAGGGTGTTATACCACAGAGACTGGGATATAGCATGGATCGATGGCCCAACACACGCACAACTCCGAGCACCTAAGAGTCCATCGGCAGTAATCTGGTTATGACCCATCATAAGCTAAGTCCTGAAGACCATAGAGACAGCCTGAAAGCAGGTACCGACTGAAACCTGTCCACTGCCACACAGTCTGTGCTATAGTGAAACGTCAAATCAGGATGTGGGGCTCAGCTGTGCAATAAGCACACTGTGCTCATTGACATGCAAGTGGCATGCAAGCCATTAAAGCTCAGTTACCTTTCCACCCTTACTATTAAGAGCAGGTTCAAAATGAAATAATACAATGGTTAAATATGATGAATAGCACAGCGAAACTGTCAACATATCAATTCAGCAAATAAATGGAAATGCTTTGACATTTAAAAGAACAATTACTAACAATAGGGATTACAAGTGACATTTAGCTATCCACTAACAGCACACACGTTTGAAACCAGGAGGAGAAACCAGTGCTAGTAGCTCGGGTAAAGATTTAAAAGCAGGGACACAGGCTGGGAAACCAGCTTTGTATGTGTGTAGGTGGCATAAACTTTGTGTGAGTCACTAGGACACCCATATATTGGGCCCGAGCATACAACTCCCTCTGCCCTGTGGCTCTCACCTTCCTTTCCCACCCCATCACCTCCTCCCTTTCCTGCACTGCCACCTCCAGCATCACGGTCCCTCTGGTTCACTTCTAACCCGCATCTCACTGGAGCAATTCCAGACAGACATTGCAGTTCTCTCTGCATGCAGCCTCCACTTCCACTTTCCCCATTTCTGGCAACCAGCTGTGGCTACAACAACCACAGCTTAACCAAAGACATAAGCCACATCAAAGAATACAGTACCAAAAATTCCCTGTGCTGCTGACATCCCCTGCTCTGTTACAGGCTAATCTCATCCCACAGCTCTTCCAAATACTGCATCAGTTGCGGGACCCTGCTTCAAGATACTGTAAGCCTCCAGTCAGGGGATAAAAAACAATCTCTTCAAAGGTAAACATTAATGTGAGGTAAAATTGTCAACAATTATGAAAGATGGTAAATCAGTTACTGTAGCAACAGGTTCACCTGAAAGTGAAGCTCGTGTAGACATACAGCTTGATAGGAACCATCGGCGCAACAAGTTAAAAGACAACCTCACCTACGCTGACAGACAGGGCCCCCTGCTCCCCAGCTCCTGCAGGAATTCCTTCCTTCACTCCTACAGCCTCCAAGAACAAAACAGCAGCTAGCCTTGCATGAAGCATAAACCCTTTCAAGTTTCCCTTTCTCCACTGATATCTTTTAAAGCAGAAAATGCTTCTGTGTCCAGACAATCCTCTCAGCACAAAAGCTGCAAGGCACTCTGGATAAGTGCTGCTTTCCCAGCAGGTGCAATTATCTTCCATAGATGAAGTAAAGTAAGATCTGCAGCGTCAGGTGTGCAATGTCACAGGAGCAACTGTTTACAGACTCTGTACAGAATATCGTGGATATCTGTTTTACCTCCCACATTTACATCCTTCAAAAGATCCTGCTTATACAGTAAACTGCAGCTCCGCTTTTCATTCCCTATTACTGTTAAGGAATAAGCAAAGCATCTGAGCTGTCTGACTGGTTAAATCTCTTGCTGGCGCATCTCTCTAAAACACTCCCTGGTATGTTTGCTGATACTGAATAATCTCTTTAAATCATATTTGCAAATGTCAAGATTGTAGCCTAATTGTCTTGTAGCAGTGACACCATGGAGACAGGTTTCAGATAACAAATCTCATCCCCTAATTATGATTTCTCACTCATCCTCCATCTAATTATGAATCTTATAATTCAGCTCAGTTACAGACAGAATCTCTCCATTTCTTGCTATGCCATCCATTACTGGCAACGGAACTCCCCACTAGCTCTTTGTGATGAAATCCAGATAAATGCTGACAAATCCCACCATGATTTTTGGTCTTAAGTACTGCAAATCTGTAGACTGTAAGAGGCCAAGTTGGTACAATTTGCTTTATTCCCCTTACCCATGCTTCAGCTACATGCCTGCGTTAATCTTGTTACAAAGCACAACATGAAATGAATGGGGTTTATCATGAGAAGTGGTTGTTTTTGGAGATCAGCTGGGAACCCTGTATTTCTAGATTTTGTTTAATTGACATCTTTTATGGTTCACTACAAAATTATTATAAAGTCAAGCACATTTTTATCCTCAGATAAACTGTATCATGATTTGAACTAAAACTTAATTGCCATCTATTACTCTGGCAATTCTTTAGAGCTCCTCCCCCTCGAAACACTAGAAAACACCATTCAGTGCAACGTTAGAACAAATCAATCTCAAATTCTAAACCCATTTCCTTCCTATTCCAATACTCATTTAACAATCAGAAATCAGTCAGCTGTTTCATACATTTAGAGCAGCACATTTAAACAAGAATGTTGCTTCATAAATGCTAAGCTGGAAACTGCTTTCCAAGCAATAAAGGAGCAGGCAATTCTGTTACTGACAAGCAGTACTTACAGAAAAAAAAAACATTCTATGTAATTCAAATACATTTTACAGTTGAGAGATCTCCCTGTTA
Source organism: Chauna torquata (assembly GCA_013399475.1). Classification (NCBI taxonomy): domain Eukaryota; kingdom Metazoa; phylum Chordata; class Aves; order Anseriformes; family Anhimidae; genus Chauna; species Chauna torquata. The sequence goes on from VXAL01006052.1 coordinate 200,136, forward strand.
CATTTCTAAGCAGAGCAATATAGAATAAAAAGATATCTAAAAACATTTCTCACTTCTTTATATGGTCTCAGTATTTGGAAGACCATGAGTTTAGGACAAAAAGAAAAATACAATGCAGTTGACACAAGTTTATTTTCTCTTCTTAATCTAACCAAATGAGATCAGACAAAAGAAAGGAATGGTTCAAGAACAGAGGCCTCATTATACTCACCTGTTACCAAACACTGCACTCAGCTCATCCAAAACATTGTTCAACTTCACCTGGAGCTCTTTGAGATGGTCACTTGCTTCTGCATCCAGCTGTGGATGAAAGAAGAGCACTGAGCTTGAATCTAGAGGGCTGTCTGCTCTCCTTCACACTGCTTTTGTTCACTGTTGAGGCCACTCTTACTAAGCAGGTGAACCATTAACAGTGGACTTTGCCAGCTGGGACCCTCTCTTCCACTGTCTCTTGCTGTTACAGAAGCTGTGAAATCATCAACAGATACTTGCCCAAACAGCAGCAAATGGCTGCCCCAGGCTCCAAGACCCTCATAGTCCTCTTAATGATATTTGTAGAGTTGAGAAACAAAGTGAACATGAACTTCCTATGGCCAACAGAGTAAGCAGGCTGAGAAATCATGAAATGCTGCACATTACCTTGGGCTCATGGGTCATTTCATCATTCTCAGTCTAGAAGGAGACAGGACTTTTTAGAGCGGATGTTATTTTCTTGTGCATTTCTCCATGCATGGTCTTGAAAAATGCTATTTCACCTTCTGCCCTTCTGTCAGTATTCAAACTTAAGATTGACCCAGCCACTGCCCTCAGAAGACTGGACCCCAGCTATTTTGAAAATCTGGCCACAATATCACAGCAAGAACCATTGTGCACTGATCGCTTTTGGAAAGCATCATCTCAGCTATAGGTATTGAGCACAAGTAGCTCTACTCTCACACGGATCTGGACAGCTTTTTCAATGCAACTATTCAGAGGAGACTTGACAAGAACAAATTTTAAAAGTGCCACAAGCACTAAATGGACGCTGGTATATGCTGTAAGAAAGGTGCTTGCTCCATTATTACCAGCCCAAAGCCATCTGTTTTTATATTCAGCACTGCCCTGTACTCCAGTTGCAGTCATCCCTCCAGCTTCAAAAGAGGCAATTCTGAGCAACCCACCTGCGTGTATATATAGCACCACATGTGGAATGCTTTGGGATCATTTGCTTTGAAAAAGTAACTTGTAAATCAGATCTTCCTTTGTAGGCAGTCATGCAAGCTTCTTGTTGTAAAACAAAAACATTCCAGATATGTTTGCATTCGGCATTCAGAACTTCAGCCTTATCTCTAAGGCAGAGTACCTATCTACCAATGCAATGGTCTAGATGCCAGTACAGTGGTTAAAAATCAGTTCAGATTTTTACATTACGTCCATGCATGCACCTATACAGGATATGAACATGACAGGATCTCCCACTACTGTACTTGGTGGTGAAGCCCTCTTTATATTCCTCACCATCTGTTAGAGAAAGCCAAGCCTTAGGGGATTTGGAATCCGATCTGTTCATTTTCCTTGGGAAATTGGTGTGGAAAACTGACTGTCCATTAGGCGGTTGAAACTGCGCTAATGAAACTCCTGGATCAGAATTTAAAGAATAGGGGGAAAAAATAAGCAAATAATTACTTAAGCCTTATAACTTCAGGCTTTGCTAGCTATGATTATTTTTCTTTACTAAAGTGAATGTGTATTCCTGTTACCTTTAGAACTCGCTACAAAGGCAGAGGAAAGCTAACATCATGCCAAACAGCAGTCGTTCTAGCCAAACTTGTAGGTAACAAAACAAAAACAGCATCTGTTGGTGGTGGTTTGTCTTGCCCCTACATTATCCTTCCCTTTTTGTACTATGTGAAGGGACGAGTCACAAGTTGCTTGGTTCACTATCTGTAATTAAAAGTGCTGAACAGCCTTCTGGTTTTGACTATTTCTGGTAGATTTGAGGCAGAACCAACTCAGGATCCATCCCAACATTTCAAGCAACTGCTTTTCCAGTTGGGGGAAAAAAACAGAACAAAGCAAAAAAAAACCAACAAAAAAAAACCACCAGAAATTGGCACAAGACACCTATTCCTCCCTATTTACTTCTTTACAAGATACCAGAGGCATGTGTTACAAGGTCTAGATGTCGGAGGTCAGGATCAACAGCATATTGCTCTGGTTCATGGACCATGCAATTAATGACTTGTTTTACCATGAGGTGACATGGATAGCTCACCAACAACCTCTAAGCTTCTCCTTGTTATTATACTTGTTGACTGCAATCTGATCTTCTTGGGAGCAGAAGAAAGGCTGACTGCAAGGGCTGGGACTGCAGGAAAGGACAGCTGGAGCAATGTTTTGCCAACGGGATGAGCCCCATCATCTGCAGCAAGTAACTGTCTCTCCTCCAGAACATCAATCCACAGCTCTCTGGGTGCAACTGGCAAGATGGTTGCACAGATTTCACTTCAAGGTGCCCGGCCTTACCCTCATGAAGCAAAGTCCTGGTGGTAAACATGCTGGTTCAATGTTTCAATCAGCAAGTCCTCTGTCATTCTAGAATGATTGTTTTCTTCTGAACAATTGCTACCACAAAAGGAGAAAGAATCTACGTAGTATGTTACTGATTGCTAATGCTTAGGTATTAACACACTGTGGTTTGAAAGCAAACCTCTTAGAATTAACTGAGTGTGATTTAAGTCCATTAGGAAAGGGCAAGTGGGTGTGTACTACTGTTTCACATATATAAATTAAGTATTAGTTGCAGAGTCCCTGTAGCACGTTGTATAACTGCAAGTTCTGCTTCGCCAATACGGGGAAGCACTGATAACAGCGCTCAAATGAAACAGCGTCCATTTTGCTGCTCAGCCAATGAATTCTAAGTGCATCAGCTACCACTGATAGCAGCAAATGCTACTTGGACTGCATGATAAATCTGGCAGGTAGTGCACGGCTGCATTATGCAGTTGGGTCACTGACATACGTCATGGCTGGAACGTTCCTATTGGAAGCTAGAGCTCAGCAGGCTTACAATCTCCATTCCGTGGGTGTATTGGAGATGATTCAGAGGAAGAAAGCTAATGAAAAGTTCTCTGTGCAAAACATGGGACAGCACTGACAGCAAGGTGGCTTCTGATCCCTGAGCAAATGCTCCGATTCCAGCGGAAAAAAAGGCTGACACTTCCATAGTTCTGTGTTTGAGACTAGATGTGTGGTACAGAAGACAGGTGCACACAAAACAGGGAAGCAGTAACTATATCTACATTTCAGGGATCAAAGCAGGGTCTCTTGATTTTCTGTGATGATTTGGGACTTGGCGCTTCAGAGAAACTGGGCCTTGAAGTCTCATCCAAACACATTCAAGGATGGAACATCAAGTCCTCTGCTAGTTTGAAATGGGGCATTTACAGCACTACAAACTTCATTTTAGGCTGATTTTCATCTCATAGATGAAATGGAACCCATGAGTCTAAGAGTTTGCTGTGATGGGCTTCCAAATTCTCCAAGAGATGTCACTCATTCTTCCTTGGTTTCTACACACAGTGATGAACCATGAGCAACCAGAACCAGAAGGTTCTTCTGTAGCTGGAGAAACACAACTCTCTCCTTCTAGAAGGTTGAAGATGTTAATCAATTCACTTCTTAAAGCCAGAGAACCTGTGAAATCATCAGGTCTGATCTGACATAACAGCAACCAGAGAATCTTGCCTTGATATCCTATTTTAGCTTTATACCCTGTTTGAGGTTGCTGAATTTTGTTCTGCCTCTGCACCTAGCAAGTGGGAGCTCCTCTCTGTAGAGGTAACTGCGGGGCAGGGAGCTCAGACTGAACTGAAGGGACTTGCTGCACTCAATTTTCATGCATCTCTCCACTTTCCTACAGGGTTCAAGAGTAAGAAGCCTGGAGAGCTGAATCCAGGCAAGCTTTTCAAACACTAGAGTGGCTTTAGCTATGGCATCTGGGAGGCTAATGAGGAGCAATCAGCAGATGCCACAAATCCTTTGAGACCATTCTTATCAAGCCTTGGCTGTTTTTAAGTTCTCCCTGTAATTTATTATTCAGGTAGCTAACTTAAGATTTAAAATGTGGGCTAACCCTGGCTAAGCATTAAGAAGAGAGTTTCCCAAAACATTAATTGTACAGCTTAGCTTGTAAATGAAGGCATGAAAATAGTACGATGACAATCTGCTGCTACTCAGTGGGTAATTCTCAGGGTTCCCTAGGCTGTGCTTGTCTCCAATATTCACCCTGCACACTTGACTTCAAAGAAAAAAAAAGTGCAGAAGTGTTTTAAGTTAGGCTTCCACAGCACATACAGACTCCAGCAGCGGGCAATGCAGTACAGCTGCTTTTAATTTCAGTGTTTCAGAGTTCATAACTCACAAAAAACGGAGCAAAATAATGAGCTGCAGAAAGCAGTTTCTCACAAACAAAATGAGAAAGGCTTGTTCTGGTGTCAGGGACAGCTCACAGAGCTGGCACAAGCCTGCAGGAAAACTGCAGAGGTGGGTAGAAAATGCAGGTCACATTAGATTTCAGTAGGTAATGCTTGAATAAATAAATGGGGACAAGGTCAAGCAAATACTAGCAATGGATCTATATAGCCCATTTCAGCAAAGAGCAACCCAGTTTCAAAAGTTATTTATGTACCCAGTTTCTGCCCAGCACTCATCCCAAATTCCACTGCCCATTATGCTTTTAATGCCAACTATCACTCCAAAAATTCTGCGTTTCCAAAATCTGCTTCAGGAATGTATGAGGATGCTTCTGAGCCACACTGAAGCTGTTTTGATCCTGTGGGACCAACAGATTTCAGATGGGAAATAAAAGTATTAATTATAAATCCTAAAAATCATCTAAGACACTTCTTCCTATGAACTAAAAATATGTGTATATCCCTTGGGATCTCAAGCACAGAGTCAAGAGAATCACTCTGCAGAAAGTTCTCTAAAGCCTGATGTCTTTATCTTTCTGACTAGTAATGTTCATGGACCACATGATGTCACACATTAAACCCAGAGATACTGGACAATTTTTGCTGTTTTTTACATTCTGCATACTACAGTTTGAAAAAGAATACGAGAAGTGGGGGTAAAAGTAATACTCCCCATTTTGGGGGTGGAATGAAGGCACTATATCCAGGAGCCAAATTCCATTAAATAGTACTGGGCAAGCACTTCTGTTTCACGTTACGCCATTACACTGCCGGGTGACTATGGGTGAGCCCTAGCTGTAGAAGCAAGTAAATGATATGAACTTCCTTACGAGAGCTTTTTGGACTCACTTGCAAAAAGCCCTAGGTAGTAGCAGTACTTAAAAGCTTTCCAGAGGTGTGCAGTGCTAGTGTCCTCTAGATGAAGATGGATCTGTGAATCAGAAGCAGATGAAGCCACAAGCAACAGTAACTGAGGCCAATCCCCAAGTTCTGGCTTCACACATGGTACATCTAACATACCTGCTGTAGGAACAACAGTAGGAATATTTGGTACTTAGTTCTCAACAACACCTTTGAGAACACAAAAAGGTGAACAAATCAAGACAACCAGGACATACCATTATGCTATTTTCTTAATCTCCCAAGGAAGCAGTTCCTTTCTGGAAGTCATATCAGCAGTCAGGACTATGTTTACATTTATGTAAGCTACTGTGTGATATATAGATAAATATATATCAAATCTGTCACAGAAAGTAAGCTGCCTGTCTTGAAGGAGAAGATGAAACTCATAGATGGCATTCTGTGCAGCAAGGTTTTTTACATGTTCCATTTTCAAAGCAGTTGTCTCACCAGTTGACACTCACTAGGCCAGGATCAGTATGCATCAGAAAAAGGACTACTCAGACTAGGGAGATCTTGTTTACTCTAGCAAAACAAAGGATCTGGCACATTTCAAGTCAAGAAGCAAACTACTACATAGTCACCAAGAGGAAAACCCCTGGTGAGAGGAAACAATTCAGGCACCTAACAGAACACAATTTATTTCTGGTGATCAGTGGCAGCCTAATGAAGTGGACAAGCAGCATTTGAAAAGAAAAGAAGAAAAATCACTTCCAAAAAGCCAGCTTCCTAGCATGTTTGCCACATTTCTTCCCATGTGTTTTATTGCTCACAGTCTAGGTTCCTCTCCTTTTTTTTCCTTCTGATTCCACATGGCAGAACAAATAGTGGATTGATAACCTCTGTTCCACCTTACCTACCTCCTGAGGAAGGTTTTAAAGGGCAGAATGCAGAGAAGAGGTCTCGGCTAGGAAAAGAAGCCAATAAATATTACCTTCTTCCACACACAGACATTATTTGACACAGTATCAGGTGGTATTTTCGATCTGAATTATAGGGAAAGCCTACTTATTAGCCAGCACAATGGAAAAAAAGTAGCAAATTGATTTCTTAAGGGAAATTAAATGCACATGAATTAAAATTTTATAAACCACTTCATAAACATTAAATCACAAATTTATTTTTTCCTGAAAAAAAAAAAAAGCATTTAGATACCACTGCTATTACAGCTGGGAGCACATAATTTTATTTCTTGATGTAAGATGTAACACTAAGAAATTAGGACTGCTGAGATCCTTGCAGTTTCCTTTGCATCATGGGATAGATCTTTTTGTAGAGATTTTTGCCACTTCATAGAACTCTGCCACTAAGCACAAGAAAGATTTGAAACAGCAGTACAAGCAAAAATTGAGCTGCCCATCAGCAAAGTGGACTTTTCTCTTGGCATACAGGTCATAGCACAGGTTCTACCACAACACAACCAAAGAAAATGCACTTAGTCTTTGAAAACTATTTTTTCCTAACATCAGCTTCAGCAGCCGTTTCTTCATTTTCCTGAGTCTTGAAAAGCAATGAAAAAGAAAAAAAAAAATACACAGATTACATCAAAACAGAAACAGTGACTTGGGGGAAAAAAACCTTATTTCCGTATAAATGGCCATCTCAGAACAAAGAACAAAAACTAAGAAAGATATCTGTATTCATGGACATATCCGAGTATCCAACAAAGCGTGAGTACAGAACTCATCATACATTTGCATGTCTGCAATACAGTAGGTATTGGACATTTAATGCAAAAGGTCCTGTCCCACATTTATATGTCATGTAAGCTGACTTGATGTCAACAGTTCTCAGACCTATGTGTCTTCCTCCAGAGTTGTGAAATCACCAGCCATGCCCACATCCAGCCCACAAGAGCACAGTACGCTTGCTGTTCTTTCCTCCTCTACGCTATTCCATACTTCAAAACATTTACTCCTGCAACTCATGACATATTGAGTTGAAAAGTCTTCAGGCTTGGTGTCCCCTCACACTTGCTACAGTGCCAAGTGTCACAGGGCTCTCCTTATGACTACAGCCTGCAAGTACCAGTATGACGCAAATAACCTACTAACAGCGCAGTAGGAACGAGTAACGCTCAGTCTCTTAGTGCTCTTACCTCTTTACCACCCATAGCTTCAAACATCTTCTCTAGCTGCACTCTCAGTTGCTGGATGTTATTCATCAGGATGCAGGGCTGATGGGACAAAAGCAGGTGCCTGTTACTGCTCAGGATGGCAAAGCATTTTCACCAGCCTGTGCCTCTACACCCTTCCTCAAGTACCTCCAGATCTCACAGATTCTCACAGACAAATAGGAGGTAGGGAAAGCAAAAATTTCAGCACTCAAACTTAAGAAAAGTTAAGTCCTTTTTTCTCCAGCTTGAAATGAGTTGGCTAGTTCCAGAAACCCCAGATCAGGGAGTTCTTCACCATCGTACTTTCCTCCACAGCTATAGCACAAATAGAACAAGCTGACAAAAAAATCAGTGTCAGGACAAATTCTAGCTCTCTCTGCAGCTCTTGCCACGCTCTGCAAGAGTCCAAGTTGTGTTGCCTTGTATTGGGTTTACGTGGTAAAGGTCTGGTAGCAGGGGGGCCACAGGGATGGCTTCTGTGAGAAGATTCCAGAAGCTGCCCCATGTCAGAGAACAGCCAGCTCCAGCCGGCTCCAGAAGGGACCCGCCGCTGGCCAGAGCTGAGCC